>CP135536.1:7840702-7874289 GCA_032402905.1 Khaya senegalensis
TTAATAAAATTTATAAATTAATTTTATATTTTATAATATAAATTAAAAAAATTTAAAATATAATTTTAATTATTTATTATTAATTATATTATATTTTAATACCGACTTAAGTTAAGTTAAAGAAGAAAAAGGTTTGGGGATAATATTAGTGTTTTGGACAAATTCTAGCATTTTAAATCATTTAATTAAAATAGCATAAGAGAGTTACTTAACCTGTGGATCCGTGGCGCAATGGTAGCGCGTCTGACTCCAGATCAGAAGGTTGCGTGTTCGATTCACGTCGGGTTCAATCCCCGCCCCTTTTTTGGTAATTTTTTTAATACTATTAAAGGAAAGCTCCCTCAAAAATCTATAAATTTCCAAAGAGCCCAAATATGCCACCATGTTTTCACTCAAGCCCCACATCTCCGAATTCACTAAATCCCATTGTTGTTGTAGAAAACAACCCCCCAAAAGTAACTCAACCCATTGAACATGGCCTTTTTAAACTTATCACCTAACACTCTGCAGCTCTCTTCTTCGTCGTTGTCATTTCCCCTCAATTCCTCTCAACGCCACTACTTTGCCATTCAATGGCTTCCTCTCAATCTCAATGCCGGGCCCTCGACCCGAATTTGCTGCGTTTATACCCGACCAAGAAGGAAACGGGACCGGAACAACGAAGAGGTGGAGACCCAGGAGCTGGTTCGGGTTCTAATGAGAAGTTTTAGCCATAAAGAGCCGCTCGTGAAGACACTGAACAAGTATGTGAAGGTGGTGAGGAGTGAGCACTGTTTTCGTCTATTTGAAGAGCTTGGCAAGTCTGATAAGTGGCTTCAATGTCTTGAGGTTTTGCGCCTTTTTACTCAAAATTACTATTTTTCGTGGGGTTTCTATGCAGTTATGGCTTCAGGGTTTGATATTTGTGCCTGTGTTCGTACATATTTTCTGTATAATTGGCATGTGAATTGTGATTGAGCCTATTTATGTGTGTTCGGTATGTTTCGAAGTGCTTTTGATACCACTAAAAGCGACTTTGTTTATGCTCGTAGTGCTTTTGTTGGGAGAGACAGAAGTGATTAGGAAGAAAATAATTGGATTGGTTCTTTTAGGAGAAGCGTTTGGATATATTAAAACAGGGGAAAAATGAGTACTTGAATTTTTTTTTCCTTCTTTTCTGCAAAGCATTTAGTATTTGATTTTTTTGAAAGCGCTTCCATGTGCTTTTACATAAAATGCTTTTGAGCACTGTCAACACCTTTGGTTTTTGTATCTGTTTTCATTTTAGTCTTTATGCTTGTTGAAAGTAATGTTAATTGTGCCCAATAGTATAATTTCATGATCACATGAATATTAACACATATCCATCCAATTTTTTGATTGTTAATCTATGATCATTGTGAGTTTTATTTTGTGCAAAATTGGATCATAACATTATAAAGCAAGTTAGAGCAAAGGCATGTTGATGCGGGAACTGGCATTGCCATTAGCAAACTTGTTCACCAAAATAAACAGTTTTGGTTAACTAAGTATTACATGTTCAGGTGTTCAGATGGATGCAGAAACAACGCTGGTACATTGCAGATAATGGTGTGTATTCAAAATTAATAACAGTTATGGGAAAGAAAGGGCAAACAAGGATGGCCATGTGGCTATTCTCTGAGATGCGTAATAGTGGGTGTCGGCCTGATTCTTCTGTTTATAATGCTCTCATCACAGCCCATCTCCACTCCCGAGATAAAGCAAAGGCATTGGCCAAAGCACTTGGTTACTTTGAGAAGATGAAGGGAATGGAACGTTGCAAACCTAACATTGTGACATACAACATTCTTTTGAGAGCTTTTGCTCAAGCTCGAAATGTAGATCAAGTTAATGCTTTGCTCAAAGAACTCAACGAGAGCATACTTTCTCCTGATATCTACACATTTAACGGCATGATGGATGCATATGGGAAAAATGGGATGATAAAAGAAATGGAATCTGTACTTTCACGCATGAAAAGTAATCAGTGTAAACCCGATATTATTACATTTAATGTGTTGATCGATTCATATGGGAAGAAGCAAGCTTTCAATAAGATGGAACAAGTGTTTAAGAGCTTACTGCGTTCCAGAGAAAAGCCAACACTGCCTACATTTAATTCGATGATCATAAACTATGGGAAAGCAAGGCTTCAATGGAAAGCTGAATATGTTTTTCAAAAGATGACAGAAATGAAGTACACACCCAACTACATCACATATGAGAGTCTCATTATGATGTACGGGTATTGTGACAATGTTTCCAGGGCCAGAGAACTATTTAACGAGCTGGTTAAATCGGGGAAGGAGATGAAAGTTTCAACCCTAAATGCCATGCTAGAGGTTTACTGCATGAACAGTTTGCCCATTGAAGCAGATATGCTTTTCGATAACTCGCGTAACATAAGGGTTATTCCAGATTCTTCAACATATAAACTTCTTTATAAGGCCTATACTAAAGTCAATATGAAACAGCTTGTGCAGAAATTGATGACGCATATGGAGAAAGATGGTATAGTCCCTAATAAAAGATTCTTCCTTGATGCTTTGGAAGCTTTTGGTTCTCTATCTAGTTCAGAATCTGCAATTGTCACAACTGATTCAAGTAGCAGGTCACCGCATGCTGCAAAGACTTAAATTGATGCAATAAATTTATCATTTGTGTATTCTTCCTATTCTTTCCAATTGAGCCAAGATTTGAAAAATCAGAGCTTGCATATCATTGGGATGGTTGACAGGCTGGTTTGTGATCATTTTGCTGTTGAGTTGATTTGCCCCCCTTATTAACTGGTATGTACTTCTTCATAATGCTAAAAAATTTCTCTGTGCCAATATTTAATGAAGAATATATTTGTCAGAGCTTGAATCATTTTGATTGTATCAGCTTACTTTTCAGTTTACAATTTGCTTTACTGCTGGAATATTGGAGTTTTATGGCTTTGAAATTAAACTTTGAAGTATCACTGGTTATGTACCCTTGTGCTACGTGATACTGAAATGTTTAACATTCTTCGAAGTATTTGTTTTGGGAGTAATTTGGGAAGTATTTTTGCTTGTAGAAATCAGAGGATAACCTCCCCTGCCCCTTGTGTGTTGTTCTTTTCTTTACTGCTTGCATTGTAGGTGTCTGAGAATTTGTTCAGTGTTAGGCTTTACTTATGATATCAATTGCTGTTTTGGCAGCAATGGCAAAAACTTATGGCTCTCATAGATTGTCATTTCTCACCATGGAAGGAGTCTGCAAGCTTGAAATTGAATTAGGCACTTGGCTAGCATCCATTTAGACATTTAATAATCCTGCCAAAAATTGTTTATGGTGCATATGTTCGATGGATTGCAGCATGATATGCTGCAGGGATACATAGATGAGAATGGTGAAGCCATTTTTTCCTGTATTTTCTTTTTGCTCTTGAGATGTTTTGGTATTGTTACTTATACACTAAGCAATTGAATGCTGCCTCAAATTTTTTTTGCTGATTTCTCTAAATAATTTGTAGTTAATATCATTGTCAAATAGTAATGAATCAAGTCTTGTTTCAGTTCTAATCAATACTCATCCTAAAAACTGAACTGGGAAAAGAGCTGTAATTATAATTACTGAAGCAGGGAAAACGGAAAGGCATGAGTTGTTAACATGCAAATACTAATTTTAGCTTAAGATCAAAGTATCAGGAAACCGGAGTTACCCAACCAGCCCGAGTCTGGCCTCGGAAAGCACAATCTCATGTACAAATATCTAAGTATTTCCAGAGCAGCCTTGAATGATCAATCCTCTTCTGATTCTGCAAGCAAGAATTCACAACTCAGATCAAAACTAAGATATTGTGCAAGAATTTTAGATACATTATATCCTTCATGGCAAAATTTTTCAATACAAATGCAAAAATGAAGCAAAAAGACAACTGCCATTTTGCTTAGAAAGGATAACTAGGTTATCTAAAGCCAAATTAGCTTATCTTAATTCAAATCATAAATGTATGTCATTTCTAGTGATATCAGGAAAGAGAAAGAGATGAATTTGCTTATCCCAAAACATACCATTTATGGCTTCCATGTTTTCCTCCTTGTAAACACCAAGAGGAGAGCCATGAACTGAAAGAAGCATCTCACCAGGCTTAGGCAGCCTTAGAGTTTTGGGTGTCATCCCAATAGACAGCCTTTGGCTAGTCGCCTGCAACAACAAAGCTCATAATATACTCTGATGTGACACCTACAAGTCAAAATTTATATCTGAAACAAAAGTTTTTATAATATATTATGATTCATCACAAAATCATTTACTTTTATCGCATTGATTTATTTAGTAACCATTTAACAAAATTAACTTCAAAAGTATCAGTAGTACAAAGTTTCTGGCGCCCATCGATATTTGTTCAATTGCAGTAGATAACATGAAGTGTGCAGATAGTTGGGTCATTACATGCCAGCTAAAACAAATTTCTCAAAACTCAGAACTGCACTATTAGATTTGAACTTTTTAAATGAATTTTATCTCTTTTGTCAACGGTTCGGCCTCTTCAATTGAGTTAAAAGATACAAGAAATTAAAAAAAAATGCAAGTGGTTGAAGTTAATGAACATCAAATTTCAGGAGACAAAAATAAAAGAAAGATATGATGAAGAAGCTACAAACCCCAGGAGTTTGGAAGGCTTCATGCATTCCAAACATACGAGAGCCAGATGGCTCCTCCAAAACCTACAAAACAGAAATGTCAAAATTGTGATAAAAGGGGAAGAAAGGAAGTTATTCTTAAATCTTTATTCCTTAGTCTTAAGGAGCATTTGGAAGATACTCAAAAATGTACTTGAATGAGTTTATTGCATAAAAATTTACCATAAAAGAAAAAAAAAAGTAAAAGAATTAAAGAAACCGTCCTGGGTCCTAGACTGAAAATTTAGAGGATGTTCAAAAACAAGAAAATCTTTTCTGTGCGGGGACAATGACGCTTCCCATAAAGATAAATCACATGTGCTTGGTTTCAACTTTCTCAACTTCAATTAAGCAACATTCAGAAGGAAACACAGTAAAATCAGAGAGAAAAAAATATTTGTATTTGCTTTCCACTGACAACACAATTGCAAGCAAAGTGAAATCAAGCACATCTAAGCTTTCGTAACTTTAATCCTCAACTTAGTTCCTAGAAAGTTTATGGAGAGACAGAAACAAAGGATACAGAAAAAACATACATAGTCTCTGGTCTGCAGATTTTCAGCACCTAGAAGGCTTGTTTTCACTGCCAACAATAAGGCAACTCCATGTCAAACACAGTAATGACAAAACAGTCCCAAGTTTAGTACTATGAATACAAATTCAATATTACCTGCTTTGCTTGAAAAGTCATAGCCACTAAAAGATGGAACAGTGGAGCAGTAAGGATATGCCATTGACATCCGGCGTAGAAGAGAAGTATGTAAATCTCTTCCGTCAGCATTGTCCATGGATAAATTACCAAAGTGATCCTTCCACTGTACTTGTAATTGTCCATTTTCTTCATTTCTTACAAGTGAAAGATTTGGAAGGTTTTCTCTGAAAAATTGGAGCACAGGGGTTTGCAGCTGTTCCTCATTAAAATATGAGCGGAGCAAACGTAAACCAGTGAGTGTATGTTCAATCTCCACATCGCGGATTGCTCTAACTGCAGCACTTTGTCGTTCAACTGAAGAAAGAAACCCAAATGAATTACAAAAATGAAAAAAAAGTAGAGAAGCATTTGGCAAACTGTAGCTTCGCATTAAAAAGAAGAAAGAAAACATAGTGTAAGTACAAATTTCTACTAGATTTCCAAAATTCGCTAAAAAGATAATAAAATAAAAATAAAATTTGAGAACCATGACATTACATATTCAATTGGGGTCTATGAACATGAGAAATTTCCAACAATTACATAATTTAGGAGTACAATTGATATGGGAGGTCTTTGATTCGCAAAAACTTCTTTACACCATTCAAGTAAAGAGAAAAGGTTCTTCAATGCCAACAAGTAGCTTTCTTTCCATTCATCGCAGCATCAAACAAAACAAAAACTAGAATAAAGAACCTCTAAAACGAATTTCAGAGTGGTCCTTTTCAGCCATAGAACCAACACATACTACCCTCCATATCTCAAATAATAATCACATTAATCTTCATAAATCATAAAGTCAAAGATTTGCCCTTCTTTTTTTTTTAATTTCCATTACAATTCATGCTACATTCTTCAATAAATAACCACCATGAAACTTGTACGACGAGAAGTAGGGAAATAATCGGTAAAAAAATAAATAGAAATGGTGAATTTTGAACTATACCTTCTTGGTTCAACAATGCAGCTTCTTTATCCTCAATAAGCGGCTCCTTCGTCTCTTCGGCATCTGAATTCTGTTGCGGCGATGACGGTGCAGCTTTCTTAGCAGGTTTTCTTCCTCTTCGCTTCGCCATTTACACCAATCTAAAATAATTACAACTCTCAATTCAGATTACCTTAACTAATCTACAAACGAATTACACGCACCTAAATCTGAAAACAAGAAGCTTTGATTTAACATCTTCGCTTTTCGATTCCGACCAATTTAGCAATACACACAACTTTGATTTCCTACAATCGCATCAATTCAATTTAGAAATTAAAATCAGCCGGCCAGAAAAGACTCACACTTTCGGCAAGGAACCAAACGGCGGCGTTGAAAATTTCCGAGATCCGACGACGTTTCGCGGCCAAATAATGGAGGATTTGCGGATCTTTTACTCTTCCGTTTTCTCGTCTCCCGGAGTGTTGAGCGGGAATTGCAATTTGGTCCCAATTTGAACATTCGATTTTTGAATTTTGCGACAGCCGGTTCGGGTTTTAGGCGGATATGATATGGGTTATATAACCCGAAGCCCATCCTTTTTTCCTTAAAAAGAAAAATTATATGCAATGTTTCTTTTGCTCTTTCATCCTTTATTGACTCCATCATAATTGAATTTGTAGGTGAGTTTAAATAATATTTTCAACAATTATATTCTAATTAAATGAGTTTTAATATTATTTTTAATTATTATATTCTAAAAAAATTTTAAATAGATCAATTTTATTATTAAAATTTTTTTAAATAAGACAGTTTTACGACGTTAGTATTGTTAATGTAATAGAATCATTCAATTAATAAAGTGAAAGAAATACATTTATTAGTAGTGAATAAAAAAAATCAACAAAAATTTCATAAATTCTTTTAACATATTAATTAAATAGTGAAATTTTTGATTTTTTTTTAATTTTTTTATTTAATATCAATAATTATGTTTATCTCATTTCATTGATTAGATGGTTCTACCACTCAATAATACTGACGTGGTAAAATAGTCTTATTTAAGATTTTTTTAATTATTTTAATATAATTGATATAATAAAATTATTTAATTAATAAAATAAAAAAAATTATACTATGAATAAAAGTTAGATGTTGTTACTACATTGATATAATAAAATCATTAAATATAAAATTTTCTCCCTAGTCTAATTAAATTTCACTGTTTGAAGCGTCAATTTCATAAATGTTTCTCTTAATTATTAATCATAAGCAACAAAAAAAATTCAAATATTCATTGAAGGGACGACCATGAATTGAAGGTCGCTCAACAATGGGAAGAAGAGGAGGAAGCGGCATGTAAGAATTTCTAGCTCTTCCGCAGTCTTTGATATGTTATTTCGGTACTTAGTTGCTTGGGACCTAACATTGTTGGCGTTGTCGAATGCAGCTCTGTCAATTTTAAAGACCATTGTCGTGTTGTTGTTCTTAATTTCGCTGTTGTCTGTCTCAACAGAGACAGACGCGACGTGATTGCTGGACGCCATGGTGTTGTTGCCACTGGCCATGGCCGATGTTCCCAAGTAGGGATAGATGTTCTTAAGGAAGGAGGCCACGCTGCCGATGCAGCTGTTGCCGCTGCTCTTTGCTGGGGAGTCATCAGTCCGGCATCAAGCGGCATTGGCGGCGGGGCCTTTATGCTTTTAGGCAGGCCACCGGTACAATGTAGGTTGAGATGTCGAAACTTCGTTGGATTATGTATTTTCAACAAAGTGTTTGATTAAAAAATTGTACCCGTTAAGTATTTTCAAAAGTTTTATAAAATTAATACAAGTTATTTAATATAATCTTGACCTTAATTTGATAATAAAACAAACTTACCAAGGGATAAGTATTAAAGTGTAGTGTCATTTTTGAAACGAGCATAAGTTATACCATACATACAGTGTTTAATCTCAAGCCCTCGTCCCACCAAAAGCTCGTCATTATTGCCTTGTATTTTACATGACAATTTTTTATTAAAGGGCAAAAAATTGATGTATTGAAGACTCAGATATGAACAAAAACTTAGATCTAATCTCATATTACTTATTGCAGGTTTGAATGATTGTTATTAATTCAAAAACTAACTTATTAAATTATACCATTTACGACTTTATAAATTCAAAATCGATTTATATTCTATCTCCGATAAGATTTCGGAAAACATGTTTATCAATACTGTTATTTATAATGCTGGAGATGTTAAACATTATTGCTCAATATGCAATCCCTTCGGGTTTATCCGGCGCCCTCCGAGTCCACCGCAAAATCGAAGCTCTGAAAAGTGCTTTTGCTGTGAGGAGCAATCTTGGTGATCCAGATTTCGTCAACATTACTGCAGTTTTATCGGATATGCTTGCTACTAATTTCGCCAAGGCAACGAAGAAAGACAAATGACAATAGAACTTATGATCCAGCACCCTACGGCGGCAGTAAGCTACTTTCCTTGTTACTGAAACGGAGATTGACAACATTTTGCTTTATTTACAGATGGAACCCGCTCACTGACCGTGGCAGCAGTCACTTATCCTTTATAGATCATGAGCTAAATGCTGTCTCGACCACTTTTAAATGCATTCTTTGGATCAAAAATACTATCACCAACTTTAGGAATGATCCTTAACAATCAAATGGATGATTTCACCGTGCGTTCATGGCAACATTACACATGAAAACCCACCCGCAACTGCTAACTTTATTTGACCAGGCAAAATGTCATTATCATCCATGACACCTACTATCATGTTGCAGTTATCTCGCCCTTTTTTTCTGCTTAATTGACCATGAAAACTTATTATACCGCAATATCTAATGTTAAATTATACAGGACATCATTTGGAAGAGATTACAACTGCAGTAGTTACCCAGTTTGTGGTTCAGGAATTAGAAGGTGCTGGAAAACTTATTGGTGTTGATGACCCTAGAAAGGGAGGTTTTACTGATGGTTTCTGGGATTGCTGAATGCACTATTGAAAAACAAATAGATTGTTGCCTCTCAAACATCTGATGAGATAATTGGGAAAGTCTAAAGAGATTAAATTTCTCATTTAGTTATTTTATTTTCTTTTCACAGCATTTTAACTGAACAAGATTGCTGCTTTCAAAAAAATAAAAAAGAAAAAGAAAACCATGAGAAATTTAGGGATTGACTATCAGAAACTATCAATTTTTTGCCGGATTTCCTCTGCTCAACAGCTTAAATCCAATTGTTGCAGAACCCACATCCCAGAACAATACGATTTCGTCTCCCGGCTGAAGATGCCGACTCCGGACGACGTCCGTCCATCCAAGAACATATGTGTCATGATTTGCTTGGATGAATATATTCTCACTTTGAAACCTTCTAGGGTTTTCTTCATCAGTGTAGTCTGATATGATAACGCAAAACTGATTTCCTTTTATCACATAGTTGCACAAGTCCATCGTCCAGAACCGGAAAATATGCTCAAACACGTCGTTATGCGACAGCAGAAGCTTTCCGTTGAAGACTTCATTGGCTGTGACGGATTTTCTGATACGCCATGGATGTTTCGGATCATACTGCGGCGGAGGAGAGTTGCCAAAGTCCCGGATTTCGATTAGGGTTCGCGTGATTTCATAGGGTTTGCCGCGAGCAATTGCTGCTTGTTCTTCTGTCTTGCTTGGCAGAAAGTTGTAGTAAAACGCTTTCTTCATAATGTCAGAGAATATTGTGAGGAAGAAGAAGAAGAAGTAATCCAAGAATCTGTAGATCTTCAGGATTTTGAAGTAATTGTAGGAAGGAAGAAAAATTCTGTGTTTTGATGAAGGAAATTAAAGATTCTGAATCTCTGGTTTCCTTTTCCCAATTGAAAACGGTCCGTTTTTGTTCTTGATTTTCTTTTATTTTGGGGAAACGTTTTTGGAAAGCAAATTAATTCTGTTGCTTACTCAGTAGCAATAACTTAAAGATCCCTAAGTTTTAAACTTATATCAAATGAGTCCCTGACTCCTTTTAAATTACTGAAATACCCTATAGTATTATTAAGTTTATGGTTAAAACTGTAAAGATGTATTAGATGTAAATAGATAAATATGATTTTATATTTACAAATATAAAAGTATAGGGATCTAAATGTTATTGACACTTTCTTTGCTTATTAAAGTGAATGATTAATTACCTTTTATTTTTACTTTTTTGTTAATTTGATTTCTTATTTAAACAATAAAATCTTTAGAATTAATCTCATATTAATTAATTAATTAATTAATTAACTGTGTTTTCTATATATCGATGGATCTCAAGTTGGTAAGAATATAAAGTAAATATGGAATAATTCATGATAATATCTAATTAATTAATAATATATAATTTTGAAGCAATAAAATAGATTAATTGCTTCGGTTAACCGTTTCAAATATTTAATAGTTTTTAAATGAAGGTTTTAATTTTGATATAATTTTTTTAAAAAAAAAATTATGTGAATTGTACTCAAATAAATTATTTTGATACTATTTTGGAAGAAATTGAAAAGTTTTGGCTTGATTTGTACTTGTGAGGGATGAAGAATAAAGCAAATACACCCCCTTTTATTATTGAGATGCATTTGCATGTGGGAGCTCCAATTTCCTTTGTTTTCATCCACATGCTACATCCTATTACTTAGAGACTTAGATTGAAAATTGGTCATGTCTCTGTTATCGTTCATTCTATACCCTGCCATCCTATATAATGTTTATGTTCCTGCTAGTTCACGAAGAACCTCCGATTGTCATGAAGAAACTTCAGGGAACGCTACGTTGAGGATCAGGAAGAACCTCCGAGTTTGCAATGATTGCCATTCTGCCATTAAATTTATATCAAAGCTTGTGGGCAGAGAAATCATCGTCAGAGATGCTACTCCGTTTCACCATTTCAAGAATGGGCTCTGTTCATGCCGTGGCTATTGGTAGGCTACTTGACACTGTTTGTAGCGGAAAATTGCTACTAGCAGCTCTCTCCGTGAATTCGAACACTGCTGTGTCATTGCTGATGGGATGTTGGATTTGGTCACAAATTCAATTGTCTATTGTACAGAATTTCATGGGTGCGATTACTATTAAAAGGTTCTTCCTTCATTATTTTATGAGCTATAAAATGCTCTGGGCGCCTACTTTCATGACTTTCTGTTGGAATTCTGCTGTTTAGGCATCATTGGGAGACTTCTTCAACAAGCATGCTGGTGTTCTTACAGCCATGAGAATGGCTATAACTATCCTTCTGCTGGACACTATGCCTGGGAGACGCCACTTCATTTCTTCGTCACTGGATTGTTATAACAGAGAGGTGACATTGTCGTGAGATACATACTTGTATTCAATGAAATATCCTTAAATTAGTACTCCATAAGCGAACCTGAAAAACATATGTTGCTGGTAGAGACTTTGCTTTTGATGTCACTCGCAGATTTCTGCCTACGATTTCAATGATGAATGCACGAAATCTCATTTCCATGACATCTATTACAAGGTTGTTTTGATCGAATGTTGGAGATACAAATAAGACCATGGTTAAATAGACTCAGAGCTTTCTTCTTGCTTCTTTGTATCACTTTCACAAAGTGTGCATGCTTATATTTTCCTCCACAGGTTTTGTACTTCTGTCATGCATTTTTGTGACTAAATTCTGAATGCTTTTGCCTTGGTTTCCCAATATCGTAGGAGCTGGCTACTCTACCTGTTACATATTGATATCAGAATTGTAGTATTAAGTAATAACATGGCAGAGTGTGAAGCAGAGACTGGTGACATTGGCATCAAAAGGCACTCCAAAGTCACTATTCATTTCATGCGCACTATCTATTGTGCTACCAATTTGCTTTGCATGTTAAATACAATTGTCTGAATTCTTAAGTGGCAAATTTAACTTAATATCAGAGTTAATTTGACTTAATGATTTAGAGTCAATAACATTGAACTAACATAAAAAAAAATATATATTAAATATGATTGTCTAGTTCTTGCTTTTAACCTTAAGGTTTTAAGACAAGTATCAAATTCAACTCTGCCATGTTATCACTTGTTGGATATACTTAAAATTGAGGCAAGCTGCTGTGCTGATTTTAGTTGGTGGACTCTTCAAGATCAAGCTCTCAATGTGACTCAAAAGCCCAAGGCCTTTTTATCTCTTCAATCTTTCCTTCCTGCCAAATTTCTACTTGCCAGCCTTGACTTCTCAGCAGTTGCGTGAACTGAATACCAAAGAGCTTGATTGATCCGCAGCAGTCTTCACTCATACTTCAGCTCAGTTGTCATTTCCCTTTTAATGCTTACAGTACCTCTCCCAACTTTGTGTATATATATCCTGTTTCATCTTGTATATGAAGCAATACACTTTCTGTAAAAAAAAACAGAACATAATCAATACAGAAACAAGTGCAGTAAAATTCTGCATTCACTTTCTCTACATTTCTCCTCAAACCTTAACTTGGTATCAGAGTAGGAATGGAAACAAGTCACAACTCCTCAAGCTCTACTCAAATCAACACAAACACAGCTGCTGTTTCAAACTTAATCTCATCAGTCATTAACTTTCCAAATACCATCAAGCTCACTGATGCAAATTTTCTGATTTGGAAGGCTCAGGTCTTACCCTCAGTTCGAGGCAATGATCTAGAGGATTTCCTAGATGTAAACCTGACACCTCCAAGTCGATACATTGTCACCACAGATGAGGAAGAAAACAACATTACCACTATCAATCCAGCATACAAAATCTGGAAAAAACAGGATTAACAGCTCATGGGATGGCTGCTCTCCACCTTGAGTGAGTCAATGCTGGCTGCAACTATAGGATGCACATCTTCCTCAGAACTGTGGATGTCATTAGAGACAACTTTTGCAGCAAAATCAATGGCCAAAATAGTGAATCTTAGAAGCCTCCTTACCTCAACAAAGAAAGAGAGTATGAGAATTTCTGAATATTATCAGAAAATGAAAGGCATAGCTGATGCCTTAAAGGCTTCTGGAGATAACATATCAGATAAAGATCTAATCATGTATGTCCTGGGTGGACTAGAAAGAGACTTTGAATCTACCATAATCAACTTGTCCTCAAGAGCTGAAATTCCATCACTTGAAGAGGTTTACTCAATGCTGTTGAGTCATGAAAACAGGTTAGATGGATGGAATGGACTCTTAAATTCAGGTTACCAACAAGAGATAACAGCAAACCTTACACATTCAAATCAGTTTCAGAAGAAAACCTGGAAAACTTCTAACCAAGGAATAAATGCTCTCTACAACACAGGATATGGAAAAGGGAAGCCAGGCAGTATGAGAGGAGGCTCAAAACCAACTTGCCAGATTTGCTTAAAAGTTGGTCACACTGCAGTTGAGTGCTGGCATAGATATGACAGAGACTTCACTCCTTCACAGGCTAAATCACAACTCAAAGCTGCTTACATAACAAATTCAGAGAACTCAGCTGACGCAGCTTGGTACATAGACAGTGGAGCAACAAATCATGTTACAAATTCTCTTCAAAACCTGTTGGCTCCTATTTTGTCAAATCGTCTGAATGTAACAGAACATCAAAGGAAGTAGATCTGTGGCATAAAAGGTTAGGACATCCTCAAGAAAGAATTGTGAAACAAATCCTTTCATCCTGTAATGAACCAAAATTAAATGATGAAGACTCCTCAGCTTTTGCACCATTTTTTTATTCTGCATGTCAACATGGTAAAATGCATAAGATGGCCTTTAAATCCATTAAAACCAAAACAAAGAAAGCATTGGAATTAATTCACACAGACCTATGGGGACCAGCATCAGTCTCATCAATGAATGGCTACAGATTCTACATAGCCTTTGTTGATGATTATACAAGGTTCACTTGGGTGTTTCCCATGGCTTATAAATCTGAAACCCTTTTCATATTCAAGCAGTTCAAGAAACAAGCTGGAAACCTATTAGAAATGCAAATCAAGGCTGTTCAATGTGACATGGGAGGCGAATTCAAGCCCTTAGAAAACTACCTAGCAGCACATGGTATAATGCTGAGATATTCGTGCCCCTACACTCATAACCAAAATGGAAAAGTGGAAAGGAAACATAGACATCTTGTTGAAACTGGTCTAACACTCTTGGCTCAGTCACATATGCCCCTCAAATTTTGGTGGGAGGCATTTTATGCTTCTGCATACCTCATAAACAGGCTCCTTTCTCCAACTCTCAACAATAGATCTCCCTTTGAGCTCATCTTCGGATATAAGCCAGACATCAAGATGTTGAGAGTCTTTGGGTGTGAATGCTATCCTTTCCTCAGACCCTACAATAAACACAAGTTAAGTTTTCACACCAGCAAATGTATTTTTATAGGATATAGTCCTCACCATAAAGGCTATCTTTGCTTGCATCCTTCTAAAAGAGTATACATTGCTCGGAATGTTGTGTTCAATGAGTATAGTTTTCCATTTGCTTCTGATCCCAACTTTGTTTCACACATACCTAAGCATACTCTCACCGAACAAGTTTCTACACTGCCTTTTTTTACCTTACCAAACTGGAGCAATCAGCAGCTTATGGATCTGCCAATAGTTAGGTCAGAATCTTCAACAGCATCCACTGATGTAGAACCAATCTCTTCTACACATCATACACGATCCAACTCCCCAAGCCAAGAAACATCACATTGCCCTACCTTGCCAGAATCCAACATTCCATAATTAACTTCAGTAGCAGGTCCATTTTCATCTATTCAATCTGAAAGAACTCAAACTTGCCATCCTATGATTACCAGGAGTAAGGCAGGGATTTTCAAACCAAAAACCTAAGTTTCAGATCTCATACCAATAGAAGAAGGGAGTGTACCAGTGAATGAGAGTGAAGCACTTGAAGATCCAAAGTGGAAAGCTGCAATGAATGAAGAAATACAAGCCTTATTAGCAAATCAAACTTGGAAACTGATACCATACACAGCTGATATGAATGTAGTGGGATGTCGATGGATATTCAAAGTCAAAAGAAATTCAGATGGTTCAATTCAAAGACATAAAGCAAGACTTGTAGCCAAGGGATACCTGCAGACTCCTGGCATTGATTTTGCAGAAACCTTTAGTCCTGTGGTGAAGGCTTCCACCATCAAAATTGTGTTAACCTTGGCTGTTCAAAAGGAGTGGAAACTGCGACAAATTGATATAAATAATGCATTTTTCAATGGAGAGCTAAATGAAATGGTATATATGAACCAACCTCCAGGTTTTGAAGATGAGAAATTTTCAAACCATGTATGTAGACTCAAGAAAGCAATCTATGGTCTCAAGCAAGCACCTAGAGCTTGGTTTGACAAGCTAAAGGCACCATTAAGGTCATGGAATTTCACAAACTCTAAAACTGATGCATCATTGTTTCATAGGATAGACAAAACAGGTACCATTTTACTTCTTATATATGTTGATGACATAATCGTGACAGGAGACAATGCAATTGAAATTGAAAATTTAATCAAGAATCTGAATGAAACTTTTGCTCTGAAAGACTTGGGAGAGTTGAATTTCTTCCTTGGAATTGAGATCACTAGACTAAAGGATAGTCTACATATGTCTCAAACCAATTACATTGCAGACTTGCTCATCAAGACCAATATGCTTGGCAGCAAAGGGATGAAAACTCCCATGATAGCAAGGTGCAAACTCAGCAAAAATGGTGAAAATTCCTCTATAAATTGCACCCTCTACAGGTCTATAGTTGGGTCATTACAGTATGCTACTTTCACTCGACCTGACATCACTTACTCAGTCAATAAATTGAGCCAATACATACACAATCCTGGTACTGAACATTGGATAGCCTGCAAAAGGATACTAAGGTACTTGAAGGAAACAATTCAGCTTGGACTCAAATTTAGCAAAACAGACAAGCTTGAGTTAGTAGCCTTCTCAGATGCTGATTGGGCTGCAGACACTGATGATAGAAGATTCATCACTGGGTATTGTGTGTACTTGGGAGGCAATCTTGTCTCTTGGAGCTCAAAGAAACAAAATGTGGTGGCCAGATCATCAGCGGAGTCCGAGTATCGAGCTTTGGCTCATGCTGCTGCAGAATTGAGTTGGATTAGATAATTGTTGGAAGAAATTAAGGTTGAAATAGGAAAGCCTGCAGTAATCTGGACAGATAGTCAGAGTGCAGCAGCTCTTGCCTGCAATCCAGTTTACCACGCTCGGACAAAGCACATAGAGATCGATGTCCACTTTGTTCGTGACAAGATTTCTGACAAAGAATTGGTCGTGCAGTATGTTCCAACTGATGAACAAGTTGCAGACATTCTTACTAAAGCCTTGCACCCCGAAAAGTTTGTGTTTTTTAGAAACAAACTCAACATGACAGAAAAGAAGGAGAATCATCAGCTTGAAGGAGGGACTTAAAATTGAGGCAAGTTGCTGTGCTAATTTTAGTTGGTGGACTCTTCAAGATCAAGCCCTCAATGTGACTCAAAAGCCCAAGGCCTTCTTATCTCTTCAATCTTTCCTTCTCGCCAAATTTCTACTTGCCAGCCTTGACTTCTCAGCAGTTGCGTGAACTAAATACCAAAGAGCTTGATTGATTTGTAGCAGTCTTCACTTATACTTCAGCTCAATTGTCATTTCCCTTTTAATGCTTACAGTACCTCTCCCAACTTCATGTATATATATCCTGCTTCATCTTGTATATGAAGCAATACACTTTCTGTAAAAAAAACAGAACACAATCAATACAGAAACAAGTGCAGTAAAATTCTGCATTCACTTTTTCTACATTTCTCCTCAAACCTTAACTGATATCACCAATCTACATCTCATAGTCACTATTCTTGCTTTCAAATAATCCCCACATTACTCATACAGGATGCTTTCTGTTGGAAGTAAAGGCATCCATTCAATGTTTATGTTCCTTGAAAAACATGGTAACATTACTCTTTTTCTTTCCTGCTCTTGGTATGATTTCATTCATCCTAAATTTATTATAAGAAAACATGGCAATTATGATCATTTTTAGATAATTTGTCTATTTATATGCTTACAAAGAGTCCACTTGTAATTGTAATCCAAACCAATTGTAAGTATTATTAGTGGATTTTGGGCCAAATTTGATAGGGCCAAGCTGAATATTCTCCCAATAATTTCCGCACGTATTGTAATATTATTAGTGGATTTTGGACCAAATTTGGTAGGGCCAAGCTGAATATTCTCCCAATAATTTCCGTACGTATTGTAATATTATTAGTGGATTTTGGACCAAATTTGGTAGGGCCAAGCTGAATATTCTCCCAATAATTTCCGTACGTATTGTAATACTATTAGTGGATTTTGGACCAAATTTGGTAGGGCCAAGCTCAATATTCTTCCAATAATTTCTGCACATACGAGGAATCATTCACAGCTTCAATTCAGTAATCTTTGCTCAGCTTAGTATTATTTTTATTTTTAATTTTCATTAATTTTATAAATAATATTTATGTTCTGAGTGTAACAGAACACTCAGACTGTGCGATACACCTGGCTGTATTGTTGCCATCTCTTTGTTAAAGAGTACCAAAAGATGATGAATTACGTAGATTCCACGCCGAATCTTTCCTGTAACAGGCGCCAAATCTGAAATAAATTATTAGAAAAATCACACGCAGACAAGGACTTGAGTTAGGAGCTGCACTTTGCTTCTGTTTCCTTTCGTTTTTGCCGAGATAAAACATCACATCAAGACTTTCTCCCAAAAAAAAAATTTGCTGTTATCTCCTCATTTATGGCGTTTTTGCAGAGACAAATCTTGAAGAGAACCGTAAAGCAAGCCAAGGCCAGGAACTTTCTTTGCAGTTCTTTTTGTACGGTTCCCAGTTCTGCTGCTTCTGCTGAGGTTGCTCCGCCGCAGCTTCCGCCGTTTGATTTTGAACCCAAGCCGTACACGGGTCCCTCCGCCGATGAAGTTCTTCAAAAACGAAAGAAATTTCTGGGTCCCTCACTTTTCTATTATTACCAAAAGCCCGTAAGCTTTTTTTTTTTTTTCCCTTCTTCTTCTGGTTTTTCAGGAAACTGGATTTAAGTTATTCCCTTGGATCTTGTCGCTGTGAAAAAAGTGTTAAAGATTTCATCTTATTTTAAGTAATAATCTTCTCAAATATCTTGGTGCTTTATATTTAAGTTTTTTATATTTTTCCTTTTCCTTTATTTAATGGATTTATTTGATTTGTAAGTTGTGTTATCAATAATTTCTCAGTGATTATAGAGCTTAAATGCTTGTAAATGAAGGTTATATATATATATTGGTTTTCGATGTATTATGCAGTTATCCATTTCTTTATTGACCCAGTTGATGTAATTACTCCATTATGTGATTTTGCAGCTAAGGATTAGGAAGGGAAATTAATCTTGTCGTTGATCAATTTTTATTTCTTTAATTTCTGAAAATTTTGGACTTCTGGGCTTAGATCAGTAAATATTATATGGTAAAGCACAGACTTTTGCAATTGTAAACCGAGAAAGTTGCATAATTAGGCTGATAAAACTGTTTTGTTTTGGCATACAGCTTAATATTGTTGAAGGAAAGATGCAATATTTGTTTGACGAGAATGGGAGGCGATATCTAGATGCATTTGCCGGAATAGTTACTGTGTCTTGTGGGCATTGCCATCCTGATGTTCTGAATGCTACGTTGGAGCAAAGCAAGCTTCTTCAGCATGCAACAACTATATACTTGCACCATGCAATAGCTGATTTTGCTGAGGCATTGGCATCAAAAATGCCTGGAAACCTAAAGGTTTGATCTCCTGAGCTAGGACTTGATACAATTCGTTCCGTTATATGAATTTTGTTGAAAGATCTATGCAATTGCTGATTTACATTTGTTAACGTAGTGTGATTTGTCTGTCTCTGTAATTGAAACCCACTTACATGTCTTAAAATTTCTGTCTTTACACATTGAACGAGTCTTCTGATGGATAAATGTTCGCCTAATAATTGGTAATGCAGGTTGTGTATTTTGTCAATTCTGGGACAGAAGCAAATGAACTAGCCATGCTAATGGCCAGGCTTTACAGCGGTAATCTTGGCATGGTTGCCTTGAGAAATGCCTATCACGGTGGAAGTTCCAATACCATTGGATTGACAGCTCTAAACACATGGAAGTATCCAATTCCACAGGTTTGTCTATTATCTATATGTTCAGAGGAAACACATTTAGCTCGGGTAAATGAGAAAGGTATTTGACAAGACTCGCAAATCATTTGAACTATTTTCACAATGATTGTGGCTCTTTGCAGGGCGAAATTCATCATGTTGTAAATCCAGATCCATACCATGGAGTTTTTGGCTCTGATGCTGCCCGTTATGCAAAAGACTTGCAAGATCACATTGATTTTGGAACTTCAGGAAAAGTTGCTGGTTTCATTGCTGAAACCATTCAGGTTGGTGTTACAACTGACCCCAAAGAAATGTAAATTCAGCATTTACAGAAACCCTGAATTGGTTGTTAGAAATTGCAAATTTTGTTTTCTCTAAATTTTGACTGAGTACAGGGAGTCGGAGGAGCAGTTGAACTAGCCCCTGGATACTTAAAGCTGGTTTATGACATTGTACGCAAGGCTGGCGGTGTCTGCATTGCTGACGAAGTGCAAACTGGATTTGGTCGCACTGGAAGTCATTACTGGGGCTTTGAAACACAAGGGGTCATTCCTGACATTGTTACCATGGCAAAGGTATTGAGATAATCTTTAGTAGTCTTTTCTCCCTGTAATTATGGAAATATTTATATGCAAATTGTAAATCACTTTTTTTAAAGGACATTTTTTTTTTCACCGTCTTTGTCTGATCACTTCTTTTAACATTTCTCTAATAAAATTTATCAGGGCATCGGCAATGGTCTGCCATTGGGAGCAGTAGTGACAACACCAGAAATAGCAAGCGTAATGGCTCAGAAGATCCAGTTTAACACTTTTGGTGGCAACCCAGTATGTTCTGCCGGTGGACTTGCAGTTCTCAGGGTCCTCGATAAAGAGAAGCGTCAAGCGCATTGTGCTGACGTTGGTTCTCACTTGACTGGACGCTTGAAAACTCTGCAAGAAAAACACAATAGTAATTGCTCTTGAACTAGTCAGCTTTGATGTCTTCTTTTGTTCTTTTCTTGATTGGATGTCTATTTCACTCCAACATTACTTTCAGTTCTGCTTTTCTGTAAATGACTGTTTCACCTCTAGATTAAATTTAACGAATCCGGTCAAATCTTCAGAGTGTAAGGCATTTTATAATCTGTTCTCATTCTTAATCTTGTTTCAGTCATTGGAGATGTGAGAGGCAGGGGCCTAATGGTGGGGATGGAATTGGTAACTGACCGCAAAGAAAAGACACCTGCCAAGGCAGAAACTGCAGTCTTGTTTGAGAAGCTTAGAGGTATAGACAGTTCTCTTCCAACCTCGAAAAAGGAGACTTAAGTGGCTCTAAATTATGAATCACACTCTTTCAAATTTCTTGCTGATACTAACTGTAGATTGATTTCTGGCTGAAGAGCTTGGTGTTCTTGTTGGGAAAGGAGGACTACATGGAAATGTTTTCAGGATTAAGCCACCAATGTGTTTTACCAAAGATGATGCAGGTAACTCTTACATCTCATCGAGCAGACTTTTCCTATTTTGATTAAAATTTTCTACCTTAAAATGTTATTCATAATAATCATGCCTCCTTTCTTTGGTGCATGCAGATTTTCTTGTCGATGCTTTGGACTATTCCATGTCAAAGTTGTGAGGATTAATCTGTTACAAGCTGGGAAAAATCATGTAACATTTCAAATCATCTGGATATCAAACTCAATAAAGTGCTTATTTTGAATAATATCAAACAAAAATTCTGCAGATTTCAACTGATAGTTTAACATGATGAAATAGGATGTGTATTATTTGTTCTCTTCCTTGCTGGCCAAGTAACAATATTTGATTTCTGCTTCTTTGATCACGCATGATTGAGAAATAAATGATGAAGCGCTTTTAGTATCTACCCGTGATATTCGACGCATATATGCAAAAGTGCTTTTGAGGGTCAGAACAATACTCCCAAGTACTTTTGTGACCAAAAAAAAACATTTTGTTGTTTATTCAAAAAAGCACTTTAAGTGGGCTCTCTGTGTAACAAGCACAATGAACAATATGTTAACAAGCACTTCTAAATATTTGTGCATTACTCATTGTAATTTTACGTCAAGTTTCTAAACTCAAATTATAAAACACTGAAAAATTGACATCTGCACTCCCGACAGGAGTGAAAATCTACTAGTTTCAGCAAAATATTTAAAACGAATAACTCAATTTATTTTTGTGAGTACCATTTGATTCAGTTAGTAAAAGAAAAATGGAAGATTAAGGGAGAAAGTGCTTTTGAATCACGTTTAAATAGCTAAAAAGTGGTTTTATTAACGTGAAAAAAATGACAATGGAAGCACTTCTCATAAAATTTCCAGAATCTTTTTCCCAACCCCAGAAAAATAATGAACTTCAGCAAACCAACAATCATATATGGGGACTAAGCAAGATTTCCACAAGAAGAGTAAAACTTTATTAAATTTCACTGGTGTTTTTTTCTCCCAGCATAAGTATCACTGTTCATGCTAGAACAAGAACACTTAATCAGGTCCACATACACGGTTTATAGATCAAATATACAGAACATGAACAACATACTGTAAAAAATTTAAACGACAAAGTTCCATCTGTAATTGCGAAAGACTTTAAACCTCACGATATTCGTTGCAAGACGAAACAATGAACAACATGCATTGAAAATTGATTTAACTACAAACTCCCCTCTTTCGTAAAAGGCTATTCGTATTTACAATGTCTCAGAATGCTTGAGGCTGCTTCAAAAATGCCAGCAGCTTGAGTTATGGCAAATCATGTTTGTAACAGCATTATGTAGAGGTGCCTCTGAATGTGGAAACGTTGTGGTAATGATCTCGTGGAGACTCTGTTACAGCTGTATGACTAAGTGGGTTCACGGGGACGGGTAGCCCAAATTGAACTAAGAGCTCTGAGTCGTTGGAAGTACTCCCCCAAGGCAAGTAAACCTCGTGCTGCCTGACGAGTTGTAAGGATACGAGACATCTGCTGCAAAGTTTCCTGACGAAGATGGTCGGCCTGTTTGGACAGATTAAACATGTTGAGTATATGGTCATCAAACTGAGTACAACTTCCTATAAACATTGAACCTAAGACTCAAACCTAATACCAAAGATTAGTAACAAACAACTAATTCATAATTAAGAATACGGAATATAGAACAAAAGAGAAATGTTAAGAGAATGAATACAAGTATCCGCTATGTTCACAAGTAAGAATTCAGAATTTGAAATGCAAAGAGAACATAACAGGAGAAAATGCAGTCTCACCTGGTTCACAAAGCTGACTAGAGCGTCCAACCGCTCCAGTGCAGTACCCATCTGCGGGATGCAACTTCCTTCTCCCAGCTGAGCAGCTACAGTCTCAGCAAGTGTTAGCTGCAGCTTCTCCATGCCTTGTGAAAGAGCATCTTCTGCTTGCTGACACGATTGTCTTAGGTTGCAAACACCCAAAACTTGTTGGTCAGTCAACAAGTCCAGCTGAGGAACAAGAACCTGAAATCAACGTAAAATTGTGAATAAGGAGTATTCCCTATATGACGAAGGAACATGGATAGTGATTTTGCTAAGAAACATACCAAATTTATTCCTTTCAAATAAGCATAGAGTCTGTGATATCGCTAAGAAACATACGAAATTAATTCCTTTCAAATAAGCATAGAGTCTGTGATATCGCTAAGAAATATATGAAACTAATTCCTTTCAAATAAGCATAGAAGTAAAAGACCATGGTCAACCAGGGTCAAACCAGGACAACCGTATAATTACATAAGATTGGGAAACACTAAATGGAATGATCACATGAGAAACATATCACATAATTATGAAAGCATTAAAAAAATAGATGATTGGGAGTAGGTTGTTTATGTGTTTATAAACTAAATAATTACATTTACAAAACTTGAAATGCCTAATAAATACAGCTGTTGTTTCCGATAATTAGGCATGAAAACCAAGCCACGCTTTAGAATTCAGCCCAGCACTTTGAGATCCTACCGCTTCTACCGCAAATGAACCATTAACCGCCCTATGCACTAAATAAGACATAACTGTTCACTTACAAAAGAAAAATGAAGTATGCATCACCTTAATAAGCTCTGAAGGTCGAAATCCTCCTATCCAGAAGAAAAACCGTTCAGCTGCGGTCTTCCACATCCCGTACATTACATAGAAGACATCAGCTTTTGCAGCGGTTGTTTTCAATCGGAAAAGTTCAAAATAGTGGCTCATGCTGCTATCTACAAGTATCCGAAGCTCGATGTCACTTATATGGGCCTGCAAAGCGATCCTCAGTTCAGAAATTTGTCGATTTTGCTCTTCTACCCAGTGTCCATACTCCATCTCAAATGTGGCAATACCTGCACAAACCTCAGTGATGACTGTATAGTGGTTTCAAAAACATGAAAAGAACAAAGCACTATAAGCAACAAGTGCAGCTGGAAGAAAGTGCAAAGAACAACTCCAGTGCATTGGAAATTACACACAAAACTTAAGATCATGCCGACAAATTCATGGTGATGTCACATTTTGCTACATTAAAATTCCAGAAATTGGATTTATGGTCAGCATTATACTGACCTCAGTGCATGAAGAGAGTAACTTTTCTTGTGTCCAAGTCTTTACAAGCAATTGAAAAATGATGGCATGAAATTTTAAAAACTGGGGTAAATAAGTATAATACGAACATACGGAGTCAAGTTTTGAACAGAACAAGATTTAGATAAAAATAAATAAAAGAAGAAGAATATACAGTCAATGGTAGTAATAAGCAAATATCATCAACATATTATGAATACATTTTGATCATATTCATTAGCACATTCCCATGAAAAGTGCTTTCTAAACTTCCCACAAACTAAAAACAAAAATCAATTGCTATTGTGGCATTTAAGCTGTGGCTACAAATCACTTCAATTTTCCGGCAGTTTTTCCATGTTGACAACAAGTACATAATTTTAAAACGAAAATATTTAAGTATTTATGGCACAGATTGAAGGTCAGAAAAGTCACTCAAGCAAGAATTGTTCCTAATTTTAGCAAGAGCAAAAAGAATTTATCTGACTTGTGGAAAATAAAGAACTATCTAGAACTTGAGATGCTATCAAATGGCAGATAGTAATAACTGTCAAATGCTTCCAGGTGTTGTTTATAGCAGGAATAATTAACCCTAAACTTCAATATTGCAGAATTATAGGGCAGAGCAATGTTTGCGAGTGAGAACATCAAAATCAACAATTATAAATGCAGCAGTTGATGGCACAAACATCTATGTTGCCCATGATAGATGCTGTAGTTTTAAAAACAAACCTGAGTTTACTGTTCCGGAGAACCCCATATGAACACCCTCTACTCCACCACCTAAATACAGACCCTGCTGTGGAGCATTCGCAATTATAAATATGCAAACAATTTTAATAGGATATAGAAAGGAAAATGGAGGAGATCTTTTGAATCATATAGAAAAAGATTAAACAAAAAACACATAGCTAATCTTCTCCGCACCTGTTGTCTAGCTTGCTCAAGCTCCTGCTCCAACTGAAGTAGCTTTAATCTACTTGTTTCTAGCTGCTGAACATAGGCCTGCAAAGCAAAAAAGAGAAATAAAATTTAAAATCACAAGTTGAATGTAGCAGCAGATGTTTCAAAGTAGACTCTTTCTTACCTTTTTCCGTAAACGGCTTTTACGAGCAGCCTCACGGTTTTGTGCAAGACGTCTTTGTATCTGCATATATTGATAACAAAGACAAAGAAATTAAAGTAAAATATTAAATGAATTGAAATAAAATAAGAAATCCATAATCAGTCACACAATCAAACCTACCTTATCAAGAGGTTTACTTGCTTCCTGTTCATACTTGTTAGAAGTTCCTAGTGTTCCATGTGAAGTATCCTCCGACTAGAAAGTTAAATGAAAAATATATTTCAGCTTGGAAATGCTTTTTCAACTTTCAGACAAAGAATATAATTGTCAAAATTTGCACCTGATCATCTAGTTTTGCATCAAACTCCACAATTGTAGATGCTGATGCACTAGGATTACCATTACTCTTAAAGTTTTCTCCCCACGGACTAATCTGGTGGATGGGCTCATAAATGCCCAATCTTCTTGGTGTGACAAACTGGGTTGATGGAGAATTCATGCTCTTTAAACTGATAACAAGGGAAGCTCAATAAGATTTTGGCATAAATACAGAATACAATATAAACGTTAAGATAAAACAGTGGAGACTAATATAAAAGGCATATTGAATTCAAATAAACACTTCTCAGAACTAAAATGAAAAACAGGAAACATTAAATGGCAGACTTGTAGCAAACTTCACGAAAATTTTCAGAATGCTTGATATTTCCAAGAAACTAAGAGAAATGATACCACTAGACTTTTATATAAAGATTTTTCACAAAGCTATGTCATAATTTTATCATGTCTCTTGAATTCTAATAGCCTGAGACAGCATTGTATACACAAACTTCAATAAATAAAGAATGAATAGTTTCTGTAACTTCTACAAACCAATTAAGTTGCTAAAATTTGAACTAAAGAGCACTTAACAAGCTAGAAGCAATGTGGACCTAATATGGTTGTTCAGAACACTCAATTTGTAGCCAAGTGTGAGAAAAGTTTAGACAATAATCACTACATTCTTTTTGTTTCATTTTTTTAATATCTAGTCTACACTACCAAGTCATTCCATTATTGGAGTTTACTGTTAAATAGTCCTCATTTATGTGCTAATGGTGGACCCGTTCACAACTCAAATTCTTTATCCTCTCAGAATATCTTTCAAACTCAAATTCTTTATCCCCTTAGAAAATCTTTCAATGGGGACGCATCAAAAAAATTTCCCAAAAATAAAATTTTAAAATAATTCCCCAGGTCAACTAAGCTGCTCTATGCTATATAATGAAAAATCAACAAAATTCAGATACAGCAACTAAGTTTCATCTAGTTGTAGATGAAGATACATTGAATCAACAAAGTCGGCAATAGCTCATACGTATGATAGTGATAATCAGCAGGAACCTAACGAGCTGGCGAATCCTAAGGATGCATGTTCAATAGTTGACATGAACAAAGAAAATATAAATGAAGGGAGCTAGGGACGAATGGGTTTGAACAAGAATAAGTGAAAATCAAATTAATGGCAGAACTCCTGAAATTGACAACTCAGAAGGTTGCATAGAATGCAAAACATCTCTTCAACTTGTATGCTTTTTAAATAAAGCTCCATAAAAAGAGAGCGAAAATCACTTTCTGCAAACGAGAATTTCAATTTCCAGAAGCCAAAAGGTAAATGAAACCAACCGTTCCACAGGCCGATTTCCAACTGCTTAAGCCAAAACCAAACAACTCCAAAACCCAATTCAAAATCTCTTAACAGGTAGCATTCATAATAGATTCCATCAGACTAAATTACACACGTCAACGTTTTCATTCAGAACAATCTACAAACTGAAAAGAAACTGGATTTAAATTCTCAGCTTAACAGAAAGAGAGTGAGAAGTAAAAACTTTTTTGTTAATTGAAATGAAAATACCCAATTTCTACTTTCAAGCAATTTAAATTCCATCATTTTTACAACTCAACACAATTAATAGAGCAAAAGCTTTTAACTTCTGAACCAAACTCAAAACGTTACACAAAAAAATCAAAAATCCAAATCACAAACACGAACAAAAACACAACAAACTCTTTGCTAACTGAAAAAGCAAAGCGAAAAAACATACACTTTACCCAAGAAAAAAAAAGCGCAAAACTTCAACTTTCCTTTCGTGTCCTTTCCTTTCTCACCAACCAAACAGACCCAAAAAGAAATTAAAACAGCAACAGCAACAAAAACCAAACCTTTTTAATTCAAACTGACATGCATGAGAGTTAACTTTCCCGCTAAAATCTTCAGTCCCCCGCAGCAACTACAACCACCACAACCAGCACCCAAAAGGACAACTCCCAGTGATCAGAACGCCAACAGAAGTTGCAACTCTTCTTCTTGTTCTTCTCTTCACACTACAACTTCTGGCAAAACCCCGATTAGTTTTAAGTCCCATCATTTCTAAGAAGAATCTAACAAACACCACGACAGCTTAAAAAAGACCCTCAAACAATTCCCGATTATTTTTTTTGTAAATAAATTTCTGTTACAATTATTGCAATGGTTTTGTTGTTTAATATTTTTTGTGGGTATCAATAAAAATTGTATAATTTTTAATGCTATAAAATTAATAAAATATTTTCGTGTTTATCGTCAGCCACAGCGAGTCAAAGATTACGCATTTTGTTTATTTTATTATTATTACAGAACATTGTATAATAATAATAATTAGGTCCCTATATTTGTATTTATCATCAATAAAAATATATTTTACTTATTCATAACAAATACATCCCCAATTTTATATTAAAGTAACACAATTATCCTTAAATATCAAATTTTAACTATTAAATATAAGTAATCCTAGAGGTACAAAAGAACCTTCCAATTCAAACTATGAAATACAAATTAGCGTTGTACAGTTATATGATTATCAAACAATTTACGTTTTTTATTCTTCTTAATTGTAATAGTTTTATAATTCCATTCATCCAATATTATCATATCTTGTCAGTTTGTATACAATATTTTGAATAAAAATTTGTAATATTATGCTTATAATATTGGAGAATGCAATTTAACACTTATTGTTAGAAATAGAAACATTATACTTTATTTTGTAAATATGTAACAATTAGGGGTCCAGATGTTATTATCCGGAGCAATATTTACTCTTGTCGTCTCTTGTCAGCTTTCCACTATCTACTGAATGTGCGTACCAGATCGATTAAGATTACATCTCCTTATACTGCGCCACATTTCATCTTAACTTGCGCACCACCTTGCGTGTGATAAAGACGCCGTTCCACGGCCGGGTTTTTCGACGGAGGAAAGGGAGTTGGCGGGTTTTGGATGGGAGTGAGAGACCGGTGAATGAAGAGGCTTATTAGGATTTTCCGAGGAGTGAGTTCCGGTGAAGCGCGTGCAGAAAGATGGTGGGAGTTGTTGCGGGAATGGCGTATCAGTTTTTAACTGGTCGTTAAAATTGCGTGATTACACGCGCGTGTTGAGTTTATTTTTTAAATAAAAATAAAATAAAAAATTCTTTCGTTTTAATTTTTACACTAATTTTGTAAATTCATTTTATTACTCAATGGTTCCTGAGTTTTCAAATTCTTACAAATAAGTACAAAGTTCTTCTATTTTATAACAAAAAAGTATCCAAACTTACATCTGAATCCGCTACAAAGTGAAAAGGTACTATGGTGAGATTAATTAATTAATAAAATAAAAAAATATATTTATTAATGATAAATAAAAAAATATATTTATTAATAATTAATAAAAATTTTACTATTTAATTCATAAAATAAAAAAATTTATTAAACTTTCTATTAATTTTTTTATATACTATCAATAAATATATTTTTTTCTCATTAATTAAATAATTTCACTACATCAATAATATTAACGTGATACAATTATTTTATATAAGATTTTTTTAAATTTTAATATCAAATTTATAATAAATTTAATATTTTATTATTATATCTACTTAAATAAATATTTAATATTTATAAAATTTTTAATAAATATTCACAAATTTTTAATAAATTTTTGTCTTTTTAAATGTATGCTAATGCAAATTGTAAAGGTGGAGTGAATTTTTTTTTTTTTTATTTTTCCATTTGAAGTTTCTTGAAGATGTCATTTTCTTATTCTACCTTTGGACAACTAGATTGCATATTCTATGGAAACAAATGTCAAATTGATTCGATCTCCAAGAAAATGTGAAATTTGATTTTTCTTTAATTTTTTTTTTTTTTTTTTTTTTTTTTTTTTTTTTTTTGTATGTACCCTTCTCAAAATGCTTAACAATGTAATAATTATGTCATCATATCCATACCACATCATCATACAACATTTAGTTTAGAACTACTTTTTAAATACTATCCAAATTTTTATAGATAAATGATTTTTTTATCAATTTAATTTAAAATATTTGAAATTAATTTATAAATAATAATATTATTATATATTTTTATTTATTATCAAATATCATGAAAAGTACTTTTTTTTTTCTTTCTAGTAGTATTATCAAATTACTTCCCACGTGCATTTCTGAAAAGTACTTCTCCTAAAAGTACTTCTACACTAACATGAAGGGTTGTGATCTTGGGTTTGATGGGGCACTTCTCCTAAAAGTACTTCTACACTAGCATGAAGGGTTATAATGCTGGGTTTGATGGGGCAAGTAAGATCTTTCATATGCTTGTGTGAATCATCAATCAAACTCCTTCTTGTCCTTGCAAGTCATTTAAAAGCCAAAAGCAGAAGCTGTGCTGGCTAATTAATCCATTGGAGAGAGCAGGGGCAGTCCACACACAAATTTTAATAAATAAAAAATAAATTATTTTAAAAAGTTTGGTTATCTTACCTAGCACTAACACCCAATTTTCTTTTTTTTTTTTTTTAAAAAAAATTATTTTGAAATTGACTCTTCATATCCAACTGGAGACAAGAGTGACCTCAACTCATCAAGTAGTTGCATGCTTATTTTTTTTAATAATAATTATGAATAAATTAAACATAAATTATAAAATATGTATTCTTGTCTTTTTCTCTATAAAAATATTCTTAGTTCATAAATTAAGATTATCTTTTAATTTTTTTATATTTTTAATTTAAATAAATATTTACATGTAATATAATAAATAATAAATTATTTAAATTATATTTTAAAATTTTTAATTTATATCATAAAATATAAAATTAATTTATTATTTTTATCTAGAGATAATTTAAACTATTTATTATTAATTATAATACATATTAATATTTAATTAAAAAATAAAAATAACAAAGATTAAAAGAGAATTCACATCTCTAATTCATAGCATATTTAGATTAAAGTCTTAATGACAAGTGGCTTATAATTAAATTGATTGGAAAAAAGGGTGTTAGTAACTAAGCATGCATAGAACTAAGTCATGCATGTGGGGAATATAAGCTGGATGACATTAGAAATGTTGACACCAGTCATTAAATAATCTTATCAATATTGGTTGGTGGAATTGGCATTGCACATTACATTAACATTATACAATAAACAATCTTTCCCTAATTATTTTAAAATAATAGAAACTTACTTTTGCTTTTATTCATATCTCTGAGGAATATGTAGGCCTCAAAATTCCAACAAATCTGTAATCTCTTTTATGAAAATGATATCCACCTAGTTAATAGCATTTAACCTTTTAATTATGTATAAAAATATACATAATTAATTAATCATTTTAAAATTATAATTATTTAAAACATACAATCTTCTTCTTCTTATTATTATTATTATTATTATTATTGTTATTATAGTTTCGACCAAAGAGTATATCTTATACATTCATTCATTTAAATTCATAATATTTTAATAAATTGAATTTCATGAATTTTTTTTATAATATAAATTTACCCCTGTACATTTTTATTAAATTTTTTTTATAAAATTATTAAATTTTACGAAGAATTTTTGTTAGATAAATTTATTTAATGAATCGATGATATTAAAACATAAGTAACATTATTTATATGTGGTAGTAGAATTTAGCTTTTTTTTTTTGTTTGTGAAATTTTATAAATCCAAATTAATTATGTATAAATGATGAAAGATGGAATCTAAATTCTTCACTTATTCATCAATTGTAGCACAAATTTTTACTATTGTAATTATTTATCAAAATTTACTCATCTTTTGGATTTAAGAATGTTGAACCGATGAGACAAATCGGATCTTTAATGGAATCCATTGGCCTACGTCGACATATGCACTTGTCATGAATAATTCCTTGGCTTTCAAACTTATATATTCTCCCATAATTTTATCTAAATTTTGTTGATTATTAATTTTTCTTAATATCAATTGTAAGAAACAAATTGAATTCTTAACTAATTTCAACGAGTGAGATTCGAATCTTAAATTTTTTATATAATCTAAAAAGAGATTTTATTGGTTAAATTAATTAATTTCATTAAAATTAATATTATTAACTAAATATTTTCAAGAATTATATAATTTAATATCAAATTATACTAATTTTTTTTATTTATTTACAAGGATTATACCTCTTGTAAATTATATTTATCTCCAATAATTCGTTAAAAATGCAAAAATGTGACAAAATTTAACAACTCTTAACCTTAAAAAAAAACATAATTTTAAATAATTTTTTTCCTTTTGCCAAATATTTTTGATACAAAAACGTTTGTGCGCATGTAAATACATGTCCATATATATAAGGCTACAATCAAGTGTTTGTATTTTTTATATTATTTATATATTATTAAATTAATCTTAATTAATTAATTATGAAATATTAATTATATATATTAAATTTTATATTAATTATTAAGAATATATTAATTTAATAATTTAAAAAATTAGTATAAAAATTTATAAAAAATTAAAAAACTTTTCATCTTGTCCTCTTCTCTCGCTCTCTCTTTCAATCGTCTTCTTTTTTCTACAACACCACCCACCCCACCCCCACTCCTCTCTCTCTCTCTCTCTCTCTCTCTCTCTCTCTCTATATATATATATATATATAATTAGGTGGCGGTGGGAATGATGTACGAGAAAGATAGAAAATACAATGGTGGGGAGTGGGGGTGGTGCGGCATTACCTTAAAATGATTGGCGGATTCCATTAGTGATTTTCCTTTTCATATCCTCTCTTTCTTTTGTGTGTATTTGATTCAAATTCAAAGAAAGAATAACATAAATTCTCAAAGGAAACGTCACGCAAACACTTGCTTTTCTTTGATTTTTTTCCTTTTTGTTTTCCCATTGGTGATGTTATTGTTGAGTGCAATTTAAAGTTGGTTGCCACTAGGAATGGTCGAGTGTTATCGTCACAAATTTTTGATGACTCAAGCAAAGGAATTATATCAAATCAATCATGCATGGTCACAATTTATTTATTTATTTTGGATTCTCTTGTTATGCCCAAATTTGGATGATCTTTCATAGTTTTCTTGGTTGATAATAATTGATTTCTTCTTTTTGTCTTAAATATAAAATTAGGTGATTTTAAATTTTTTTTTTTGTTATTATTTAAAAAATGAACTAAAATTTTGTGTAAAGAATTCAAAATCAAATAATCAATTATAATCAACACTCACATAAAATTAGGTAATCTAATAAATAATTAATATAAAAAAAATCAAATAAAAAATTCTCTTCTAATTTATACTAAATTTTGATACAATTTTAATCAATGAGAACAAGATTTGGGTTTAAATTTCTTTTATCGGTCAAACTTATACAAAATTAAACAGTTTAGTAAACAATGAACATAGAAAAAATTGAATCAATGTATAAGAAGTAGACTAGAATTGCGAGTGGGTATGTAAGAAAATTTTATATTCTTTATATTTATAATAATTTAAAATAATGCCATTGAGAAGTTAGTCTTATTGTTTAAAATTTTTTCAGAGTGAAAATAGAAGTCAAGCCATCAACTTTATTTATTTATTTTTTCGGTCGAGCAGTGCAAGACGTCAAGCAATCAAACATTTATTCACACTATCTTTAAAGAAAGATTAGTTTAAAATGATTTGGAAGACAAAAACTTTTGATAATCAGAAACGACAGAAATAAAATAAACGTATTGAAGTAGTACAAGTCATATTGCATTAAGGATGTAGAGATTTGTGAACAAGACGAAGCAAAAGTGATTCTGACAATCCCTTTTTCTGGTCTATACCCAATTTCTATGTACACTTGTATTATGAATATGAACATTTGGCTAATGGCAATGGCAATGGATATAGCAATCAATCATCTTCTTTACTTTTTTCTTTTTAATGATTGGCCAATTCTCTCTGTCATCTTCTGAGTCATGCACCACCCTCTTTGACTGAATAATATATTGATTTTATTATTAGTTAATTACTAATTTGTATTTTTGCAAATAAAAAATAAAATTACAAGAAAATTTTGTCTTAAATAGTTAATTATTATTATTATTATTATTATTTTTTTATAAAAAAGATGACGAACAAGATCTATAGTGATTGACATCAGTGATGAACACTATCGATCAACAGCGAGTATCAACAATTAATAATTACAGTTGTTTATTGGATCATAGTGGAAGATTTTAAATTACAGTTGTTTACACACA
>CP135536.1:7877277-7905182 GCA_032402905.1 Khaya senegalensis
TTTTATTTTTTAATTTTGTATTAATATATTAATAATTAACTCAATAAATATAATTGATTATTTAATATAATATTAATTAATTATTTTATTTTTATTTTGATAAATTTTTAATTAATAAAAAATAAATATAATAATATATATTTATATACTGTGTGTATTAATTTTATTTTTAATTTGAAATATATTAATAATATAAAAAAGAAAAAGCAGGGCAGAAATCAGGAATTATTCCCATCCCCGTTCTTATCCGGCTTTGATCATGAATACATCCCCGTCCTCGCCTCATTTTTGTGTTGGGGGACAAAACTATTCCCAATCCCCTCCTCATGGGATTTTTGCCAACTTTAATCACAAGGGACCTATTTGATACGAATAATAAAACTATATATCTATCTGAAGAATATTAAACATTTAGGGACCTGAAAGTTTTAGCAAAAAATAAAATAATAATATTTTTACAGAAAAAATATTCGGAAATTTATTATAATTTAAAATCCATTATCAGTCAATATATGCTCTGTAACTAAGAGTATTCGCGTCAGCTCCGGCGACGGCCCGATCGTCAGCTTCTTAGCCTGCAGGCAAAACGAAGCGTTTCGGTTGTTAAACAAATAACTCAGGACAATATTCTCTCTTCGCTCAGTCTCTCTTTGCCGCGTGCGAATTCTGATCTCCAGCAGAGTCGTTATTATCATGTTGCGAAGGTAATTTAACGATTTATATGGTATTTTTAGGGCTTTTAATGTCTATTTTATGAATTTTGTTACAAAAATTCAATTCAATCATTGCACATTCTGACTGCAAAACAATTCTCAGGAGCGGCTAAACATTTGATGTTTTTGGTTTTGATTCATAATATCACCATGCGGGTTTCGTGCGAATGTTATTTTTTTTAACTTAATTTTCATTGATGCTATTTTCCAGGTCAATTTTGGAATTATCGTCGCGTCGGAGAATCCCGAAGCAAATTGCAGCTCAGGCGAGTATTGCGGTTTCACAACTGTTTCGTTTGCTGCAACTATATTGTATTTCTCGAATGTTTTCTTTTAGTTTTATGTTATTCATCATTTTGTTTTTTAGAAAAAAAAAAAGTCGTTTAACTTATGGTGAGCTTGGCAGTGCTTCTCGGGCTTTTGTCGAAGCAGTTTGGCACTTGTGCTTGGTGGTGCTTCCTGCAGAAGTATCTAGCACGCAGCCGCTTCTTTAAGAAAGAAACCAAGTGTTTTTTTTTTTTTTGTGTTCTGAAATGTGTTATTAGAAAATAGCCAAGGATAGTAAATATAGGAAGTGTATACATCATGTTGTTTGTATTGTTGATTGATAAAGAAATATAGCTCACTCAATATGCTTTTCAAATTTTTTATGGTTTTCCTTGTTATGATTGTGGTGGTGCAGTCTTTATGTATTTCAGTAATGCTTTTCTCATATTGCTTCATGCACACATGTGAGAGATGATTCGTATTGCTTATGATTGACAAAAATGCAGCAGGTTCCTTCAGTTATTTTTTCAAGAAAGGAATTCTCAACTGTGTCCCAGCATAATGCGACGCCAAAACCTGGTCCCACAGGCCAGCCACCTGAATCAAAGGGTAACTTTTCAAAAGTTGTTGCTGGAACAGCTGTTGTTGCTGGTGCTGGCCTATTAGCATATTGGACTGGGTATTTGGATCAATATATTGGTAAAGGAAAAGAAAAACATGATTCTCTTGATTCAACTAAGTTTAGTGAAGGTAAGATTGCTGCGACGGATGATCAGCATTTGGTGGAGCCGACAGTTTCTTCCCACAGCAAAGAAGATCCTAATGCATCAAGTTCGATTGTGGAGCAAGCTGTGCAGCATGTTGAGAGTGATAAAGATATTCCTCAGGCTGAAGCTTTAAGCAAAATGCCAGTTGAAGATCAGACTCATTTGCAAGATAAAGCAGAATTGACCTCTGAAGATCGTGCAATACCAGTGAAGGAGAACAATATCATAGAAAATTCTAATAAAAGCCTGGCATATCATGAAAAAAGTACAGGTCCAATACCATCTGAAGAAAGTGTTGAGATGGAAAACTCAGAGTCAAAAACTAGCGAGAAATCTGATGAGAAGGAAGCTCAAGGTACGGGAGCAATTAGCCAGCCCAGTGTAGTTCCTGAAAAAGATGAGCAGAAAGCATTGCAACAAGAGCATGTTGTCACAGAAGAGAAATCTGGGGTACCATACATCTTACTTTTATGAATTTGTCTTTTGCAAATGCAATGCGAGCAATTTTAGTATATTTAATAATACTGATGATGATGGTGCTGGTGCTGGTGCTGGCAGTGATTTTTTTTTTCCCTTTCATTTTCGTTTATAGTTCTTTTTTTACTTGTGCGTCCCTGATCCAAAATTTCTTTATAATGCATATTTTGTTGCATTGTTTATAAGACGAAGCTGCTTCTGGTGTTCTTTGATTGTAGGATGCTTTAGGCAAAGGTGCAGAATCTCCAGCTTCTCTTCTTGAGGCGTATCATTTAAGGGATAAAACTGATGAGGGCATTGAAGACAAAGCAACAGAGGTTTCTGATAAACTTTCTTTATGTATCATTCCATGCATACATTTTGGCTTTGCTCCAAAGAAGATTGCTTGATTATATGAACTTTGTTTCTCAAATTGGTAGGATTTTATTAGTGCAATTGAGGAGTTGAATAATGCTAACCTATCCAAGGATGGCAAATTGGTGCTTGATTTTTTACAAGCAATTCATGCTGCTGAAAAAAGGCAAGCTGAATTGGATGCTTACACTTTTGCTAAAGAAAAAAGAACTTTGAAGGTTTGAACCATTGATATTCCTACAATATATTGCAAATTCTTAGTGCATAATGTACGGATCTGATTATGATTAACTTTTAAACAGCATGTTGCTATATCATTCTTTTTCTGATTCAGTTTTGTTAATTTTACTGCTGCTCTTTCAGGAGAAGTTTGAAAAGGAATTGAGGGATTCAAGAGCCAGAGAACTTATGCTTACAGAAGAGGCAGCAATTTTAGAGAAGGTTATACACCTTTTTATTATTTACTTCACTTGGAATATGATGCCTTTTTTTTTCCCCCTTTTATTTGTGAATTTCAGACTTACTAAATAATAGTATCTGTGCATTTTTAGCGTATGGCATGTCCTGGTAAACCAAAACTTGGATTATTTTCCCCTATCATTTTCTTTTGTCGTTCTAATATCTAATTTTGGCTATTTACATGTTCTGGCTAACAGTGTTCCATCTGTCTGTAGATCTGGTTGTATCATTATATGCGGATCTTTCACCTTAACTGTTGCATTTTTTTTTTTAAAAAAAAAAATCTAAGTATCTAAAGATTTTGAGGGCTAAAATTCCTTCTTGGGCCTCTGACCAGCTAGAAGTGGAACAGGGAAAGGTGAATATCGATTGGTGGAGTGACACATTGTCTAATCTAAAGTATCCATAATAACAATTTGGAACTACTAGGCAGTGGAAATCTAAGTACATGTTCAAAAGTCTCACAACACTGCATGGAAAATGTCCATGTCAGCAGACAAGTATTCTTTAAAGCTCCCATCTTGTCACCAGTGCACAAGGAACTTTATCCTGCCTATAGAGAGACTTAACTCTCTTTCTTCTTAGCATCATCTGAGGGAGATTGACATGGCAAGCTGTTACATAGTTCGTAATCATGCATGATTGAGTCACTGATGGAATCTAAATTAGGATTTTTTTTTTTTTTTTTTAAAAAGAAACCTGGTGATGGAAAATTTTTTCCATCTATCTGTAGTTTTCTCATAAATTAGAGTAAAGGCATAAGGTAACTGTGGTTTGAGAAATATAGCCTGCTTATATAAGCGAACCCCTACATAAAGGAGAGAGGATTTGGCTTCATTTTAGGATCATAACTAAGTATCTTGAAGTTTCTCAATGAACAGGAATTGAAGAGAGAGAGGATAAAAGCAGCAGCTACAATCAAGTCACTTCAAGAAAAAATGGAAGAGAAACTTAGGATGGAACTTGAACAGAAGGTGCATATTTTAACTTTTGCTGTAAGCAAACAATGTTTTTTTACCCATAAAATCAAATTGCCGCCTTCAAACAACTGCAGGAAAATGAAGGAGATTTGAAGCTGAAAAATGCTCTAGAGTTGGCTAAAGCAGAACTAGCTGCAGCAATAATGCGTGAGAAGGCAGCACAGATTGAGAAAATGGCAGAAGCAAATCTTCATGTAAGAGTTTTTGACAAATATCAATGGTTATTGATTTTTATAGTTTATATATTATGAATCAATGTTCTGATCCTATATTACAATTCATTATGCAAGGTATCAACTCTTTACGTTGTTTTTATGGAAATTCTCCTTACAAAAAGGGAAATTTGTATGAAATATATGCGAAGAACTTTTATTGTGAGAATGTTTATTAAGAAAAAAACACCAAAAATGGGTGTTACTGTAAATAATAACTGTGTCTAGAGATTAGGTTGAATGCTCTTTTACTAGTTCAAATAGTTAGTCGCTGTCTAGAGTTTCTGCACCGGGAAGAAAGGAAAAATAGAAGATGGTTTGCCATCATCGATTGCAATATGCAAGAAGTGGTTTTGTCTTTAGTTGTTGGATAAATTTAAGTATTTAAAGTTGCATGTTTAATATTGTCTTATATATGCATGTCTATGCATTCTCATTATCAAGATGCATTTCAGATTGTGCACAAATTTGCTGGTATGTTTTTCATGTCTTATATTACTCTTCAGCCATTAAATATTATGATTTGTTCTGTAAAGAAAATTAATACAATTTGAATTGTTCTTTCTACAGATAAATGCCTTGTGCATGGCATTTTATGCACGTTCTGAAGAGGCTCGTAAGAGTTACTTTGCTCACAAGCTTGCTTTGGTAAAGTTTCAAAAAATTAAGTTGCTGTTTCTTCTAATATTATGTACTTCTATACTTGTTAATGGTTATTGCTAGCCTCTATAATTAGTCCTATGAAATTATTTTAGGGGGCACTGGCTTTAGAAGATGCGCTTTCCAGAGGATTACCGATTCAAAAAGAAATAGATGCTCTGTACACCTATCTTGATGGCATTGAAAAAGACTCCGTCTTAGATTTGGTCTTATCATCCCTTCCGGAAGAAACACGGTACCATGGCACAGAAACACTTCTGCAGTTGAATCAGAAGGTAAATTAGTGATACAATGATCTGTTGTTTAAGAAAGTTTAATTAGTTTCAGAGGAATAAGCAGCATCTTGTGCATTAAGACATGAAAGATGTCAAGAATTAAGACGATAAGCCTTCATTCTTCGGATACATCCAGCTAGTTCTTCATATGGTCATCAACTAATTTATTCTTATATAATGCTTAGATGTGATCCATTTTATTTCCCTTCCCTTTTGGTTTAATGCTTAATATACTATGTTCTGATGAGCCTAAGATATGTATTTTTGTCGATGAAATCTCAGATGGTTTTGTTTGCTTGTTTCTTGAGGTTGCGACTCTCAAGTTGCTTTAATGTGTTAAGAACCAAGTTTCAAAACTTTCTTGCGAGATCCGTTTGTTTACTTCAGCTGTGCAATTCTATTGCTGATAAATTTTGTCTTCTCACCTAGTTACTGTCCGACATGGTTACTCACAGGAAAAGTTTTTCCTTTGAGTATTAACTTTCACATGTAAAAGTTGCGTCAAAAACAAATCAAAGTCGAATTATAATTTTGTGGTAGTATTCTACTAAATTGTTTCATCATGTTCATTCTTTTTCCAGTTCGATGCCTTGAAAGGGACTCTACGACACTTCAGTCTGATACCCCCTGGTGGTGGTGGAATTTTGACACATTCTTTAGCACATATTGCATCCTGGTTGAAGGTATGCAATTATATAAGGTCTATTTTCCGTATTATTCTCATTCAACTCGTTTATCATCACCAACATTTCTTCATGATTCAGGTAAAAGAAGTCGACCAATCTGGTGATGGGATTGAATCTGTCATTACCAGAGTAGAGAGTTATTTACACGAAGGAAAACTTGCTGAAGCAGCCAACGCTCTTGAAGAAGGCGTTAGAGGTAGCCAAGCGGAGGAGATAGTTGTCGATTGGGTGAGGCAAGCAAGGAACAGGGCAATCACAGAACAAGGTCTAACTTTCCTTCAATCGTATGCTAGTTGCCTTAGTCTTGCATAAAAAGTTCCTGAGTTTCTCCAAACTCGATATCATTTCGATGTACTGAATATAGCTTCATTCGATACTAAATTCATTGATTTACCGTTTCGTCTATAAAAAAAGTCTTCTGGGTTCATCACCCATCAACAAAAAGCAGACCAAGACTGACAATTCCTTTTGTGGAACACTTGATGAGGGGTATCTCTTACAAATCCAACAATCCTTTTCAGGAAATTTTTGTAGAATGTGGAAACCTCCGAATAAAATTTTGCTTCCTTCCTTGCATATCTGAATTTTTGTTCTATTCCTTTCAATCACGTTGACTTGTGTAGGTTGTTGATCAGTGCTTCCACATTGCACCTCCTGAATGATGGATATTTGGATGCTGACTGCGACCAACTTTTGTAGAAAACATTTTATGAAAAAATGTTATGGAGAACATCAAAAAGATTAAAATGAATAAGTTTTTTTTTAAAAAAAAAATTGAAATTAATTTTATTTTTACCCATTTTTAACAACATTACATGAAAAATTCTGACATGAACAATTAGTTTTTACAAATTTTAACAATTGAAAAATTAATTTTAACATTTTCTAAATTCTTTTTCCACCCGCTAGACATTTGACAACCTCATTGTGTTAAAATAAAATTCTCCCAAATAGATACAAAAAAGATTTTGATTATTTATTTGCTCGATAAGCAATCCGCCACCATAGAAATCGAAGCAGGACTGGCACTGAAGAAGACAATAGTTTTCTTCTCTTCATTTCAAATGTGTCATTAAGGTATTTACAAAGTTAAAAACTCTTGTCCAACGAATAATATCATGAAAAAGTCAATTACACACATGACAATTTTAGTGAAAAAATGCATTGTACAGGGAGCGGCCAAGACTCTTCACACAAATATACAATATATATATATATATATATAGTCACGTATCCTCATGTTGATGGTCCTCGCAGTTGCTCTGTTCACAAAAAGAGATCTCCATACAACACCCATCCCGGCACTACTAAAATATGTACCATTGTAATTGAACAGTTTGAACGACGAAAGACACCTTGGAAAGGCAATAAATCTTCTTGGTTCTGGGTGAAAGAATGTTATGGAAATAAGCAACTTTAGTACAATAATAATATCCCGCAAATTTGTACCTTTGGAGTCCGGAATTTGCAGCAGCTAATCTATTCTCTTTGGAGAGTCCCTTGCTCACGTTATCCAATGATGTCAAATATTTTCCCTTATCAATGCCAGTCCTGAATTCCTTCGAAAAGACACATCCGCATTTTCTGAATTCAACATTAATGGTATCAAGAAATGCTAGAACACAAGATACCTGTGACTGAGCAAAGAAGATATATAACAGAAAATGTCAGATTAAACATGGATGAGACGTGATACCACATATAAATAGTATGTCCTGCAGAAGTTATTTGGCTGACCCGCTCATTGCTAACAGGCTAAGCTTCTTCAGTAATAATAGCCTGGCACATACAGAGATATAATGTATAATATGAAAAATGAATGCACTAAAAGGCCAAATCTTTATAAAAAGTAGATACAAAACAGGACTTACTTTCAGCAATCGACAGGAGCAAAACTATTCATGTGCAACATCTCAGGTATAAACAGCTACGCGTCTATCAATAACATGACCATTCCGTGAAAGAAAATATTCCATCTCACCACTTCATCCTTGAATGATTCCACAAGCTTCCAAGGCAAGTATTTCAATAGCCTCACCGTGAGCAGCCTTCTATGCTGAAAGCTTAATGCAATGATCACGTACCAGTAGGTTTTCCAACTATCACCAAAACAACATTAGGATGGGGAAAATCATCCTGTAGAAACCATGGAAAGATAAACTTCTTTTTCCTTGCAAAGATATGCTAGTCCATGTTTTGGACCTCCATTACCCTTGACTGAATGGATATCCTCAAATAAACATTCCATACCTAAACAAGCCCTCAACGTGAAAGACACCGCTTTTGGTGTTCTATAAAAGGGTGCAATATATGTAAATTTATGGACATCGTCGCAGTCTCCAAGTAAGCTTGGATCTAAAAACAGAAACTGAGTTAGCTCATCATTCATACTTATCCTGAGCCACAACCTATTCTCCCTCAAAATATTATACAAAGTGATCTCAAAGGGTATAGCAACTGGGAGTCCAGAGACAAAAGCAATAGGAGTTTCAGAACTATTATCAGGAACATCCAATTCTGCATTTATGTGCTTAAGTCTTGCGCACAAGATAAACTGCTTAAGAAAGAAGGAATCAAGTAATTGACTGAACAGAAACGGCCTGTTGGCAGTACCACAAGTAGAAGAGCCAATTTCAAGCAGTGATTTCTTGAGCTCAATTACAAACCCAGACAGTTCAGTGGATCCTTGCTGATGGAGAAATTCTATGCGTAACATTGTAGAGGACAGCTTTTTCATAACAGCATGATAGCAGCAGATTTCAACTTTGGACAACCGCAATAAACAAGACAGAAGTATTAGCTCTAAGACATGCAACTCTTCTTCTTTAGACAACCCTAAAAACCTACACCTTGTTTCTCTCAGCCTCCTGTCTAATTTTCCTAATAGAAGCTCTAATTCTCCCAGTTCATAATGACACCGTTTTTTTCTGGGTGCAAAGTGCTTCCAGACCTTAGCAAGCAGTTTCACTACCTGGAGATATTGCAATGTAAATGCTAATGCACCATCAGATCCAAGGGATTCAGATTCAGCTTTAAATGTTATCACTTCTTCCTTGCAAGCTCTGCAATAGCCAAAAACAAGAAAGTTAATGCAATGGATGTAAACAAAAATGATAATACTGGCACCCATTAGGCAATGATTCTATAATAACACATCTTAATTCAGCCATGTAAGTGTATACAATACAAATAGAAAATTCCATATGATTAATGTAAGGATCACAAATAGATCATCTCAGCCCATGGGGATTAGCTATGGTACATCAAGGTACCATTGTATCCCAAAAAAGTTTCAGTTATGAAAATTAGAACGGCTTTTGTAAAACTTGAAACAAAGGAAAAAAAATGTTAAAACATGTAAAATAAATTATAAACAGTATTTAAAACACGCAACAGAAAATTTGTATCAAGAAAAACTTAAAACATGATGAAAAACTTAAAACCAATAATATAAAAGTTGAAAAAATAGATGTAATGGTACCTTGATGTACCATAAACAAACCCCAGCCCACGATAATGGGTAGACGGATATTACTTGACCAAAACCTATGTAAAATGAACAACAATTTACATGCTGAAACAAACTACACGCACAAAATTTATTTAAATAAGTAACATGAAGCAAAACAAAACCGTTGGGTATAACAGACAATATTACAACCTCAAAATCCTCAAAACTTCCATTGTAGATCCTGATTGTACCAGCGGCCAGATATTCTTCACCTTTGCAAACACAAGATTCATTGATTTCCTTATTTCATCCTCCTCTTCCAGCAGGCATCTTGCATGTGATGTTGTCCCCTCATTCAACTTGCACTGTATTGAAGATCGAGTTTCATCACCTTTTTTGCTGCTAGTATGATTTGGATCATCAATTCTAACTTCATCCAAAGGTGTCTCCACCCCTACAAACTCTGTGTCAGAAAAACTGGACAATCTACTGCATTGAGATAAGTAGGCCAACAGGGAATCTTGGTTCATAACATCACTCAAAGCCCGAGAAATCCTCCCCAACAATGTAACTGCATAAGAAAATACCCTAGGTGGAATGCTGTGGACATTCTGTTCAGATGAAAGTGGAACTGAGATTGCCAGCACTAGAAATGCAGCTACTCTTGCACTATCAAAGCTGAATTCACCATCAGATTCTGGCTCAATCTGAAATGAATGGGCAAGCACAAATTTTGAAATAAGTAATACCATTTTGTCTAACAAGTGCTACTGTTACAACGAAGCACAAAGGAACAAGTGTACTGAGAGGACAAAAACTTGCAGTACAGCAAAACTCAACATTACTGTTTGAAAACTTAGTGCAAAGTTACTATCATAACAGAAATCATGTGTCCACCCATACTGCAAACACCTTCCAGAATGACTCATCTATAACATCCTAGATCCACATGAAATTAAATTTGGGCACCGATTAGAAGAGAGAGAAAATCCATTATCATCAAGTAGACCAGATATTGCATGCTTACCTCTTCAGAAACTTCCTTGATAATGCACCCCGCAAAGTTTCCATGACTTCGACCAATATTAAACAACACAGAAAAAATATCAGCTTCATCCTAGGGAAAGGAAAAAAGACAAGAAAAAGAATTAAAAGGGAGGAAGAGATATCAACTACCATTCAGATTGATAATTAGAGCGAATTTTATCTAACATCATGCATGCATCAAATTTTTTATGAAGTATCACAAATTTTCCAGAGTAACAGACCTGTGGATATTTCTTCAAGTTCTCGAGAAGGCCGTCAACAAATAGCTTGAACAACTCTAAATTGGGCACCTTCGATACCTTCAGTATTTTCCTTGCTGCACATCTCACATTTGTACTGTTGTCAACTAGAGTGCCAAGAAACTGTGAAGCCAAATAAAATCAAATTACCATGTATCTCAATTCACCATTTTCAAAGAGGAGCACGAAAGACTAATAAAGAATACCTCCTTCCATCCCACTCCAAGGAAAAGAAAAGAGGGTAAAAAAAAAATAAAAGAAGAGAAAGAGAGAACAGATTCATGAGACAGCCAAACATTTTTTTTTTTTTCTAGCAACTCTGAAAGTAATTCACATAACATTCAGTGTCTTTTGGTGGGACTTATCATGCCAGGTAATCATTCCAGAATAAATTTCACCGGTAGGCCAAGATCTATCAAAAGAAACAACTTGAACTATGAAAGCCACCTCAACCTTATCCAAAAATCTGCACTTGTCCAAAAGGATTAGGTGGAGCACATAATATGCGTACGCGTATATTCTGTTCATAGGTGAAACAGAAGACTGAAACCTTACCATGTGCATGTGTATATCTTGGACCTTTAGATATTCACAGTTTGCCATAAGATACATCGTTTCCAAAGCTTGTAGCCGAACAGACAATGAATCATCATTTAGCATGTCTACCAAGAGGTTCAAGGCTTCACAAGCAAATTTTTCAGAGAAGATGATGAGTGAACCCAATGAAGAACAAGCAGACTTTCGTACCTTCATATTAAGCATAACAGAGTCAGAATCATAATGGATGCCTAAGGTGAAAATGCCTATGAATTGCTGACAATAAAAATTGTATGCATTAATTTCACGGCAATGAGATTAAAGTAGCGCAACAACATTCCCAATAGTTACCACATAAAACTCATCCTCAAGCCCATGCACAAAAGCCCCAGCAGCACCAGATGCTGAAATTTCAAAGCACTCTGCAGCACTCTGACTAAGCTTCTTTTCTTTCATCACTCCTAGAACCTTCTTAGACAAAGTTTGTAATAAAATATTCTCAGACACGATTCCCACCTTCCCAAGAGCATTAAAAGCCTCAACTCTGACCTCCATTCTCATATCTCTCACCATAGAGCAGAGCTGCAAACACTCAAAGCACAAGAATTATTAGAATAAAAATAAAAACCTTATAGTTAGAGGTGTAAAATGTGTGACCCAGCCTAAGACTAGACCTATGCAGTGCTGGCCTTTGGGCCTGGATTTCAGGCATGGAGGGCATGACCCCAATAGCCCTTGTCCCATTAACCCAAAAAATTAAGAACAAAAAAAAGAAATTAAATTATATAATAAGATTAAAATGAATATATTATTATGTTCAAATTTTCTGTAATAATAAAATAGGAACAGCTATAAGAACAAAGACGGCACAAAATGGAAATTATTAATTCAAATAATTCTGGGTACAGCAGAAATTAATTAAAAAACAGGGTGACATTTGCACTACTATGGTGATAAAACTAGCTTGGCAGTAGACACCCACTGCAATTAATTTTGCAACGGTCATCTCATCTCCCCCCAAAATTTTCTATAAATTCTCATTTCCATTCATTTTCTTCCCCTAATCCATTTCTTTCACTTTCCCAATTTCTCTCACTTCAATTTTCTTCATCTCAACACAACCCTTATAATCAATTAATTCTTCTCTTTCTAAATCTTAAATAATTACTTCCATTTTCAGTTGTTCAAAAAATTTAGAAGAAACAAACTACAAGCACTGCAATTTCTTATCAATCTGAGGTTTGTAATTGTATTAGATTATTTAATTTTATTATTAATTTTTAAATTTTAGTTAGTATTTAATTTTAACTAGTATTTAACTTAGGAAATTTTAGTTAATATTTAATTTTGTTATTAATTTTTAAATTACTTTGGTATTTAATTTTTATAATTTTAGTTAGTATTTAAATAGTATTTAATTTTCTTATTAATTTTCAAACTGCTTTAGTATTTAATTTTGGTAAGTTTAGTTAGTATTTAATTTTGTTATTAATTTTTAAATTGATTTAATATTTAGTTTAGTTAATATTTAATTTTTGTCAGTATTTAATTTTGGTAATTTCGTATTTAATTTTGTTATTAATTTTTAATTGCTTTAGTAATTTAGTTAATATTTAATTTTAGTTAGTATTTAAATAGTATTTAATTTTGTTATTAATTTTTACTTTAGTATTTAATTTAGTTATTACTTTTAAAATTTTAGTTAGTATTCAATTTTAGTAATTTTAGTTAGTATTTAATTTTGTTTTAATTTTAGTTAGAACTTGATTTTAGCAATAATTTTTAAAATAGAACACCATTTAACCCAAAGATCACACTACTAAATGAATATGTACCCTCATTTAAACAATACAAAAATGTACAAGATCAACAGCGTCCTAGTATAAACTTAACAAAATCTATCATAGTTGACAATAGCTAGAGCAAGCAACCTAAATATGAAATTTGGCAAGTTTTTTAAAAAAATATTGAACTTGAAAAAGCAAAATATAAAATTTGTGGTGTGATATATGCACACAAAAAAGGTAATGGTTTAGGTACTCAAAGAGGACAGAAAAAAAACATGTAAGATATTCAAAAAATTTACAATGATAAACTCAAATTAAAAGATGGGATAGTAAGTGATAATTTTTATTTTCACCTCACCGAGTCAAGAAACGCAATTTGTAAATAGTTAATTTTAGATAATCAACGTTTACAGAAAGTGAATTCCCTCATTTCATAAAAATGATGCAAAAGTATCAACTTGCATTTAAAAAAATACCTAGGACAACAATAAAAACACATGCATTAAAAAAAATTAATAAGATGAAACAAACTTTAATTGTTATTTCAATTCCGGTTCCAGTTCAACCACACAGACCAGTTTAATCCTAAATTTTTAGAACTGTGACCCAACCCGAACCGATTTGTAATAGTAATCTGTCCGGTTTGGAACGTGGTTCCATGGTTCCCAAGCCCAGCTTGATCCAAAACCGTAAGTTTAGGCCCGTTAGACATCACTTAATATTAATAAAATATAATAATAAAATAATTTATTTTAATATTATATGTTATTATAATATTATGTTATATATAAAATAATGATATAAATATATTATATTATTAACAAAACAAAAGACAAAAGTTCAAGGGATGACCCTTAGTCACGAGTTAGCAAAGGACTAGATTGGTTTGCATTTTATGCAAACTAATCCAACTTATTAATATGTTTAAATATAGACTAAATATATTATTGTATAGTAAAAATTAGCCACTCTAATCCAACAAATCAAAGATGCCATAATGGTTCAATTTTGCAAACAACAAGTTCCCAAGTTTAAGGAGTCCACTACATCTCAAATTAAAAGATCAATAAAAAAAAAAATTATTACACGTTTGGTTTGCTAGACTGGAGTAGTTAATTTTTATTATTTACACAATAATATATTTAATCCACATTTGAACATATTAACTAGTTGCACTAAGCATTTTATGCAGACCAACTCTTAGTTAACCCGTGGTAAGGTCAACTATCGAAACTTTTGTTTTTCAAATAATTTAATATATATTATTATATTATTATTATAATAAAATATAAAATAATAATATAATATTAAAATAAATTATTTTATTATTAAAATATAATAAAATACTATTAATTATATTTTAATAAAATATAATAAAATAATACAGTTCAATGAGCATTACATTAAACATAATACAAGTTTTTATTTAATTAGTCAATTTTGTGCCAATCTAATCTAGTAACAATTACATGCCACCAAACGAATCCATAATGAAAACACAAGATTAATCAGGAAAATACACAGAAATGGATAAATAAATAAATAAAATTAAAATTTCCAAAATACCTGAATAAATGCTGCATCTGTCCAGTCTGCTCTATTCTTCTCTTCGCTGCATGCTACAACCATTCGACCATATTCACTGACCTGAATTCAAAATCAAGATCTAGAATTAAAGAAAGAAGAATACACATAAATTACAATTATATAATATAAAAAACAGTAATTTTACCACGCGAACTGCGGCAGATCTCACGCAGTCTTCATCATCGCGTAGAAGCTCTACAGCACGGCAATAGCATCCTTTAACCATATCAAGGTCCTCAAAAACGCCGCGTTTTGACAAACCAAGCAATCCATCCAACGCAACTTCTCTCACGTACGGATATGGATCCTTCGTGAAACCTAAAAACACGGTGAACAACAAAGGCAGCCGCACGTTGAAATTCTCGGCGGCTCTAAGCAACCGCAACCGCACGGACGCGCATGGAGAAGAGAAACAGAGAGAGACGAAGAAGCCGTCATCGATTTCGGGAGTGAGGCTAGGGTTGTGATCGGATATGGAGGCGAGTGCGTCGATCACGTCGGCGTCGAGGAGTGAGTTGGAACGGAGCGCGTCGAAGACAAGCGTAGAGAAGTGTGGGCGGCGTATTGAGAGGTCGGCGAGGAGATTGAGTACGTGATGGCGGCGAGCGAGTGAATCGGAATCGGTGAGTTGGAGAGAGCGAGTTAGGGTTTCGAGGACTGAGGAAAGAGTGGAATTTGAAGTGTTAGGGTTAATTACGAGAGAGCGAATTGAAGCTAGGGTTTGCAGTGTGAGAGATTTCTCGCATTTTAGTGTAATTTGTTGCTCCATCCAACTACGGCTGTTGCTGTGCTTTTGGTTTTGCCCTCGCCTCTCGCGGGAGGAAAGGAAGAAGAAGAAGGACAATCCGCACCGTTTTAATTGGATTTCCAGTCCAACAAACCGAGCCGTTCTGTTCTTGTCTCAATTAGGTTTGAACCCAAAAAGGCGTATTCAGAAATTGTAAGGGTTCATTTAAATAGGCCCGGGTCATATCAGAAATGGATTGGGCTATGGGCCTTAATTCGAAGCCCAAATCCGTCAATCTAGCCCAGGCTCAGCATCATTCCAAAATTCCCATTTCCGAACATCCAATGTTGGTTTGTGGTATGCCATGTGCTTTGACGGTTAATAATAATAATAATAAGAAGAAGAAGAACAGGGTACAAAAAAATTATTTTTTATTAATTAGAATAAAAAAATATTTTTTTACTAATTAGAATAAAAAATTAACACATTATTGAGATAATTAAGCATAATATTGTGTGGCACATCTGAATCATGTGCTTTGAGGTTTTATATTATTATTAGATTATATTTAAATTAAACACACATAATTAATAGGGTTTCAATTTAATTTTTACACTGTTCAACAATAATCTTGATAAACACAAAAATATTGTTAGTACTAACTATAAATTTAGATACGTGATATAATTTTATTAAATATTTATTTATTATTATTATTTATTGTGTGTATATTGGTTTTGATTTTAAAAAATTCTTACTAAGCATTGTAATAAAATTTTAATGAACTTTTCAACAATAAATTTTGTTGGTATTTTTGGTACAATTTAATTAATTTTCTTTACCCATTTGATCTTTTCTTAAAAAAAGAAAATTGGTTACACTTGTATTTAATTAAATTAAATAATAACCTTTTAAATTTTTTGTGTAAAATTAAAATATAAATTAATTATTTAATATAGTTAATTGTTTTATTGATTTGGAGTGGAGGAGGCAATTGGAATGTCAATTTCATGAAATTGGTCTAAAATTGTAGATGAAGAAACACGCCAATTTTAAATAATAACTGCTTAATCTTAATCATTTAATTTTGAATTAATTAATTATTTTGGTAAGAGCTTTATTATTTACAGTCTTAATCATGAACAAGCAGTTGGGAAATCAACTTCCTAAGAATATTATTATTAAACAAATAAAAAAAATTAAAAACAAAAAGAAGAAACAAATTTCTGGTATTAAGTCTTAATCATGTTATACAGGCAAACCCCATTTTCAAACCCTTGTTAGGGAAATAAATTTTTTTTTTTTTATATTTATTTATTTAATAATAAATAAATAAATTAGCATTTGTTGCCAACTAAGAATAAGATAGGGACAGATATGTGAATTTGATTGTTCCCACTTGGCTTGAATCGGCTTAGCTTCATTTTGAGCTGTGTTTTTTGGAAGCCAAGCTGAGTTAATAATAATTAATCAATAAGATGTGATAAATTATATTTTTATTCAAATAAAATAAAAATTATAAATTAAAAAGCACGAAACAGTTAAGAATCACTTAAAATTTAAGTGCTTTTTCGGTTAAAAGTAGTTTGTGACAACAACTGAGTTGTAAGTTTCCAAGCTGATAAGCTAAAATTTTAACTCAAGATGAAGACATGCGAGCTCAAGCTTTTGTCCAGCTGTCGTGGTCCTGTCAGTGTATGTACGTTAGTCTGTAAACTGCGGAGCTAGAAACTTTCTTTCAGTGTCTAATGAAAAACAAATTATTTGTTTAATTACCAGAAAAAAAAAAAGGAAAATATTATTTAAAGCATCTGTTTCTTTCTCTCACTCATTTTTTTGTTCAGTCATTCACCTGCTTTTTATTATCTTCTCTTCTACGAAATTGATAGATGCACTAACGGGTCTCCCTCATTTCTCTCCTTTTCTCACAAGGTGAGCTCAAATGAAATTTCAGCTCTTTTGAATTGATGGGTTGTTGTCGTTTCTGGGAAATCTGAGGTCAAGATTTCATTTGTATTATTTTTGTTGGGTTGTTTGGAATCTGTTTGCGCAGATTCATGCATTGAGTTTTCGTCGGTTTCATTTGATTTAGAGTAAGTAGAGAGTGAATGATTTGGATTTGAGATTTTGATTCATTTGAGTTTGATCTACTGTTTTTGTTTCCTCATTGCGTGAAATTCAGTCAAATCTGACGAGTTTTGATTGTTTCTCCTTGATTTAGTTCTATCTGGCTGCCGGGAAAGTTGAGGAAAGGGAAAGAAATTAATGTCTGGATTTATGCTTTATTGTTTGTTTCTCATTTGTGCTCAGTTGATAAGTGTTCGAGTTTTTTCCCTTGCTATGCCTTAATTATGAAATTCTGTCAGTGATTGATCTGTAGTTGTGGTAACCTTAATTAATTGAGCTTTATAATGTCTCACTATCAGTAAATCATCAGTTTGCAGTTCTTTCCATAAATTGAATTTGGTTTTTCTTATTTTGAAGTGGGTTTAAGCTCGTACAAAAGGAATTTCTTTCATTTGAGCTGCATTTGGTTGCCGTTTGAGTCTTCATTTCTCTTTTGTACTCTTGTTTGACAGGAGAATTTGATGTTTTGACTGCATTTCCACGGTTAGATCCGGAGAGGGGTGCGGTGTTGGACTGAATTTCTATCTCAGAATCTTGAAGTAAAGCAAAGCTGGCTACGACACTAGCTTGGAGGTACGCTGCCAGTAATGGCAGTGGCCTTGCCACTAATGACATGGTAATTTTATGGTCAATTTGTTTATTGTCTTAATAACTCATCATCTTGTCCCCAATAGTGAAGTGATCTGATCAATGTGGTTAGTTACAGTATTTAGCTGCATTGTGGAGAAATGTTCATACATAATTCATCATTATGAAAATGGGATGTGTTAGATCTCCTCGTTCCCATTCTTGACGATTGTCATTATTATTCTGTGCCGGGTCAAATTTGTTGTTTGGGTAAACTTCCTTAGACATAGCACACCCACTCTCCCTATATTCCTGATGGAGGTGTTAAGCTCGTCAAGCTATTTGTCAACTTATTTTTCATATGAATCTTATGTTTGCCTGTGATCAATTGGATGATTTTTCTTTTTCCTCTTTATGTCTATCACAAATATGTGATTTCTCATCATGACTGCAGGATAAAAATGGAGAAGCAAAACTTCAAGATTCAGAGCCCCCGACTCCACATTCAGTCATAAAGATGGGTTTGAGGTTTGTCCGATACACAGAGTTGCTTTCGTGTTGAATTTATTTGTGTCCACTAGCAGTAACCGTTAACAACTAAGTTGCACGGCTGTATGCTGATGCCTGTAATTTTTGTGACGGTTACATACAATTCTTTTGGCAAAATGAAAAGAAAAATAGTTACTGCACGAGTCTAATCCCAAGATCCAAGGCTAGATAGTTACTATATGTTTCTAGATGTTCTATACATGATAGAAGCTATTTGTAGTGAGCTTCAGATTCTTCTATGACCTTCGAGTGCTAATTATGGCTACATTGAGTTACAAATCATATAGGGTATATTTTATATCTGTCTCTTTCAATATGTTTTCCGGCCTCATCCAATTGTACCTTCTGTCCATTTGAGTTATCTCGTGCATCTTATTACTTGTGTAGTATTTCCGTTAACATATCAATTCTAGCCGAAGTTAATTACATTCTTAATCACTTGCAGAGATCGCAGTAGCAGTATGGAGGATCCAGATGGGACCTTAGCCAGTGTTGCACAATGCATTGAGCAGTTGCGGCAGAGTTCCTCCTCCATACAAGAGAAAGAGTATTCCTTGAGGCAGTTACTTGAACTTATTGATACACGTGAAAATGCTCTTAGTGCTGTTGGATCTCACTCTCAAGCAGTTCCAGTACTTGTTTCTCTTCTTCGATCGGGATCACTTGGAGTGAAGATACATGCTGCTAATGTTTTAGGTTCTCTCTGCAAGGAGAATGAATTAAGAGTTAAAGTCTTACTTGGGGGATGCATTCCTCCACTGCTTGGTCTCCTCAAGTCCAGCTCAGCAGAAGGTCAGATTGCAGCAGCAAAGACAATTTATGCTGTTTCTCAAGGTGGCACCAAGGATTATGTTGGATCCAAGATATTTTCAACTGAAGGAGTAGTGCCGGTGCTGTGGGAGCAGTTAAAGAATGGGCTCAAGACTGGAAATGTGGTTGATAGCTTGCTAACAGGAGCATTGAGGAATCTCGCTAGCAGCACCGAAGGATTTTGGGTTGCGACAGTACAAGCCGGAGGGGTGGATATACTTGTGAAGTTGCTTACTTCAGGACAATCTGGCACTCAGGCTCATGTTTGCTTTCTTCTAGCATGCATAATGACAGAGGACGAGTCCATTTGCTCTAGGGTGTTAGCTGCAGATGCTACGAAACAACTTCTCAAGCTGTTAGGAACCGGTAATGAAGCCTCTGTTAGGGCAGAAGCGGCAGGTGCTCTTAAATCTCTATCTGCCCAGTGTAAAGACGCAAGACGTGAGATAGCTAGTTCCAATGGTATTCCTGCTCTGATAAATGCTACAATAGCTCCTTCCAAGGAATTTATGCAAGGTGAATACGCCCAAGCTTTGCAGGAGAATGCAATGTGTGCTCTTGCTAACATTTCTGGTGGTTTATCCAATGTCATCTCGAGTCTTGGTCAAAGCCTTGAATCGTGCTCTTCACCGGTCCAGGTTGCTGACACATTAGGGGCATTAGCTTCAGCTCTCATGATATACGATAGCAAAGCTGAATCTATTAAACCATCAGAGGCTCTGATTGTGGAGCAGACTTTAATCAAGCAGTTCAAACCTCGGTTACCATTTCTCGTGCAGGAACGCACCATAGAAGCACTAGCCAGTTTGTATGGGAATGCCTTACTTGCAATTAAACTTGCAAATTCTGAAGCAAAACGGTTGCTTGTTGGCCTGATTACAATGGCAACCAATGAAGTTCAGGATGAGCTTGTAAGGGCTCTTCTCAAACTATGCAACAATGAGGGTAGTCTATGGCGCGCTCTCCAAGGCCGTGAGGGGATTCAGCTATTGATATCGCTTCTTGGGCTTTCCTCAGAACAGCAGCAAGAATGTGCAGTTGCATTGCTTTGTCTTTTATCTAATGAAAATGATGAAAGCAAATGGGCCATCACTGCTGCCGGTGGCATACCTCCGCTTGTTCAAATTCTAGAGTCTGGATCTGCAAAGGCTAAGGAAGATTCCGCATCCATTCTTAGGAACCTATGCAATCACAGTGAAGATATACGCGCTTGTGTTGAAAGTGCTGAAGCTGTTCCTGCATTGTTATGGCTACTGAAAAATGGGAGTGCAAATGGGAAAGAAATCGCTGCAAAGACTTTAAACCATCTAATCCACAAATCTGACACAGCAACAATCAGTCAGCTCACTGCATTAGTGACAAGTGATTTACCAGAATCTAAAGTTTATGTTCTGGATGCTCTTAAGAGTATGCTGTCGGTGGTTCCCTTCAATGATATACTGCGGGAAGGCAGTGCTGCTAATGATGCAGTTGAGACAATGATTAAGATATTGGGCTCCACCAAGGAAGAGACTCAGGCTAAGTCAGCTTCAGCTCTAGCTGCAATTTTTGAAGCCCGGAGGGACTTGCGTGAAAGTAGCATTGCAGTGAAAACTCTTTGGTCAGTGATGAAGCTGCTAAATGTTGAATCGGAAATCATCTTAGTTGAGGCCTCTCGTTGCCTTGCTTCAATATTTCTGTCTGTTAGAGAAAATCGGGAAGTGGCTGCTGTTGCTCGTGATGCTTTGTCTCCCCTTATTATGCTGGCTAACTCTTCCGTTTTGGACGTGGCTGAGCAGGCAACGTGTGCCCTGGCCAATCTTATTTTGGAAGCCGACGTTTCAGAGAAAGCTGTCACTGAAGAAATTATTTTACCTGCTACTAGAGTTTTGCAAGAGGGCACTATTCTTGGGAAAACGCTTGCAGCTGCAGCCATTGCTCGTCTACTCCATTCACGGAAAATAGATTACACCATAACTGATTGTGTGAACCGAGCTGGAACAGTTCTTGCATTAGTTTCTTTTCTAGAAGCTGCTGATAGTGGATCTGTTGCCAGGTCGGAGGCTCTTGATGCACTTGCTATTCTCTCAAGGTCAGAAGGAGCCAGTGGGCATCTGAAGCCCGCGTGGGCAGTTTTAGCTGAATTTCCGAAAAGCATAACTCCCATAGTTTCTTCCATTGCTGATGCAACACCCTTGTTGCAAGATAGAGCTATTGAAATCTTGTCAAGACTTTGCCGAGATCAACCTGTTGTTCTAGGAGGTGAAATTACTGGTGCCTCTGGATGTATATCATCCATTGGTAGAAGAGTGATCAGTTCTGCAAACACAAAGGTCAAAATTGGGGGAGCTGCACTTCTAATATGTGCTGCAAAAGTTAATCACCAGAGAATAGTGGAAGATCTTAATCAATCAAATTCTTGTACTGCTCTTATTGAGTCGCTTGTCGCAATGCTTAGTGTCGCCGAGGCTTCTGCTTTGAGAAGTCATGGAGATGACAACAAAGAGGCCATTAGCATTTACAGGCATACTTCAGAGGAAGCCAGAAATCTGGAATCTGAGACAAGCACGGCAGTTATTTATGGCACTAACTTAGCTATTTGGCTGCTTTCTGTCCTTGCATGCCATGATGAAAAATGTAGAACTGTGATAATGGAGGCTGGGGCCGTGGAAGTTCTTACTGACAGAATTTCAAATAGTTTTTTACAATATACTCAGGTATTCTGCTTGTTACATGTTGATTATTTCTAGTGAATTGGAGAAAGAGAAAATGATTTATGCATGTGTTGTTGGCATAATCATGCTATGTGATCGTGAAGTTACTCAACCATGTTTTGCACCTATGTGTTAATTTGTGCAGATTGATTATAAAGAAGATAGCAGCATCTGGATTTGTGCTTTACTGCTTGCAATTTTGTTCCAAGATAGAGATATCATACGAGCACATGCAACCATGAAAGCTATTCCAGTACTTGCAAGTTTGCTAAAGTCAGAGGAGTTGGCAAACAGATATTTTGCTGCACAAGCAATTGCCAGCCTTGTCTGCAACGGTAGCCGGGGAACTCTTTTGTCGGTTGCTAATTCTGGTGCAGCAGGTGGTCTTATCTCCTTACTTGGCTGTGCTGATGTCGACGTACAAGACCTTCTGGACTTGTCAGAAGAGTTTGCTATGGTGCAGTATCCAGATCAAGTTGCCCTCGAAAGGTTGTTTAGAGTTGAAGACATTAGAACTGGTGCTACCTCTCGCAAAGCAATACCTGCACTTGTTGATCTGCTCAAACCAATTCCAGATCGTCCTGGAGCACCTTTCCTAGCACTCGGTCTTTTGACTCAGCTTGCCAAAGACTGTCCTTCAAATAAGATTGTAATGGTTGAAGCTGGGGCCCTGGAAGCACTCACTAAGTATCTTTCACTTGGTCCACGAGATGCAACTGAGGAAGCTGCTACTGATCTGTTAGGAATCTTATTCAGCAGTGCTGAAATTAGGAGACATGAATCTGCATTTGGTGCCGTCAGTCAACTTGTTGCTGTTTTGCGTCTAGGTGGACGAGCTGCAAGATATAGTGCTGCTAAAGCTTTAGAAAGCCTATTTTCTGCTGATCATATCAGGAATGCTGAATCTGCACAGCAAGCTGTTCAACCCTTGGTGGAGATTCTCAACACAGGTTTGGAGAGAGAGCAGCATGCTGCTATTGCTGCATTGGTTAGATTACTGAGTGAAAACCCGTCAAGAGCCCTTGCAGTTGCAGATGTTGAAATGAATGCTGTAGATGTCCTTTGCAGGATCCTTTTGTCAAATTGTTCTATGGAGCTGAAGGGAGATGCTGCTGAGTTGTGTGGTGTTCTTTTTGGAAATACAAGAATCAGGTCCACGATGGCTGCAGCGCGGTGTGTTGAGCCTCTTGTCTCTCTCCTTGTAACCGAGTTCAGTCCTGCTCAGCATTCAATTGTCCGTGCACTAGACAAACTTGTTGATGATGAGCAACTTGCAGAACTAGTAGCTGCACACGGTGCAGTCATTCCTCTTGTTGGACTTCTCTATGGCAGGAATTACATGCTTCACGAGGCCATTTCTAGAGCTCTTGTGAAGTTAGGAAAGGATAGGCCGGCTTGTAAATTGGAAATGGTGAAAGCTGGTGTGATTGAAAGCATACTTGATATCCTCCATGAAGCACCAGATTTTCTATGTGCTGCATTTGCAGAATTGCTCCGAATATTGACCAATAATGCAGGCATTGCTAAGGGGCCTTCTGCTGCAAAAATAGTTGAGCCCCTTTTTCTGTTGCTTGCAAGACCGGAATTTGGGCCTGATGGACAGCATAGTGCGTTGCAAGTTCTTGTGAATATTCTGGAACACCCACAATGTCGGGCCGACTATACACTGAGCTCTCACCAAGCTATCGAACCTCTTATCCCGTTGCTTGATTCACCGGCTCCAGCAGTGCAGCAGTTGGCAGCTGAGCTTCTGTCACATCTGCTGGTGGAAGAACATCTTCAGAAGGATCCTGTGACACAGCAAGTAATTGGTCCTCTCATTCGGGTTCTTGGTTCTGGCATACACATACTGCAGCAAAGAGCTGTAAAAGCTCTAGTAAGTATTGCACTGACATGGCCGAATGAAATTGCAAAAGAGGGCGGTGTCAACGAACTGTCCAAAATAATTTTGCAAGCCGATCTATCTCTTCCTCATGCATTGTGGGAATCTGCTGCTTCTGTTTTAGCTAATATTCTGCAATTTAGTTCTGAATTCTATTTGGAAGTGCCCATTGCTGTGTTAGTAAAGTTACTCCGTTCCGGTTCAGAAGGCACAGTAATTGGTTCACTAAATGCTCTGCTAGTATTAGAAAGTGATGATGGAACCAGCGCGGAAGCAATGGCTGAAAGTGGTGCCATAGAAGCTCTGCTGGAACTTCTCAGATCTCATCAATGTGAGGAAACAGCCGCAAGGCTGCTGGAGGTGTTACTCAACAATGTAAAGATCAGAGAATCAAAAGCTACAAAATCTGCAATAGTGCCACTATCCCAGTACCTTTTGGATCCACAAACTCAAGCTCAGCAAGCGCGTTTGTTGGCAACGTTGGCTCTCGGTGATCTATTTCAGAATGAGGTCCTCGCTCGAAGTGCTGATGCAGTTTCAGCTTGTCGTGCACTAGTCAATGTTCTCGAAGAGCAACCTACAGAAGAAATGAAAGTGGTAGCCATATGTGCTCTGCAAAACCTCGTCATGTACAGCAGATCAAATAAGAGAGCAGTTGCTGAGGCTAGCGGTGTTCAGGTTGTTCTGGATTTGATTGGTTCAAGTGACCCTGATACATCCGTTCAGGCTGCAATGTTCATCAAACTTCTCTTTTCTAATCATACAATTCAGGAGTATGCCTCTAGTGAAACCGTTAGAGCTATTACTGGTAAGATCTCTCACTCAACTTTTGAACAACTTTTAGTTCATATATACTTTCTTCTAGATTTCTGAAATTTTATTTGTTGTTTGCATTGAGAATATGCTATTTCAGTATTTGTTCATGATCTTTACTATCACAATGTTTTGATTTTTTTTCTTTTAAATTTCATTTTTCATTTCCAAGGCCGTAGATCACTTTGTATGAGAAATTGTTAGAACATCATATTTGTTGTTTTTTTTCCACATCATGTTTTCATCATAGACAAGGTTCAAGTTGTCAAAATATTTTTAAAATACAGGAAATATGCAACTCTTACAATGTGACTAGTGACATATAGGTTTTACATTTGAGCTAGTCAGAAAATGCTGTTTCTTTTTGAGATTTCATTTACAACAGCGTTGCAAGTCCCTTTTTTATGGTTTACTTTGCTTACTCATGCTTACTTTTTAATGCAGCTGCTATCGAAAAGGAATTATGGGCCACCGGAACTGTGAATGAAGAGTATTTAAAAGCTCTAAACTCGCTGTTTAGCAACTTTCCACGTTTGAGAGCCAGTGAACCTGCGACACTTAGCATTCCCCATTTGGTTACATCTCTCAAGACGGGTTCTGAGGCAACTCAAGAAGCTGCCTTGGATGCACTTTTTCTCCTCAGACAAGCTTGGTCTGCGTGCCCAGCTGAAGTTTCAAGAGCTCAGTCAATTGCAGCTGCAGATGCAATCCCATTGCTGCAGTACTTAATCCAATCTGGTCCACCCCGATTCCAGGAGAAGGCTGAATTTCTGCTGCAGTGTTTGCCCGGGACATTGGTAGTCATAATCAAGCGTGGCAACAACATGAAGCAGTCAGTAGGAAACCCGAGTGTCTACTGCAAGCTTACACTCGGCAACACCCCGCCCAGGCAAACCAAGGTGGGATACTTTCATTTCCGAAACTAATAAAATATTTACATCATATGTATTGTAGTCTGCTCTTCTTATTTTTGGATCCTTATTCTGCACTTTTGCCACAAATGAACTTGTTTTGTAAACTTGTCAGGTTGTGTCAACCGGCCCTAATCCTGAGTGGGAAGAGAGCTTTACATGGACATTTGAGAGTCCTCCAAAAGGCCAAAAACTTCACATTTCTTGCAAGAACAAGAGCAAAATGGGCAAGGTATTCAATTTTAAACAAAGGATAGAAAATACAACGTTCCACATCTTTATTTTTGCTTCCAACTTGTTACTAAACCTGTCTTTCCATTCACCAACAGAGTTCTTTCGGAAAAGTAACCATCCAAATTGACCGCGTTGTAATGCTTGGAGCAGTTGCCGGAGAATACACATTGTTGCCGGAAAGCAAAAGCGGACCCTCCCGGAATCTGGAAATTGAATTCCAGTGGTCTAACAAGTGAAGTAAACCATCATTGGTTGCTAGTTGGAATTCTTGGTACAAAAATATGTTCAAGTAAAGAACTTTTTTCTTCCTTTGAATCCATTTCCGTTTATTTATCAGTGTATATAGTATTGCTGAGAGATTTTTAAATTTTTGTAGTTCCTGTTGTTTAAATAGTCGAATTGTACTGTATTCTTTTGTAACCTGGGTTTTCTTCCTGCATTTCTTAAACAAAAGACATCGAGGTTTCTCTGTGACATTTTGTATTGGAATTTTGTGTGCTGGTAAATGTGAAAGGGAAAATAAAAGTATTGTTCCAGGATTTGATCATCTTGTTCTATCAATTTATTATGCAGTAAACAACATTTTTGTGAAGATATTTAGGACAACAAATCAATATCTTCATAGCAATTTCATAACGAGAAATGCTAGCACGAGTCGTCAAATAAACCAACAAAGTGAGATAGAACTCAGCCCTGAGTCACTCTGTTCTTCTTGGCAGCTTGCCAAGCAATTTCACATGAAAAGTAAAAACACCTTTTAAGATTCTGCATTAACTTTGGTTACTTTTTTTGAAAATTAATATTCTTTTTCAATAAATACAATTATGTCACTATTCACTTAAAATTTAAATGACAAAATTATCCCTAAAAATTGGATTTTTATATTTTATTTTTAATTCACATTTATATACAACAGAAATTGACAAGTTTTATTCTATTTTTTTCACTATCTATTGATTTTGCTGTATCAATGCCTTCAATTTTAAAATTTTTTTTAATATAATATCTCACGAATTTAGACAATGCAAATCACAAACAATTTTTCTCAGCCAATTTTAATAAAATAAATAAATAAATATAGATGATATTTTTAAAAATTTTTGAGGATAATTTTGTCATTTAATTTTCGTAAACAGTAGCATAATTGTAACTTAATGCACATCACGGGCCTTTGTGCCTTTAGTCAATGGTGGATATAGCTGTCTCACTCACTAGGCTGAAAGAGCTTGTATGGGCCGGTGCGGGGCCCATTAGTGGTGGACCAGTGGGCTGTCTCGTGGCACTAAACGCCGCCTCATGTCTTGGCATTCGGCTACATCACATGGGCACCTTTCCACTTTTTCCATGTATATAACAAAATCAAAGGTCACATTACCAATTTTTCCATTTCTTTTTTTAATTTTTAAGTTATCATTCTCTGTTTTTTTTTTTTTTTATAATTCTCAATCTTTTGTTGTTTTTTTTTTTTACAAATTAAAAAATATAATAAAAACAACATAATTTTAATTCAAAAATACTATAAAATTTAATACGATGATTCTATAAAATAATAAAATTATTTTTCTAAAGACTATTGATAATTGAGTTGAATATTTAAAGAAATAATTAATTATAAAAAATATTAATTAGGTCATGGGATAAATAATAATTAAGAAAGAATATATAATGTATATTAACGACAATATCTAATATTTTATATTAGCATATATTTGAAGTTACACAATTCACATTTGGACAATTATAAAAATATGTTAGATGAAAAAATTGATTTTCAAAATTTAATTTTTAAAAGTAACTTTGCATAATTTTTTTGTTAAAATAACTTTTAAAATATATTTATTAAATATTTAAATGTGAATTTTAATTTATTATAATTATTTTTTATTATTTTAATTATCTCAAATTTTGACTTTTGAGAAAATAAAAAAAATAGCTCAATTATGCATATATTCAATGAAGACGGTTTTAATTTATATTTAAAAAACTTTATTCGAAAGTGAAAATAAAAATTAAGAGTTAAAGAGTGATAATTAAGGCATGTTTATTTAAGTATGTTAATCATAATTAGACACAATAGAAAGTGTCCTTGTTCCT
>CP135536.1:7929923-7972133 GCA_032402905.1 Khaya senegalensis
TAAAAATTAATTAATTATTTGTGTTAAAAAAATAACATAAAATCATGTATGTTTAAGATAATAAAATCATTATATGCATTTTTTTAATGGGTATTCGACTAAAAAATATTTTTTTTCAAAAAATTATTAAAAAATTTATATTTCCTTTTTTTTTTTGAAATTTTACAAAATCATATATAAATATAAATTTAAAAAAAATGTAACAAAAAAAACTAACAATAAAATTGTTATTCTTTATAGTTAGTTAAATAATTAAAATAATATTATTATTTAATAATATTATTTTATAATAACAAAGAATTCTTGTAGAATTAATAATCATATTTAAGTTTAACAAAACATTAAGGCTATATATAAAGCAAACAATTTTTGCATATCCAATTGTTTTGGTTTGTTTGTACTCACCTCATTAGAATTTGACAACGGATGTACTTCACTTGGAGCTGCATCGTTGTTGCCATTATTGTCATTGTAGTCGTCGTGGTTGTGGTGGTCGATAATAGCAGCGGTTGGGGCCGCATCATTGTTGCCATTATTGTCATTGTAGTCGTCGTGCTTGTGGTGGTCGATAATAACAGCGGTAGGGTTAACGGTGTTTTTGCCGCTGTCATTGATACCGGCGATAATGCTTTCAATGTCAGCATCGGTCAAATCAAAAGGTTCACGGTTTAAAGGAGATAAAACCCTGAAAATATTTATAATAAAAAATTAATTTTTAAAATTGTGAGTGACATGTATAAATTTATTTTTATTTTAATTAGACTAATTAATAATTTGCATACCTCTCAGAGTTGAAATCTGAGTTCTGAGCAATGGAATTGATCATCATCTCATTAGGGTTTGCTTGAAAGTTATAAGAAGTTGGTGGCAATATTAGATTTTGATTGTTCTAAAAATTCCAAAAAAAATAAATTACCAGTTAATTATAATAATTAATGTCATCTGGGAATTGATTGAATTAACAATTCAATGTCAATTTCAAGAAGAAAAATAAATAATGGGGTAGAAAACAAACCCAGTTTTCTTCAGGTGTATATGAAATTGGATAGTTTTGAATCCCATTTGCTGGTGAATCAATCCCCTGAAAATGCATGCAATCAACTCATAAACTCTCAATGGGTATAAAATATTTTTTTTTGTGTATTGTTTGCTATAATTGATTCTTTTTTTTTTTTCAATCTGGTTCGATTTATAAATTACAAAATCATTTATTTTAATTTAATTCAATTTTGATAAATATCAAACTAAATTAAATTAATATACTCAATTTTAAATCTTACAATGTCATTCGATTATCAAATAATTTTTTTAAAAAAATAATAATATTAAGTTGTAACAGATTTAATGCATCAACTTAGATCAACACAACTCTGTTAACTTTTAATTAAGAGGTATGTAGATTAATAGATAATAAAATAATTAACATATGTATATATATATAATCACCTGAATATCTGAATCGGAGAAATCCAGTGGAAATTGAGTGATTTCCTGAGAAGGGAAACTTGCCGCAGGAATTGAAAGATTTTGAGTGTAATTACCAGTGGATGTTCCACTAACTTGATCAAGTAATTCTTGAAATGAACCCTCGGGGAAGCTTCATGATATGCAATAAATATGCAATCAGTTACAACATCAATTCTATTTTATTTCTTCAACTATATTGCATTTGAATTTACAGTTTTTAACACGATTTTTTTTATAATAAATTAATTATTTTAATAATTCATAAAAAAATTGATAAATTTAAGTCCTATATAATATAGAATATAAATTATTCGATAACAAAATATGAGAAATGATGATGACAATGACGATCATTTACCTGTTTGAAGCCATGGAAGGATCATGTTGCATTGAAAGCAAAATAGAATTAGGGTTTTGCTTCTCCTGTGACGACTGATGATCAGTTCCCTTGGATTCGCGAGAAAGTTTTCTGTATTTTCTCGCCGGAGTACCAATCAACTCTTTCTGCAAATATATATATATATATATATATATGTACACACACATTAAAATGTTATTATAATTCGGAAAGAAAAAGGAAAATAATTGGCGTGAAATTGGAGATGGAAGAAGGGTTCACTTTTCTTTTCCTGACTTGTTGCAGAGAAGTCTTCAGCTTTCTCTCCAGCCAAACAAGTTGAGATGGCAATACATCTTCTTCAGACTCTGCCCCATAAAGCCTTTCAAGATATAATGTCAAAAACACATTCAAAATAATTAACATACCCTGAGTTCTTAGGACTCTCCATAAATTATTATAGTATAATTATTATTAAATTTAATATTAAGTTAAAAATAAATAATAATATATAATTTATTTTATATTTAAAATTTAATTAATTATTTATATTTATAAAAAAAATAATTTTATTAAGTTATTTTACTGTAATAATAATATTATTACCTGAGCCTTTTGTTTAGGTTGTCTAAATCGACACTTGAGTTTTTGATTCGTTGCTCAAGGTCCTAATTAGAATATTATCAAAAAGTGAGCAATTAATTATAATAATTAATTAATGTTAATTACCAAATTAATGAAGATTTAAGATTTGAAGTACTTACTTTGATTCTGTGTAGCACAAGTGTAGGTTTGAATTGAGAACCCGGATTGCATGCAACACAATCAAAGGGTTGTGACAATTCATAGAAAATAATATTATAATTAATTAATTAATTAAAATTGATTTAATATAATTGTAAAAGAAAACAAATTTATGGTAAATTTTTCTCAAACAAAATTAAAGGAAAATAGTAAAATAGAAATAATTTACCAATAACTTTGCTATTTTGTGAATTTTTCATTTTAGTCAACAAATCTTGCAAACTTTAGGGACGTAAGTGACTAAATTTAAAAGTTTGATGCCTAAAGTTATAATTCATAAATTATCAAGGACAATCATAAAAGAGAGAGAGAGAGAACGAACTGATTGTCCAGGTAATACAGCTTGGTGAAATGATCACCCTTGATGTGATCAAGTTGCTTCAGCTTCTCCTCCGTGTGGCACGTGCAATGCACGCGTTTCTATAGTGAAAAAAATAAGAATAATTATAAAAAAATAAAAAATTATTTATAATAAAATATAAATCAATTTAATTAATCAAAACAAATAAATTATTAAAACGTACGTACCTTATAATTATTCACCTCACTGTTTAAAAAAAATTAAAAATTTAAATTATCAATTCAATTAAAAAAATAAAAAATAATTTAAAATTTTATTTAAAATTAAAATACTGCACTCACTGAAATCTTTTCTCCAATGAAAGATCGAGATAACGTTGAATAATGTCTTCAATTCTTTAATAAGAAAAAAAAATTATTTAAATGATTAAATAATACATTTAAAATTTATAAAAATTGGTGAAAATTGAGATAATTTCGAATTTTCACCTTTCTCGATTGCAATACGAGCTGGAACGACTGCGTTTGGAGGGGGAGAAAGTGACGACGGCGATATCTACACCACACGCGACTGAAATTTCTTTAGCTTTCTTGATCAAACTCTGTTTTCTTTTACTATAAGTCACTAGACGTATCTTCTTATTGCCTATTTTCTTGATCTCAATCTTTCTACCCATAATTATAATTGCCAAAGAGAAGAAGAAGAAGAAGACTAAGATAAAAGAAAATAAGGAGGATTCATTTGAAGAAGAAGAAGAAACGGGATTCGTCTTGCTCTTATGTATTGTCAATGGCTTTGCATGTAAGCTAACAGGGCGATTTTGTAAGCAATACAAAGTATTGGAGTCATAAATGTGAGAGATTTGCCACCTTTAAAGGGGTTAAGTTTGTCTACAAACGATTACTCCCTTTAGAGTCAGTGATATTACCCATTCATTATCGTATAATACCACTCGAGTCCCTAAATTTTATCATACTTTTAAATAAGAACACAATGTTTACAATATTTTCATGCAAGTTCTTGCTGTTCGATTCTTGTTTCCTAAATATTACCTAAAAAAACAAATCTAACTCCTCTCCAATTCAATGAATAAGATTCGAATATCAAAATTTTTTGTATTATCTTAAGATATTTTACCTATTAAAATTAACTAAGACATACAAAATCTTATTATTGAATTATGTTAAAAATATGTTAATAAAATTTAATAATTTTATGTTACATTTTAAATTTTTTTGTGATAAATAAGTGTCCAGATAAATTAATTTTAAAGTATAATAATTAAATTATTGATTTTAAATATGAATTTTTAATTGAATTTGGCAGTAGAGACCCTTGTGAGAAATATTATAAACTATGTCTTTATGTGTATTTCGTCAAAGTACAGGGATCTTGATGTTATTATACCATTGTCTTTTGTTATGGGGTACTTTCGTAATTAATTAATTCTGCGAAATTTTGGATATTTTCATTGGTTAAACCATCGATTGTAAGTTGGTAAACATGTTGCGCGTTACATTTCAACAAAACCTTAGAAATCTTATTTACACGTGGCAGCTTAATTTTAACGGAAATTAATCACAAAGAATCTTGGCTTAAATCAGAGGCAGAAGTCAACTTTATCTCCTCGTGGTTCGTGCTGTGCTTCCAATGGCTGTACATTTTCCCCTGATGTTTGAACTTGCCTGCACAAACGGTCAAAGGTACACACTGATATGCAGCAAGAATTTATGATACCGGAAAATAATACTGTAAAGGGAGAATTAAGGCATGCGTTTATGAGCTAATTATCTAATGGTTCATTTAGTTAATTACTAAAATAAATAATAAATTTCTTGATAATTTACTATATCTTTTTTATTATTTTATTAGCTTGTTCTTGAATTACTAAACCATGCAAGAATTTTTTTTATTTATTATTATCTTAATTAAAAAGTTTTTTTTGAAGTTGTATAAACTTTTAGATGTTGATTTGTTTATATATGATGACGACAAAAATATTCTTTTTATAGTTTTTAATAGAATTATTAATGAACCAAAAATAAATTTTAGTATATACTTAAAAAATCATTGACATATTAATTGTTATAACGATAAAATATATTTTTTATGAACAATTAATTATAATAACAACAAATGTGTGCATGTTTGATAAAATATATTTTTTATAAATGATTAAATATGATATGTTTGTATATTATGATAACTATAAATATGTTCTCGACGGTGCGTTGTATTTATGAATGATAGTGAGTATATGTATTTCCAAATGATTAATTATGATAATAATAAATGTGTACGTGTATAATTAATTAAATTTATTTTTTTATTAATTTAACAACATAAGCAAATAATTTTATAAATTATAGTAATTCTAATTTAAGTTTATACAATTAAACTGAATTTTGATATTGAAAATTAATTTTTTTTTTATAATTCATATACCGTCATTAATTAATATTTTAAAATATTTAATTAAACCTTCACGTAATGTTACATTTTATTTTGAACTATTATATCCTTGAATTATTTATACAATCGAATATATGTTATGAGCATTTACATTTCTTTTTCTCCATGGAAACAAACTTTACCTGCCACGTCATATAATAACCAGACTCACGATAGCCGTCCGATCGGTTTGATCATCAAACATGCCAAAATGCAGTACAAAACTCGCGCTTCCATTTTCCCGCCAAAACCAACAGAATCAAGATTCCTAATAACCTCTTTAACTAACCCAAGCGCCTTCAACCCTGCGCGTTTAACCACGCTTTCCTTCCCATTTAAATACCCCAAATTCCTCCTCCTTGTTCTTCATTTCTACTTCACTCTCTCTCTCTCTCTAAAAATGGAGACTGTTTTCGCTTCTCGACGATTCTGGATTCTCCTCACTATTTCTTTTCTCTGTTTCACTAAATCCGCTGCCGTTACCGACTTCGAAAGGCTCTTTTCCACCAGTCCGCAGCCACAACCATCGTCACCAACGTCGGATCTTCACGAGCAGTCGTTTTTCACACACTCGGCTCTGCTCACGCCGATACTATCACACCTCGGCTTCAACGAGCTAGCCACTGCAGCTCCGTCGATCCCCGCAGACGCCAGTGGCTGGTCCGGTCCGTCGACTCTCTTCGCTCCCTCTGACTCCTCTGTCCGCACTTGCTTCTCGTGCTCCGTCCCTTCTCTCCTCCGCGAACACCTCGTTCCTGGTCTCTTCACAATCGATTATCTGCGCAAGCTCGCTTTCGGTACCAAAATCGAAACCCTAAGTCCCGGCCGTTGCATCACTGTAACTTCCACCAAAGGCCAAAATGACACCGTCTCGAAAGTGTTCATCGGCGGCGTGGAGATCACTCAACCGGATCTCTTCAACAACGGTCTTGTGATCATTCACGGAATCCAAGGCTACATCTCTCCTCTCTCGCCGTTATCTTGCGACGTCGAACGAATGACGTCACTTTCATTCCCTTTCCAGCCGTCCGATCGATCTCATCATCAAAACCAGATCCAAAATCAACAGCCGATCATGCGGCTGATGCTTCGAGATGCGATGCTTCGTCTCCGAAACAACGGCTTCAGCGTTCTCTCTTTGGCCTTCAAAGTGAAGTATCCAGAACTCGTCATGCTAAACAACATGACAGTTTTCGCTCTCGATGACGTGTCGATCTTCTCTGGATCGTACACTTACATAAGTAACATACGGTTCCACATCGTGCCGAATCTTTACTTGACGATCGGCGATCTCGAGAAGTTTCCGGTGGGGACTACGCTGCCGTCGCTAGAAAGAGGACAGTCGTTGGTGGTGACGACTGCCGGCGGTTCAGCAGCTGTGACAGCGCCGTTGAGGATTAATTACGTAAGGCTGAAGGTTCCTGACGTAATGAAAAATTTGAAGATTATTGTTCACAGTGTTTACTTGCCATTTCCTCATATACATGCTACTACTGCGTTCGAAGGACTGATGGGAGTTACCGGTGGATCAGACGATAGATCAGACGGTGGAGATAGCACGATGGAGGGCGAGTGTACAGTGATGGAGGAGCACGGAATTGGTTCTTGTGGTGGTATTGGTACTAATACTGGTACTGGTATGGCGCCGCCTGTGATGAAGCTTAGTCAACCGCCGGTGGAGATTGAAGACCATCATATGCTGTGATGACGATGAATGATGACGTGTCATGCTGTTGTGCGTTTGTTTGTTTAGTGTAGTAGTCAACGGTTGACTTGCTGACAGTTTGTATTTCAACCTCCGGTGAGTCTATTTGCATGCACGGTCCAACGTTCTGTTTGCTTTCGCGGGTGTGTGAATAAATAAATAATATCTGAAATTGTGTTTCTTTGCGTCTACGCTTCCTACTTTTGTGGCTTTGTTTGTTTGGTAATGTGTTTATCATCGAAAGTGGTAAATTCAATTGTTAATTCACAGTCAAATGTAAAAACTTGAAATTGCATTTTAAGATGTGCGAGGAAAGGGGCAAATCGTGCAGCATCGATCAAATTACAACTGTCTTATCTCCGTCATCTTCCACAAACTCGCAGATTGCGAAGATATTTCACTATGTACAGCATTCTGTCTTACATGGAAATCCTCTACCATCAACTTCCATCTCTTTCCCCTCTTTTTTCTCTTGCTCTCCAGCTTCGGCGTATGCAAAGACAGCGGAACTCTCGACACAAGAATTTTCTACTCCCTCAATTTTTTTTTTGTCGTTTGCTTTTAATAAAAGGAAAAAAAAAAAAACACTTATTTCTCCTCGAAATGTAGGGTAGTAAATTTGAAGCAGCATGCAATCCTGAGGACAAATTACACCTGCTATTCCTAGAAAATGATTTCTATGTTTGCAAGATTTACTGAAACAATTAGAGCTTGTCGACAGAATGCAGAATAATCTAAGAGATCTTGAGCAAAAAAAATCCAGAATCGTGGTTAGCTTTCAATCAGAAGAACAGTTTGTATACTTAACGTCTAGAGTTACAAGTCATTCCATCTTCTGTACAAACAATGCAGCATAAAATTTGTCAGTTAGCACTAGGTGCAGCCTCGTTCACTTCTTCATATGCACCGGTCTCCTCGCTGAATGAGTAGCTACTCAGAAATAATTTTTAGTTAAACGAGAATGATCAGATTATAAGCCATTTAAGGCTTGTATATAATTATTTATTTCTGCCAAGATTCCTTTCCTTTATGTGTCAAAAATATATCCGATGACAACAGCCAGCTAACAAATGGACAAACTTCAATGCCAATTTACTTTTTGTTAATTTTGTAGGCTACAAACTACATAAAACGAGGGAGTTGGGAGTCGATAAATGGAGTTAAACCCCCACTGGTTTTCCACGACTAAAGCATTAAACCCTATACTCCAAAATGCAACTACAAGCCCACCTAATTGGCCCAGCACAAGCCCGCATTTACAAAGTGAGCTAAAACTGAGGCCACATGCCTGCGCTATTTCAAATTTTCATTTTTAATGATAAATGGAAACCAAGTCTCTCAATACTCATTGCCGCGAGAGAAATTCAAACTTCAAATTTTCCTTTTTATACCATCTCTAGATTTTATTAATTAAACCTATTAAAATTTAAAAATTTATTATTATTATTATTATTTTTTAATTTGTGTACTTTTTTTATCTATTAAACGAAAATTATAAGATAATTTATTTTTATTTAATATTTTAATTTATATCATTTAAAGATTTAAATTTTTGATAATTCATCTCCGATAAAAAATGAGAATAATGAAAAATAACTATCTAAAACGTAATATCATAAATATTTATTTGTTGTAAGTTGGAGGTGTGTTATTTTGAAATAAAGTAATAAAAGGGTTTCTTAAAATTGCCTTAGATTTTTTTTGATTATGCAACTTACTATATATGGGCTTAATAATTTTTTTTTTTTTTTTTTTGTAAAATTTTATGCAAAGAGCAGTTGTCTAAATTTTCACAAAAAAGAAATATTTCTAAAGGAGAAAAGATAGCTTGAGGCAGAGATTTTTAAAATTAGGATTCTAAATATACGATCTCTTATGCAATTTCGCTTATTTTTTAACTTAAAATCAACTTTAGGAGTAAGTCTTCAATCACTCATACAATTTGATTCAATTTTTGACTTACCATCAACTTGACAGGGGATCACATTTTAGAAGCTCAATTAGGACCCTCAAAACTAAGGGCCAAGAAAAAAAGAAATCTCTCAATACCTATCATAAAATGATAGCTTCTAATAAATTTTTAGACTCGAATTAGTACTAATAGTATGATTGCTATAATTAAGAGAAGTGTAGTGGTTTCAACCAAGATTATTAAGGAAAGAATTTTTCCTTATTTTATTTATATTTATGATTTGCTTAATTTTAAAATAAACATAAATATATAATATAATTTTATTATATTATACGCAAAATGATATGATTATAATAATATTATTTTTGAAAGTAACAACTTAAATGTTATATTATGTAAAACATAAATTTTATTTTTTAATAAATAATATCTTTTAAAGGACATTCTTAAATAAACATATTAAATTGTTAGTTATTATAGTTGAAATGTTCTTTTAAAAAAGAATCTCTAAAAATTTACTATAACTACAAGAAATTTGATTTGTCAAAAAGATTTCAAACTCAAGTGAGCTTTATAATTAGAGAAACAAAGTAACAAGTAAACTATTTAGTTGTTACTTTGCTTCTCCAATTATACCGTGACTTGGATTCAGTTAAATAAAACTAAATATGAATTTAATTGGATTTTAAATTGGTTAGATGTAATAATAATAATAATAATAATAATAACAATAACAATAATAATACACCCTGAAAGGCTATTTTCTACATTGAATGTTTAGTAAAAATTAGAAAAATCATAGCAAAATTGCCTTTTTCTCTGTTTAGAAAATGGCTAAGAAGGTTCATTCAGGTCGTCACAACACCAACCATCCTTCAGTAGTTCTACTGCATACAATGTAGCAAACCTTTCCGGTCGCCAGTAACTTATTCAGGGCAGGAAGATCAACTGCCTGGCTTTTGATGCATATCGTACAACTTTCAATTTCTCAGATGACAAAAGTAGACTGCTAGTTGCAGGTCGAGCATTTTTCAGTGAATGCAAGTGAGAAAGAAAAAAAGAAAAAGGAGGAGAGAGATTAAAAAGAAGAACGCAATCAAAATTCTCACAGAAATCCTTCATCGAAATCTCTATAAGCTTGTAATTCAAGTCTCGGAATCAGTCGAGACGAAAAGACGGGGAAGGGCAAACGCTGTCGGCGACCCTGCTTCGTTCGTCGTGTAATCAGGCCCAAAAGATTCACCCGACCCGGATATAATTGGGCTTAAGTCCATTAAAATTTTTAAAAACATGAATTTTTTAAGTAATTTTTTTTTTAACTAATATATATATATATAAATTGAACACTTAAAATTAAAATATTTTAACCAAAATTTTAAAAGTAATTTTTTATAACGCACAAGAATAAAATTTAATGATTATTTTATTTTACTTTAATATTTATAAAATATTATGTTGACATAAGTTAGTCCTTATATGAATTAAGATACAACTAATTTCAATCTAATATTCATTCTTATTTGATTCAAAAATTTTATTATTTGTAGACTTCTTATACATAAGAGAAAATTTTTTATGGTACAGTTTTATTATGTCAGTATAGTTAATATAATGGAATCGTCCAATTAATAAAATAAGAGAAATTTATTCATTAGTAATAAATTAAAAAAATTAAAATAGGATATAATATGATAGAATAATTTTACCTAAAATTTTTTTTGTATATAATATAGAATAAGTTTTTTTAATAAAAGAATAACATTTTCTTCATAAATAGTGAAAAAAATAACAAAAAAAGATTGAGGACGATAATTGTAAACTTTTTTTCAACAATTAAAAATCTTAATCTTCACAAATGAAAAATGATCCCAAAGTTTGATGATCAAATTTTCAAAACCTAATAAATTATTTATTTTGAGATAATTGGCCATAAACAAAAGGCCAATATCTTAAACTAAAACATAGTATTTATTTATTAATTATTATTGTTATTTATTAAAAATAATTCAATTTTATTAAAATAATTTTGTGATATCAATAAAGATCAGAAATTTATTTATTGTAAATAGACAAATTATGTCCTTATTTACTCAAATATTACTTAGGTTAATATTTAGTCAGTGAGGATAATTCTAAAATTTTAAAGGCTATTCCATAAAATTAAGTAAACAAAATTTAATTAAGGGAATAAGACTTAGAAGTTGACAAGATAATTCAATTATATCTGCCTAAGAATTTAATAAATATTTAATCTCCTGTGGCAAGGTGTCTAATTTTAAATAAATAAATTTAATTGAAAATTCTTAAAAGAATAATAAAATTTTCATTAATTTAACACTTAAACTATTCAATTTAAGCATATTATATTTAAAAAAGTTAATTTTAAATCTCTTGTAAATTAACACTCAAATAAAATAATTTAGCAATATTTTTATTTTTTTATTATTTTTAAAGTATAAAATTATTATACTATATTATACTAACATAATAAAATCATATCATAATATAACTTTTTAGAAATAAATTTTAGGTTTGGGATATTTCAACTTAAACTATTCATATAAATTTTGAGCTATTGATTTGGCATAATTTGAGCCGATTAAATTTTTGAAAAAAATAAATAATAATTAGCATTATCAACCTATTAATTCTCTAGCCTTTAAATTGTATGAAGTCAAAGGTTGAAAATTTTTATCTATAAATTAAAATATTCCTACCTAAATTTTAGATTAATACTATTATAAAAGATTATCTTAGATACATAGGTTGTAATGTTACAGTTAATTTTTAAATTTTGCATTGATCATTTTAAATTTTTTATTTAAATTTTAAGTATTTTTTTGTTAAAAGTTTTAAATTTTTTATTAAAAATTTTAAAATTTAAATATATAATTTAAATTATTTTTGGAAAAATTTAAAAATTAAATAAATTATTTTAAATTTTATATTATTATTTCAAGTTGATCGACGAGGAAATGTATGATGCATCGGCAGTATATTAGCCTTTTCCCTTTTATAAATATTATTCAAACATTTCATATTTAATTAATCCTCTTTAACTTGGAATATCTTGTCCTGATCATAATTCTTGTATCATATTCTTGGACTTGATTCATTTCCAACACTCATACTTCATTATAACGTGCCAATCCATTCAAGTTCTCGTCCGAACATTCATTTCTTCTCCCTTCAACCTCTGAAAATTCTCACAAATCCACCCCAAAAGGGAAAAAAAAAAAAAATAGTTTCTTCCCATATCTCGGAACTTTCAGCCATGGCTGATGATGAGCTTCTGCCATATAGAAAATCTCTGATTACTTTGCTGGGTTTATCCGTCGTGATCGCCGCCATAGCCACCACTGCCGTCTCGTCTGCGGAGGCCAGGGTTCACAACTTAACGTGGGAGATATCGTATCAGTACAAGTATCTTGACTGCTACAAGAAACTGGCCATTGCCATTAATGGAATGACTCCAGGGCCTGTAATTTCTGCCACACAAGGTGATACGATTGTTGTCAATGTCATCAACAATTTGCTAATGGAGAATGTTGCAATACATTGGCATGGAATCCGACAGGTAGAATCAAAACACTTTGTTTAATGAATTTCTTTTCTTTTTCTTGAAGTTAAGGATGTGGGACTGACCATACAAGAATTCTTTCTTGTTTTGTTCCATGAGATTTGGAATATCCATGCTTTACTTACCATTTCAAGAATTAATCTTGTTGTATCTAAACTTTGGGATATGAATTTTGTATCTTAATTAGGATGATATGGAGATAATAATATTTTAATTCCTGAATTTTTCTGTTTTTATAAATAAAAAAGATATAATTTATTTATTTGTAACAAATAGATACATAATTTTTATAGAATTAATTGGTTGAATTAATTTTGATGTTAATTATATATTTTTATGTTGCGATAGTCAATTAATTTTTGTGCATTTTTTTTAATAAGGGTATAATTTATTAATTTATAATAAATATGTTCTATTTCAATCCAAATAATTGGAATTAGTAATATATATATATATATGTTGAGATAGCTAAATTTTTAGATTATAACGATAATTTTATTGTTGTAATAAGAGTTAAGGACCCATTTGTTATGAACAAAAAATTATATTTTCATTTATAAAATGTTAAAATTTAAAAATTTTAATATATTATCGAACAAATTATTTGATATTTTCTTATTAATTTGTATTGTAATTAGTTTAGTTATAATAAATTAGTGTAAGATATTTAATTTTTTTAACTTTTTATTTATTATGTGAAGTTCGTATTTAAAATTTTTTATATTATATATTTTAAATTTTACATTAATTATTTTAATATTTATATTTTAAAATTTTAAAATTTTTATATTATTTATTTTAAATTTGTTAGCCATGTCTGTATTATGACATATTGTATGTGCACTATTACTATTATATATGTATATGTGATTGAAGGAATAGAGATAAATGTTTTCATTTTTGTTATTTGTTTATCAATTTTTATTAAAATGGTAGCTTGGAACACCATGGAGTGATGGAACAGATGGGGTTTCTCAGTGTGGAACAATGCCTGGTGATGTCTTTACCTACAAATTTGTTGTCGATAAGGTAAGTCTACCAACGTCAACCCCAGTTTCTAACTCGAAGAAACAAGAATTCTAACGTCTGATCATCATCTGATAGATCAAAGTTTTCAAGTAGAGCGATTAACTTAACAGTTGCTTGACATGCAGGCAGGGACTTATATGTACCATTCTCATTACGGAATGCAAAGAGCTTCCGGACTATACGGGCTGATCAAGGTATCTCCTCCTGCCGGAGCAAGCGAGCCGTTCGCCTACGACGACGAGCATAGCATTGTCCTGAGCGATTGGTACCATTCAAGCGCTTACGAACAAGCCATAGACTTGACTTCCATTCCCTTTGTATGGATTGGAGAACCTCAGGTAAAAGTTATCAAGAGATTATGCCATGATTAACTTGATTTCTGTGCTTATTTTGTTTCAAATTTCAGTCACTCCTGATAAATGGAAGAGGAAAATATGATTGTGCAAACTTAGACGCCAGTGTCTGCAATGCAACGAATCCAGAATGTCTTCCTTCTTGGCTTACTGTTGTCCCCGGAAAAACTTACAGATTGAGAATAGCTAGCTTGACTTCCTTGTCTGCTCTAAGTTTCCAGATTGAGGTAATTTCTTCTCCCACTCACTCGTGTTACAAGTGAGCATTTAAAATGTTAATAAATTATATTGAATTTTAACTTACTACCAAGATTTGTTTTCCAGGGCCATGATATGACTGTTGTTGAAGCAGATGGAAACTATGTGGAGCCATTTGTGACACAAAATTTATACATCTACTCTGGAGAAACATATTCTGTGTTAGTAACAGCAAACCAGATGTCGTCGAGAAATTACTGGATCACGACGAATGTTGTGGGCCGAAAACCAGCAACACCAATCGCCTTGGCCATTTTCAATTACTATCCGAACCATTTTCGCAAACATCCGCCAACAACTCCGCCGCCAGGTCCGCTCTGGAACGACACCGAGTCGAGAAAAAACCAAAGTTCTACCACCAAAGCACAGAGAGATCACATCCTGTCTCCTCCAAGCGCCTCTGATAAAGTGATTCTGCTTCTCAACACACAAAACACTTTCCAGGGTCGTACTGTCTGGTCCCTGAATAATGTTTCTCACTCCCTGCCGAACACGCCTTATCTCATTGCACTCAAGAAAAACTGGACAGACGTTTTCGATCAGACGCCGGCGCCGGAAAGTTACGATCAGAGTTATGATATTTACAGCGTTGCTAATAACACTAACACTACTTCCAGCACGTCTATTTACAGGCTAAAGTTCAATTCTACGGTGGATGTTATATTACAGAATGCGAACACTATGAACATGAAGAACAGCGAAACGCATCCCTGGCATCTTCACGGGCATGATTTCTGGGTTCTGGGATACGGCGACGGGAAGTTTAATCTGTCGACTGATGCGGAGAAGTATAATTTGGTTGATCCTATAATGAAGAACACTGTGGCTCTGCATCCTTATGGATGGACTGCGTTGAGATTTCGAGCGGATAATCCTGGAATCTGGACTTTTCATTGCCATGTTGAAGCTCATTTCCTGATGGGAATGATGGTGTTTTTTGAATCGGGATCAGATATGGTGGCTGAGCCGTCACCACATAATATGGGCTGTGGAAAAACCAGGAGCTTGATGAAGCCATAGTTGGTATATGCTAATTCGGACGCTTCCGAAGCATCGTTTAATTTGCCCTCCGAAACGGATGTGAAGGCTACCGTCATCCGGCTCGCCCGGCTCTACGGATGCCAATTTGGATGCAAAATTGTCGACATTGGCAAGAATTGTATCACTCCGAGTTGCAGAAATTACAGGTCCTGGAGTCATTCCATTAATGGCCAAATAAACAAAATATCAAAAAAATGTGACAAGTTCTGTAATTAAATTAAAATTTTCTTCACTAACTCAATTGTTTGGATTCATCATTACCACTCATTCATTTATATTTACCATTAATAATTTTATCTTACAATAATTATAACTTAAAAATTATAATACAATAACAATTAAATAAATATTTAGTAGAATATTAAGAGATTATGATTTCTTTTTACCTTTTTTGTTCTTAATTTAACTAAATATTAATATGTAATATAATTAATTTTATTTTAAATTTTTTATTTATTTTATAAAATATAAAATTAATTTATAAATTTTATTAAAATAAAATTAAATTATTTATTATTAATTTTATCATATATTAATATTTTATTAAAAATTAATAATATATTTAATATTAAATTAGATTTAATCTAATAATCTCATATTCTAAATTTTTAAAATATTAATCTTATTGATTCATTAAAATTATACTTTTAGATCGAAAAAGGATTAAATATATTTAATGGGCCTTAATCTATAAGCTTAATTTAAGAAAAGTTGGGGACTTATTTATTATATATAAAAAATATTTGTATTTATATTAAAAATATAACAAAATTAGGGACCTACATGTTATTTACATCCTAATGCTCAGAAAACGGTGCGTTTGTTTCGATCGTCTCATTTTTCGGCAATCGAACCGGTAAATTTCGTCACTTCACTTCGTTCCCAAATCTCGGAAAACTCATCGACATGCCCGAATCTCCGCCCGCCGGTCAACCCCAAACCCGAATCATGGATCCGCTAACTAATAATTTCGGAACCTTAAACGACCTAGCACCGGAGCTGGCATCTCTCCAAGACCTCGCCACGCGCGGCTCTTGGCGCTCCATTCTCGACAAAGTTTCACGAGCTCGATCCGTTTCTCTCCTCACGCAGCCCCACCACCACCTCACTTATCTCGCCTACAATACCCTCGCTTTGATGAAACTACGCCGCTTCGCCGATGCCCAGTTGGAACTGGATTCCCTCGAGGATTTTAACAGTTCGAGTTATCGTTATGAAACGTATCCGCATATATACCCGAACCGGACCGGATCCATGGTACCGTTCTCTCTCCGGTGGCTCCATGCGGTTGTTCCGTTTAAGCTGGCGAACCGGCAAATAGGTCAGGACCGGTTTTATGAATTACTAGATTTCGTGCGCGGGAAGTTGGCGGAGAAGGGAAGTGAGAATTTGGAGGTTTCGGTAAATGTGTGGAAGAAAAGGGAAGTTTTTGTTATGAATTGTTTGATTGGTCATCATTTGAGTAGTAAAGAATTTAGTGTTTGTTTAGATTTGATTCAAGAATTGGTTAGTAGGTGTGATTTAGACCCGGTTTTGGTATCAAAATTAGGGTATATACAAATGCAGATTGGTGATTTAGAGGGAGCAAAGATGTCGTTTAATCGAGTGGAAGAAATGTTAAAGTGGGGGAAAATTGATGATGGATTGTTAAGTGAAGTTCAGTTTAAGAATCTTGTGAATAGAAACAAGGCATTGATTTATTTAGTGGGGAAAGATTATGTGTCGGCAGTGAGAGAGTATGAGGAGTGTATAGAGAGGGATTATTCAGATGTTGTGGCAATAAATAACAAGGCTTTATGTTTGATGTACTTGAGGGATTTGTCAGATTCTATTAAGGTGTTGGAAAATGCGCTTGAGAGAGTGCCTACAGTGGCACTAAATGAAACATTGGTGGTAAACTTGTGTAGTATGTATGAGTTGGCATATGTGAATCATTCGGATATTAAAAGGACGTTGTGCAGTTGGATTGCGAGGGTTGCTCCTGATGATTTTGATTCTTCGTGTACGAGGATATGAGGTAATTTGATGTTCGCTGACAAATTCATGGTTCTATTGAGGTTGAATTGTTAGTATGTGATACACATTGTTTGTTTAGCTATGGTTAGTTCTTGTATCTTAATTTAAGGATATCATGTTTTTTCCTTATTTTGTTAAATTGACATAATATTTGTGGGTCAATATGATTATTTTTGGGCTAATTTACATTGTTTATATGCCTTTGGTATGTTACAACCTTGTCTGTTGTAACATACATTTATTTGAGACTCGTTAAGACAACATTCATGTAGTATTTGTTAATTCTGGCTTTCAATTATGCTTTTTCCTTGTGTTTTATGCTTCATGTCATGGTTTGCTTTCTGAAAGTTAAGTGGACAGGTGATGGGTTCATGGCTATTAGTTTTTTACATGTATCAACACTGGACAAATCTCAGTTCACTGCTGGTTAGGACTGAGAATGAGTGTGCTTGAAACATATATGTATTACTTATTTGTACTTGAAATACCTTTTTTAGATTCAGTAGTGGATATTGATTACTTTTTTTGTTGCATATAATTGTTTGATCTGCTAAGTAGACTGCTTTCATTTTGTTATGGTGTTCCATTGAATTGGAACGCAATCAATTATATGGTGATCCATCATATCACCAATGCATGCGCATGAAATGCTATTTTCATGCCTTTACTGATCTAAGCAGTTCGGAACATCCTGTGCTCAATCGTTGATGTGGATTGTGGAACAAACTTAAGTTCTTTTTCCTATTTGTATCATCAATAAAACCTACGTATCCCTTTTTTAGATTTCTACAAGTTTGGTTGCTTAAATATTTCCTTACCTTTTGTTGTAACAGCATCAGGTTCATTTATTTCCTTTTGCTTTAGCCTTTAGCAAACTTAGGAAACTGATTTCGCAGCTGCCACATTTTAACACTGTTGTCCTTTTCCACTATTCCTTCACTCACCAGTTGCAATTTAATTTTTCCTGAAACACGGATGCAGTTTGAAAAATGAAAAATTTTGTGCCAGATTTGGCATAACTTCAACTGATGCAAATTTTCTAATGCACCATCTATCTTGTTTTTACCCCTTGATTTAAGATGGTTGAATATTTGATGATCTTAATGGAGGTTGGTATTCAGGCATGCATTTCTAATAGATGAACATATGTGTTGAAATGCGGTATGTAACCTCTTGGTGCACATGATTGCCCTGCATGTATAATATGTGATGCACTTATATATGCCTATTGGTTGGAATGTACCTTGATCAGTTTGAATCTAGCAGCCGAAAACTGCCTCCAATATTATATACTTCTCTACTATGCCAAAATTCCAATGAAATTGCATGAATCTTTCATCTGTGGAAGAGATGTTGGTCTAGCATGAAAGATAAGAGCTAGTCATGTAGCTAGGATGCTTGCCCAAATGTAAACCACAAAAGGGCTCTTTGCTAGTCCATTCTTTTTGAAAACCCTAGCTGTGGTAGATATAGGCAAGTCATCCTTGGCTAGAAAACAGGCTCTTCATCTTCATACAAGGCCTCTCTTCCTCTCAATTGATCCTGATATCGGATGCTGCCATTGCTGCATTAAGTAACACCTATTTATAGCCATTGAGTAGTTATGAGAACACTAGATTCCAATTTGTTGCTGCATAGTTCAACAATACTTGTCCCGAGTATTTGTTGCCTTGTTTATTAGTTATCTCATGTGAACATTAAATTCCACAATCGACCCACAACGATAGTAGAATATATTCTTATCATTACAAGGGACCAACTCATATGCATTCGTGTTCGCATTGCTAGGAGTTGTTTTCATCAATGTGCTGCATGGATGAGCAAGAATGAAATATTGCATTTGATCTTTTTTGTAGCATGAAAAGGATGTTCATAGCAATGGAAACCTTATCTAGTTATTTGCAATCTTTGATTTTAAATTTTATTTGGGTTTAAAATTTAAGAGAAAGCTTGTTCAAAATTAAATACATCTCTCTAATTTTTTTAGTTGCAATTTAGATTGTACCTGATAAGCTTGAAAAATGTACAGGAAATGTGGAATTTACAACAAAAAAGGTAGGGATTGCCACGGAAGAGTTGAGATTAGTAAATCCACATGTTTATCATGACTCATACCTCTATTGGCAATTTGCCCACCTCAGAAATGATGTCAATGCCTTTGACAACCAAGTCTATTAGTTTGGTTCTGTTTGACTTCGGAGAAATATCAATATCACATTTGCATCATGTTTTCAACTGGTGCATGCATGGCGAATTCTTTGCCTTATTCCAAGCTTCTTTGGTGAAGAAGTAGCCACCCACATCATATTCCTTCGCTTGCATTTCGGTTTATGCCTTCGGAATTTTGCTTGCGACGCCCACTTCTCAAGCCCACTTACTACATTTTCATCTATTACATAGTCTTTAGGCAGTATTCCTCGTGGTAGCTAACATTCTCCTTTTTGGGGTTTTGGTTCAAATTAAGGTGTTGCAATTTTTAATTCACAATTATTATAAATTAAATTTACGTATCAAGTACAAGTTAGTAGATGGTTAATACTTAAAACATTTTTAACTGTTGTATTTTTAAAATTAAGTAAAGATAAGATGGTGGCAAACACAATTTAAAATTAATGTTTATTAAACATGTGGGGTTGGTGAGTAATAGACATCAATTGGTAGACAATATAAGCATAGTCTTTCTATGGTTGGTTGGTTGGTTGGTGGGTTGGGTAGGTATGATTCAACACTCAATTGGCATCCGCCCTATATGATATGTGGAGGCTTCTATATGAAATTGGGCTGGTCTAAGTCCTCTAGTAACTACTTTGTATGGTGCTTCAACATTTGGGAGGTAGGTGGCTTAATTAGCTTGAGGAAAAAGTTGCAGGTATAATGATTCTATAATCGCAGGTATAATAATTTTATCATATAGTATAATTATATAATAGGATTATTTAATTTATTAATAGTAAATAAAAAAAATTAAGAGAAATGTTTTACTATTTAAACAATGTTTGAGAGAAATTTATAAGATTTTTTTATTTTTTTTATTATTAATAAATAATTTTTTATTTTATTAATGAGATAGTTTTATGATATTATTTATACTGATATAATTTATAATTTTTTTAATTAATTAATAAGATAATTAAGAATTTTAATGATGTGATCTAAGTGTTTTAAAGTTTGTTAAAGAAAAAAAAAATAGGTAAAATTGTAATTTTACCTTTTGAAAAAAAAAGAAAATTCACGTGGTTGTATTTTTATTTATAAAATTTTCCGATATCCTTTTGTTTTCTTTGACCGTGGGCCTTAGTCAATTGCCATCTCATTATTCAATCGTTAACTCTCCGTCAGAAATCAACCAGCCCTCGCTACATCAAATCGCAACCGTCAATCACAACGTCTGGCCCACCATAAGTAGCCCCACACTCGCTCACACATATAGTGAACAACACACTGAATAATAACCTCGGCCACCAGCAACAACCCAACTTAGCATTTCTCCCACCAACCCCCGCCTTCCTTTTCCATTAAAGCAAACCCAAAATCCCAACTTTTTCGTCGGAAAATATTTTAACTTTTCCTGAATTTTATTTGTACACATTCGTATAGATTCCATGGCCAAATCTCTCCAGACATCAACTAGTTTCATCCCTAACAGTGCTAATTTCAGACAGAAACTCTCCTCCCAAATTCCGGTATCCGTTTCTTTCCCCTCTCAGCATCATCAGAATCTGTCCCTCAACAAGTAAGTTTTTTGCTCTTGGTGTTCTGTCTCAATTTACATTTTTAAGCAATGAAGTTGTGAAAATGGAAGTGGGTTTTTTTAGGTGTAATAGAACAGTACAGAGTGTTAAAGCGTGTAGTATGCTCGACGAAATGCAAGTTGATATCTCTTTGAGTCCGAGAGTAAATGCGGTGAAGCCGTCGAAGACGGTGGCCATTACCGACCAGGCGACGGCGCTGGCTCAGGCCGGCGTTCCTGTTATTCGGTTGGCTGCGGGAGAACCTGATTTTGATACCCCAGCTGTTATAGCAGAGGTAAAATTGCTAAATTTCTGATCTTGATACTCTTATTATTATTTATCTTTTTTGGCAAAATTTAAGGAGATTTATGAAATTTGATGAATCTTAGGATCATAGCTGTTAGCTCGTATTTTAAGTAGAAGGGTAGCAGAGAAATTTACCCGTAATTTAGGCTAAGTTTGAGATTATTGTGCTTCTTTGTTGGAAGCACAACAGATGAAGTGTTTGATAAACACTATCTGTTAGTGGGGAATATTCATTTTTTTTTAATTTATAGCTGACATCTATTGACTTCATAGCATAGCGGTTGTAGCTTGAAAACCATGTCATCTCAATCCTAAACATAAACTTATTTTTGTTGTTTGAATTGTAGGCTGGAATAAATGCTATTCGTGAAGGTTACACACGGTATACTCCGAACGCAGGTACTATGGAGCTTCGTTCAGCAATTTGTCACAAGCTTAAAGGTTTGTCAGATGTTGCATTATGCATAGCCTATGGTTCTAAGATGGATTTTATTATTTACTATTATTATTATTATTTTTGTCTTTGTTCAGAGGAGAATGGAATATCGTACACACCTGATCAGATTTTGGTCAGCAATGGAGCAAAGCAGAGCATTCTTCAAGCAGTTCTTGCTGTTTGTTCTCCTGGAGATGAGGTGAAATGTTGTGAGCTAACAATTACATTTTTTATTTTTTGGTTTTTTGTTCAAATTGATTGCAACTCTTTGGTTACAATTAAATGTAATAGGTCTTCCTATTGAAACATAAATTTAAAATTGGCTGCAATTATAGTACTATTTTACTTTTGGTGAATTATGTTACGAAAACTTAAATCTGAAATCTTATGGGTTTTGTCTGTTTCAAGATTGTCTCAAACAATTCACCAAATGGTTTTGAGAAAAATTGTCAAACTTTATTGAGTTAAGAATAATTGATGCACTTAACTACTTAAGCCTGTGGTGGATCTGCATCTAGGAAAACATTTGATGCATAATTACGTAGTATTGACCAATACCCATCTATTGTGTCTCAAACAAGAAAGGGAAATGTGATCATGCAGGATACTTCCACTGCATTTCCGATATGTTCTGATTATTTATAGGATCAGATTTATGCTTTCCATCGTTTGGTTTGGAGCTGCTGGTTATATATATTTTGTATAATTAAATTTACTGGTAAAGATAGGTCACATTATCAATGAGCACTCTGTTTACCTTTTTCAGGTTATAATTCCAGCACCATTTTGGGTTAGTTACCCAGAAATGGCGAGGCTTGCTGACGCAACACCTGTCATTCTTCCAACACTCATTTCTAAAAATTTTCTCTTGGATCCAAAGCTTCTTGAATCCAAACTCACAGAGAAGTCAAGACTGCTAATTCTCTGTTCTCCTTCTAACCCAACAGGATCTGTGTATCCCAAGGAATTGCTTGAACAAATTGCAAAGATTGTAGCAAAGCATCCCAGGCTTCTGGTACAGTCTGACCATATTTGAAGTCTCTAGTCCTACAATTTGTCAACATTGAATCCTGAACCTTCTTTGGTTGGCTTCTTTAGGTGCTATCGGATGAAATATATGAACACATAATTTATTCACCAGCAACTCACACAAGCTTTGCATCATTGCCGGGTATGTGGGAGAGGACTTTAACAGTAAATGGGTTCTCTAAGGTACTTAAATCGTGATATTAGTGCTAAATCCTTGAACTACTGTTGCTTTCTGGTTTATTGAATGACATAGTTGTGCTTGCTCAAGGATTGACACATGAGTATGACATTTCTAGGCATTTGCCATGACTGGTTGGCGACTTGGATATATTGCCGGCCCTAAACACTTTGTAGCAGCGTGTAATAAGATCCAGAGTCAGGTATATTAAATTCCTACAATCCAACATCCTTGAACTCTTCTGCCATGCATTATATGATTTGTTGTTTTTATGTTCTTCTTTTCTTAAATTTTAACTCACAAAAGCAGACACAACATATTGGTGACCAATCATATATTCTCGATTTATTGAATATTTTGTTTCAAATTTTGCAATGAAATCAGAGAAAATTGTTTCCTTATGATTTCTATACTTATAATTACTCCAGTATGTATCTTTTTGTGAGAGATTATATGTCTGCATGCCAGTTTCTTCAACGGCAGATAAATCCTTTAGCTTATTGCTTTTTTATGTTGATCCAGTCCACTTCTGGGGCCAGTAGTATATCTCAAAAAGCTGCAGTTGCTGCATTAGGTTTGGGCTATGCGGGTGGGGAGGTGGTTTCCATGATGGTGAAAGCTTTCAGGGAGCGGCGAGATGTCTTGGTTAAAAGTTTCGGAGAATTGGAAGGTGTCAAAATGTCAGAACCTAAGGTATTAGCCTCATTTGCATTTTCAGTATGGTATCTAATTCTTCTGACCTATGGTAGGGTATCTAATTGTTCTCACATATTCTTTTATCATTTTTTTTCATCCCGTGTGTTAATCTTTCTATTTCTCGTACTACTTTGCTTTTAGGGAGCTTTCTACCTCTTCATTGATTTCAGCTCTTACTATGGATCTGAGGCTGAAGGTTTCGGAAAAATTGAGAATTCTGAGTCTCTTTGTCGATACTTCTTGGACAAGGCTCAGGTATCAGTGTTCACTGATTTACGATTTCCCCTCTACCTTTTCAAGTATTAATTTCCCTTTGGAAGTTTCAGAAATAATATTAGTCTAATATTTTAAAAATCTAAATATAGTATCTTACAAATTGCAAATCATGATAAAACAACGGTACTTAACTATCTTGAGGATTCTAAAATGCTACGTGAAGTTTTCTTCATCTTCTGTCTGTGATTTGGCTATGCCTGTTTGATTTATAGGTTGCATTAGTCCCGGGAGATGCATTTGGGGATGACAGTTGCATCCGGATCTCCTATGCCGCGTCCCTTACCACCCTACAGGCTGCTGTGGAGAGAATTAAGAAAGCTCTTATCCTGCTCCGGCCAGCCGTCTCGGTTTAATATGGATGCCTCAGTTTAAAATGTTGGTCGCCCTTTTTTCTTTGTTGTGATTCAAGATGTGTATTGCTGTAATATGATTATTTTCAAACAAAACCAGGTTGTTCTTCGTCTAGGCCCCTTTCTTAATGTACTTTTTGGTATGGACGTTGAAAATATTCCATATTTCAAATGTTAAATTCTGAAAATAAAATTATTGCATCTGTTCATTGTTTGATAAATTTTGATAAGGAGAGGATACTAATTCTTATCAACGAGAAGAGGGAGAACTATTCTTAAAGGTGTTAAATTGTAACAAGGTATCTTTCATTTGATGGAAATCAGAATCAAAGTAATGTAAAGGTGTCAGGGAATCAATCCAATTTCCCAGTCGAGGATAGTTTTCTTCAGAGATTCCCACATATTCAGGATTGGCAAAGAAAGCTGAACCTTCACCAAAAGGTTTGCTCAGCCGAAAGTTTTCTTCCCTAAAAGTGAAACCAGAGACAGAAATGGAGGAAAAATATTTCCTGCCCTCCTTAATTTCCAGGCAGCAACAATATTCCTGCCTCCTTGAACTACAAGCAAATCAAACCTCATACAGAAAGAATTCTCTTCTTGCACCATTTGTATATAGCAACCTGGAAACAACACCTGGATAATACAATAACCTGAAGCAAGAAATTACAAGTGAAAATGGAGTCCTTGGCACAGCAGAGATTGTGTTCTTTGACCTAGAAACAACAGTGCCGAGAAAATCTGGACAGAGATTCTCGGTGCTGGACTTTGGGGCGATCGTGGTCTGCCAGCGGAAGCTCGTGGAGCTGGAGAGCTACTGTGCATTGATAAAGCCGAAGGATTTGTCTGCCGTTGTGGTGAAGTCTAGCAGAAGTAAGGGGATAACACGGGAAGCTGTGGAAAATGCGCGGGAGTTTCAGGACGTTGCTGAAATTGGAAAGCCTGCTCTTGTGCCTGTTGGGATGATTGATTCTTTGGGAGTCTTGACTGAGAAATTTGGCAGAAAGGCTGGGAATATGAAGGTATGTAGAACAAATTAGAGATTCAAAATTATTTCTAAGAGTTTCTTTTTGCAACAATCTTTATGTACAATTTTCGTTTTCATGCTATCAGTGGGGCATTCTTGAATTTCTCTAAATTTTTGGGGGCCTGAGGTTAATTATTAAAATGATTCTTATTGAATTTAATATCAATTTAATTTTGATTCACTGAATTATTCCATTCAAAATAAACCATTTATTTTATTATGTTTTGATGGCTACATTGGCTTCTTACTTTGGATTGGGCCAGCAAAAACACAGGAGTCTTGACGATGTTCGGAAGAATTTGGAAGTCCTGAAGCACTGTGCAACTTTGCTCTTCCTGGTATATACTGGTATATATTTCTAAAGCCATGGGCTTTTATAATTCAACATGAGCGAGATACAAACCACAGTAACTAACTAAAATTTACAGAACTCAATCGAATCAAGACTATAATGTTTGTACCAAGATTATTATTAGAATAGTGAATTAGTCTTATAACATATAATATTTTAATTAACAGGAAGTGTCCCAAATATATTGAATACCAAGTGGCAAAATGGCTCTCTCTGCACAATCACAACACGAAGTAGAAGCAATGGAAAGTTGTCATGCAGAGAAGAAACCAGCAGAAAATCTCCTCCAACTTCCCTTGGTCTTGGATACCAAAGAACAGCTCCCTACACAAGAGGAAGCCTGGGAAAGGTCTAAAATATAACAACTTTTATTATCTTATTATATGCAAACTTACAAATTTTGTGCTAATAACATTGGACTCTCTTGAATTTATATTTTCACAAGAGAAAACAGAGTTTTTTCGATTGTGACATATAGGTTCCTAACTCGACTTCTCGTGAAATGATTAAAATACAATTTAGTATTAAGTTACATACTCCAATGTTCAATCTTGTAAGGATAATTTTATCATTTCAATAGAATTAAGGGACCTATTTGTTATAGATTCATATTATGCAAGTACATTTGTCACACACTAACAAAGGAAATTTACTTACGGAAAATAACAGATGACAGAAGGTGTGAAGAGTCTATTGTGTAATTCTCAAGGAAACCTGCCTCTTAACTCTTTACTCAAGAACTCTCATTCACTTCTTCGATGAGAAAGAAAAGATTGTGAATGATCACATCTGCAAAGTATTAATCTTGTTCTTCGATCTTTCAGTTTGGATGTTTGGAGGATATGAAATAAGTTTGCTTTGAAGCCATGCACGCATTCTTCAAGGAAGCAAAAGATAGTTCTGGAAAAGATGTTATCGATTATAAGTTAAGGAGAAGATTTAATTCATGCAATGATTGAACGGAGAGGAGAATGCATGGCAACCAAATCCAAAGAGGGTATGCAGTTCTTATCTTCCGGTTAATTTGGTGGAATTTGCTTCGAATTGATCCATGAACAAAGTGCAATTTGCAGAATGATTTCTTTGTCTTACAGTTCATTTGTTGATTCTTAATTTGGTCTCTCTATCTCTGGAGGCCATTTGTAATTTTTATATAAAGAAAAAGAACAGTATCAATCATCTTTATAAACAATAATGAAGGGGTTTAAATTTTCGTTTCTCTATGAATAATTTCATAACATTATTGACTTGTCATACAAAACCAGTATTTTAGGATTTTTATAAAGTGTTCAACAACTACATCAATTAATAAAATAAAATATTATTACTTTCTCATTAACTATTTGTTTTTAAGATTTACTTTAAATTTTGGTGAATTTTAAGTAAATTATGAAAGCGCAATCTCTAATAAATTTAATAATAAATTAAAAAATAAATTATAATTTATAACTAATTTTAAATTTATAAATTTTAATTTTAAGATGTCAATATTATTTTTAAATCATATTACTTTGAATCATACAAAAAAAAGATGCACTGACAATTACAAAATAATTCTAAAAGGCAAAGAGATCCTGTCTAAAACAGCATACCCCATAATTGCAATTTACAATGAAAGTGGAAAAATGATTGTAACTTTCAAAGCATTTTTGTAGAATTTCATATGTCTGTGTTTAATATTAGATTAAAAAATAAATAGTAATATATAATTAATTTTAAACTTAAAATTTTAATTTTGAGTCAAATTTTGTTACTCTAAACACCTGCTTATGTTGCCTATCCCTAAGATCACTACTAATTTACTATGAATTAATTTAATAATTAAACTTAAATTGTTTTAAAAATAAGAATTATAGAATAAAAAAATTATGATTTAAGTTATTGGATGATCAAGTTAATAAAATCGTATTCATGTTTATAATGTCCAATAAATTGAGATTTGTTTCGAACCAACTTGCTTTTGAAAAGATTTTACTATTAATCAAATAATGAATGTAATTAATTAAAAAAAATTGATATTACTCTTGTATATAAAAATTTTCAAGAGAATTAGGCAATAGGCACCTAGCGTAGATTCATTACTAATATGTGAAGATGAGATTTAACACTAATATCATGTCAGTAAAATTACTTCACTTAAAAGTTTAAACTGCGAGTGCAACAATGGTAACAATAAAACTAATTTTAGCAACTTCTCCAACATGTTGGCCATGGAATTGTAATAGATGAACTGAGCTTGGATTTAAGCCTCGATCAATGTGTTTCACATCTTAGCTCCGTGTTTATCGGCTCTTGTTAGGAAAACTATGAGAGTTGTAAAATTACAAATATTAGTGGAGCAATTGCTGGCAACCAGAAGAGTTTCCTGCTCCTCTTTCCCAGAGAGAATTAGCTTGCTTATTGGAAAATTTTGGGAGAAAATTTGGTCAAGTTATCTGAATTCACTCAAGTCAAAATGAATAATCTACGGTTACCAGATATTCAGTAATTATAATGAAACTCAGGAAAGAACTTCCGAGGGTAAAATTCTGAGGATTCCACTGCCATGAGTGAAACAAAGTACAAATCAATTTGGTAATTTAAAATCAAATTGGAAAATTAACTTCCGAGAAGACAAAAAACACAAAAAAAAAAAAATGGCGAAATTTGCACATCAGTCTTGTTAATGAGAAATTCCAAGTAATCCTCTGGTTGTTGAAGACCAATAACAATGGCGGCGGCAGCCACGGATCCAACAATGGCAGCATGTGACGGAATATCCGCAAGGAATCCCAACCTGTTAAGTCAAGAAAAAGAGAAGGAAATAACACAATTGATTGCGGATGAAAGACATGAACTGACAAAAATGCAGACGAAAGTGTCAAACCTGAACAACACGAAAGCAGCTTGAAAAATCCCGGCGAAAAATGCTGCAGTGAGACCAAAGTTTCTGTAAGCAATTGGATTAGCCACAGGATTTCTACCTTTTGAATCATTGAAGATATAAGCAGTGACACAACAGCAACTGGTCCAATTGCTATTTCTCATGAAGTCCCCGTCACAGCATAGATTAGAGGTGGGACAACAATTGTATCCGAGTAAAATGAAAAAAAAAATAAATTGTTCACTACAATTCGTCTTATTCACAACATACAAGGCTTCATATCTGCAAATTTTCTTCGTTTAATTCATAACTTACAGAGTCCATACTGAGGATCAAGCTTCGCCAACGTTGCATATCCAATATTCTACAATAAACTGAAGAACGAGTAAATTGAGTGCTTATTCTTAAACCTGTCGCATGCAAACTTAAGTTTAATTAATTACCCGCGGAATGCAGAGGCTGGGAAGAGTTAAACTTGCCATTAAATCATTCTTAAATTTTGTTGCCTTGTAATTTATGCACCAAGGAAGAATTGGAAACGGTTCATGCAAAAATGAAACCGAATGTTTCCATCCAGGCTCATTTTTGAACTTCTTTCTGTGGGGCAAAAATGTTTCCCTCACAGAATCTGCGAATTCTTCATATAAACTAGGAGGCTTGGGAATTGAGAACCCACTGAGCTCTTTCATTACTGCTTTTGTTTTGCTCAAGCTCAAGCATTTCTTGCACATTAATGAAGGATTCAGTGACCAGATCTTCAGTCATGGCTGATTTTATTGAAGTGTTGGGAAGAACTCAAGCTAATTTTCTCAGTCTTTCTCAGGGAGTTGTGACTTGTGAGCATCTTGGTTGAAAGACTAAACAGTTTGATGCTGAAGTTGCTTGAAGAAATGCGTGATCTTTATATACAGAAAGCAAAGTTAAAATCAATGGTTGGGACTTAAGGATTATTTGAAAACAAATTAAGTATTTAAGAATAATATTTATAAATTTAACAAAGAGAAGGTTTTAAGTAGAACGATTCTACTATGATACGGTGATTCTCTTTATATTCATTGAATGATATAATTTTTTTTTAATTTTTTTCACTTTTTACTAATAAACATATTTTTTTATTTTATTAATTAAATGATCTTACCATATTAACAATACTAAAATAATAACATCATCCCACTTAAAATTTTTTTCATTATCAAAATTGAAATTATCAACAGTAATCAGGCAGCATCATTTTATTAAACTGGAACATAATATTTTATGAGTAATATTATTTGGTCCCCAAATTTTTATAATTTTTTAAATAAGAGTATACTTTTCTATTCATATAAAATAGGTCCTGATCCTATTGAAATGGAAATATTTTTATGAATTGCCATATTGCACAAGGCTTAGAGTTATTTTATTTTAATTATGTAAAGGCATTTTGGGTAAAGATGCTTTATTAAAACCTAATGCCCAATCAATAGAGCAAAAGGAAAATTCATATTTAAAGCACAATAGAGAGAGACATTAAACAAAGAGTTCATTTATTCTAGTTGTTTGATGAATCATTGGATTGCAGCACAAACATTCCTCCGAAAGGCAGAAGGTAAAAGCATATATGAATAAACAAAGATTATACTTTAACCCTTTGATCATCTTTCCGGCATGGAATACACTAATTATCCCATTCCTTAAAAAACAAGTTAATCTGCCATTAAATAATCTTTGTTTAATGAAGTGGAGCAAGCATTCGTGTGACCATGGCCAACTACTAGTTGGATATTAAATTTAATGGAAGGAAAAAAAAATTAATATGACAAATTAAATAAAATCGTTCAAGAATCAAAATTAAATATTTGATAATTATAATAATAAAATTAAAAAATTAAATATTTATTTTTTAAATTTAAAAAGTTAAATTATAAGATAACATAATTAACATATTAAAATATAAATATAATATGTACACACAAAATGTTGTAACTTTAATGTTACTCCATCACCAAAATTATTTAATAAAAATAATTTAATTTATTGAAAATTTTCTCCCACACTATTATTATTACGATAATAATGATTAATATTAAACAAATAATTATGTTAACAAAATTCATTAAATAAATATACAAATAACATGATACGCATGTTCTANATTATGTTAACAAAATTCATTAAATAAATATACAAATAACATGATACGCATGTTCTATATCAATTTATTATTTATTTGTATGGCAAATCCCTTTGAAAATACTACAATACGGTCAGATTGTAATTGTAATGTAACATAGCCCTTGTCATTATTGGTGGTTTTAACTGACAAATGAATTTATGAGATGAATATTTAAGATTTCCTTGATGTGAAATTGGATTTTGGCAACATAAAAATATTTGTTTCTAACTTTTTGTGTTCTTAATAGTAATTTGCAAGAAAATTAAATACTTGGCAAATCTTTAATTCTGGAAATTCAAGTAATGAAGAAGCAGAGTGTGTATTTTCTTCTTAGTAATAGAGCTCAATCATTCAATTAAGTTGGTGGTTGCTGTTGCATTTCATTTGATATGGTAAAAGCAAATGAAGAAGTTCCCACAATATTGCACATTTGAGTATTGAAATATTTTGATTTTATATATCATATTCTAACAAATGGCATCATAATTGAGTTTATATTTAATTGATAAAAAAATTTTAAATATAAACGTTCATAAGTTTGTTTAACAATTATAAACATCGTTAATATTTAAATATTTAAATTTTTATTAAACATCAATTTCAAAATTTATGATATGTGAACGTTTACATTAAAGAATAACTCTTTAAATAGAAGTACAAATATTATCAGAAATTATCTTTAAATTTAAAAAAAAAGAAAAGAATCATCTTACTTAATATGTTAATTTTTTGGATTAAAAATTGGATTCATTAATTACCCAAAATCCATCAATAATTATTGCTAAAGTTAGTAGCAAAAAGAAAATGGCAAGTTACCATACAGAATCCAAAATTGTAATAATATTCACAATTTCAATGAATTTTAGCTCATTAGTCACTGGATTAAACAAATAGTTAAGAACTAAGCTTCGTCACAAACCAAGAATATATAAATTTAATGATGATTATAGCTTAATATTCATCACCAACAACCCATTTAAATGGCTCTAAAAATTGTCAATCTCAAAATCTACAGAGTCCAATATTCCAAGCAAAGCAAACACACATGTTAATTGATTGACTGATAATTAACAACATATATAAAGTAGAACTACATGCAAACATCGATAGATTGATCAAAAAAATTGAAGACTAACAGCAGGATTGATCGATCGATGATCATCAATGGTGGGAATTCGATAGATTGGAGGCGAGTGTTGATCCATTTTCTCGATTGAAAATCTCTTGTTCTTGTTGTTGTTTCTTCCATCTCTCAATCTCTATATACAACAATCCTTTGCTTTCTTCCTCCTCTCCATTTTTGCTTTCCTTCACACAAACTTTCTTTCCCCTCTTGATTTTATATCCCAAATTGAAACACATCTCTTAATATTCTCGCCCAAAATCTTGATACAGAAATGAAGCAATATATACATATATATCTCTCTCTCTTCTCTCTACTTGGGTATTTTGTTTAGCTTTGATATATTTGTTAACCTATGTGATATTTTTCATGGGAAGGACGGTGACTACGAGATAATGGTGGATTTCTTTAAGAGTACGTTAAGCTAAAATTGTTGATTTACTTTAAGAATAAGTTAAGTCACTAGCATACAAGGTATAGGATCGTTCAAGCATTATTTCATGCAAAATATTTGGATTCTAGGTCAACTTCACCCTCCTTTTGCATCCTCTCCACCTTCAATGCCATGACTTTCTTAAAAAAAAAATAAATAAATAAAAGACAATAAAATATATTTTTCTCATGATTTAAAAATATGTATTATTTTCATATATACATATATATGGAGAATTCTACATGTTACAAGAGCCAAAAAAAATAATTGATTAACTAATCAGCCATCGTTATTATTAGGTTAAATAAAAATAGTGACTCAAAATTTTTATAATTTATTTTGTAAAATTATGTTAAATACCCATTAATCATGTTCTGAGAATTAGCTTGGTGATCAAGAATTGCAGGGTTTGGGTTCAGGCTTCAATGACAAATTGGGGTTTTGGCTTGTGCTTCTGTCATTATTATTATTTTTATTATTTACCATTTCCGGTGGACTACAGGTAATTTGTTCCATTAGTTTAATAAATAAACAAATAAAAATTCGAAACTCCTTTCCTCGAATTAGAGAATGGAGAAGGAAATTTAATTTTCTTTGCAGGCCGTCCAAGTGATTGTTTTTTAAATTCCTTTTAGTCTAGAAGGAGAGTCTTTCCCACCATTAGAGAATATATATATTCACTGTATAGCATTACCCTATTAAAATGATTTCTCAACCACTGTCTCTGAAGTACGAAAAAAGTTTTAATTATGCTCATAAAGAAAATAAGTAATATATATTTTAAAATATACTAATTCGATTATTGTTTTCCTATGATAATCACTCTTTTAAGATTTTTTATTTGTTAGTGTGGAATAAAAATCAAATATGATTGAAGAAAGTATTTGATAGGTAGAAGTTTGAAAGAGTAAAGGAGTATAATTGTCTAGAATTAGTTAGTGGTTAATATAATTGTATCTAATATTCTATCTCAAGTGTAAGTCCGATTTTATTTAATAAATTTTACTATATGAATTTAAATAATAATTATTATATTTTAATATTTAATAGATGCAAAATTAAACACTAAATCATTAGATTAAATTAGTTTTGATACCATATTAAATTTATTTTTTAATTAATAAATTTAAAACTTTTAGATTAGATGAGAAATTCAATATAATGACCTAAAAAAGCTTAAAGATAAAGAATTCAAATAATTGTATTTAATATAATACAAAAATATAATTACAATATTTAATGAACAAAAATCTTTTTTTTTTTAATACCGTCTACATGTTCTTCTAGATATATTATCAATCTAATGCTTTCACATATATGTTTAATCAAGATTGTAATTCTCTCTTTAGAATCGATCCCACAAACCATTGCTCAATTATTATCATATAAAAGGCTATTCAAAGTTTTCTATTGACAAAAATAATCATACTTACAAAACAGTCATTACAATATCGACTGAATTAAAATTAATAAAAATGATAACCAAAATTAGACAGCACTCGATCAACAAATGTCAACTTCTCTTCTTCTCCATTCGGATACGACACCGTTGCTTCAATCCATAGAGTTGTCTCTCCCAAACTTCCTTGGGGAAACTTTCTCCATTTTTCTCCGCACATACATGCCCGAACGATTCAACCAAACCCATTTCATAATCGTACAATTTTCGCAAAATCGGATCGGATAACGTCTCGTAAGCCTTCTGAAGCTCGACGAATTTCTTAGTCGACTCCTCTTTCATGGAGGAAGGACAGACATCGGGATGTAGACGACGAGCCATTCTTCTGTAAGCTTGTTTGATCTCATCAAACCCTGCATTTTCTGAGCCAAGTGAAAGAACTTCATAGAAATTGTTCTTACTGCCCCCTTTCTGCATGGCAAGCTTACAGGAAATTGTAGCTTTTTGCATGGAATTTCTTTTGCATGGAATATTTGGAGACATCGGCTTTGCCACCTTAAGATTAGTCATATGCATGGCCATTATCGATCTTCGAACGTATAATGAAATATAGAGATAGAGAAAAGAGATGAAATGGAGCCGAAGATGGACAGAGCTTAGGGTTTATTTATAGAAGGGAGGTTTAATAGTGTTATACTTTATAATTATAAACCTAATACGCTGTTAAAAATTTTTTATTTTATTTTTTTATTTGACTTTGTTGTTGCTGTTTTTGTCGTGGTATGAAGACATAGCTAGTTTTAGGTAAAAGAGTGTTGAATGTAGTTTTATCCTTTTAGTCTAATTTCTTCCCACTTGTCGTGAAAGAGTGTTGAATCTAGTTTTGTCTTTTTGGTCTAATTTCTTCCCACTTGTTGCATATATCTCATGGCAAAGTAATTTAAAAAAAAATACACCCAGAAGTTTATTCTAAAAAAGTAAGAATGATTGGATCATAATCGAAATTAATATAAATCCTATTGATTATTATTTCTCTTACTTTTAAAAGACATGTATTTAAGGTACTAATTGATTTAATTGATAAAATTTTTAATTTGAGATGTTATAATATATTTTGAAGTTAAATATGGTCAACTTCAAAATTAAATTAGAGAGTTGTGATTTTATTTATATATATTTAAGTACTTTTAGACATTAAAAAATTGGTTTTAAGCTTATTGTTAAGCTTTTATTTTTATTTTTTTTAAGCTTTGTTGAATATTTTGACTAATTACTTTTGCATATTATTATTTTCTCATATGTAATATCATTAAATTTTCCTCTTAACCAGTTATTTAAAAATTAAATTAAATTAAGAATTTTGAATAAATCTACCCACAAAATGCCTCATAACATAAATTGATGATAGGACAAAATGCCTCAACCAAATTATTTAATTAATACAAAGACAATAATAATTTTTAAAAAAAAAAAACAAATATGGAAAGCGCGTGCAAAGTGTTTTTCATTGACCATAATATTATGAAAATCGATAATTCAAAAATAATGTAAAAACATAGTTATTTTTTATTATTCTTTCTATTATATAGTTTCATCATGTTCTTGTACATATTGCTTGTTTTTATTCTCTAAGCCGGCCGACCTTCTTCATGGTATAGTATGCACTTCACTGAATCTAACCCATAATCCCATTTTAATCCTTAAATTAAGGGCCGATAATCCAAATTACAATAGATAATCAATTGATCAACCCATGCAAGAAATTGTTATTTGTTTGATTGTTTGTTTCTTGATCAAGATCATTAAATGACAAAATCAGAAAGATGCATTCTTATTTCTAATTATCAATTGCTTGTATATTTATTGAGACCAAAAATTTTTAATTATTTGTTTATTTTTTTATAGGGTTAATTAGTTGTAATCAGTCAATTAATAAAGTAGAAGAAATTTGTAAATTTGAGTTTTCTTCACTTGCAACAATGACCAAAATCCACAAGAAAATCCATCTAACATGTGGAGTTTGAATAGTTAACAGCCGCAAAATTATTTATGGTTTTTTTTTTTTTAAAAAAATTTGGTGTGCTATCATCTCAATGAAGACTCGAGAGCCGGCTGAATCATTTGGTTGAGGAGCAAAATTAGGTTCAATTTTTAGTCTGGCAAACGTTCATTTATCTCTTTTGTTTGTCGCATAAAGCCATAAAATAAGAAGAGTTAGACAATAAGTGTTCAAATATAAATATTTTTGTTGTTCTAATAAAGAACTAAATATAAATTAAAATTTTGTGTAAAATATTTTTAAAAAATTAAAAGTAAAAAAATCATGAAGAGAGCAAATAATTTCACTAGAATGAAAAAAATAAACATCTACAATATTTGTTATAAACACCCGAATGTATAATAAGTTACAAATTCAATAATTTTTTTTTTATTTACAAATTGATAATTTTACTTTTTCAATTTTTATTTTCTCTCACATGGAATAAATCAAACAAAAATTAATAACAATTAAACAATAGATAAATAAATAAATAGTAGATCAAAAATTAAAAAAAAAAAAAAAAAGACATGTTGGAGTTAAAAATAAAATTTGAAAACTCTAAAAGTAAAGTTGAAATTCTAAGTTCAAATTATAACATAAAATTGAAACTAAAACTTGAGAACTCAAACGTAAAATTTAAAATATTTAACAATAATACAAGAACTATAGTGTTATTTCGTTCTATACATTGAACAACAAATTTAGTAAGACATTTTACTAGTGGGCCGAGCCTCTCAACCCAAATGGCCTCAAGTCTCATAAAGTTCTACTTCAATCTTTAATGTAATTGAGCTTGCAATTATATTTTACAACATTGATTTTGTATGGTCATTTGCAATATTCTATACATTTTGTTCTAGTTATTAAGAAATAAAGTTTATGTTTTTAAATATTTTTTTAATAATAAATTTTTTTGAATATATTCTTTTTTTAATTTAAATATCAAATATTTAATTAAGTAACATTTTGATAATAACATTTCAATTTTTTGTCTAGAATTTTCATTTTGTTTTCTTTTGTTTTATTTTATAAATCTTATAGCAATTTAAGAGAACATGATAAAGTTATTGAAGGTAAGTATGGGGAACAAAAGTGAAAATAATAAAATAATAAAATAATTTAATTTTTTTTATAATGAAATCTGAATCATGCATTTTTTATTTCCTATTTTGAAATTTAAAAATGACTAGAGATTTTAATCATGCATTTTATACTTTATATTTTAAAATTTAAAAATGATGAGAAATTTTACTCACACATTATATATTAACAACTACAATACTATATAATGTGTGAAAAAATAAATAATAAAAGCTACTTTTTCTAGATATTTTTATTCATAATTTGTTTTATCTTTTTTTTTTAATTTTCACTTAGAACAAGAATTTTTTGAAAATATATTTAATTTTAACAAAAAATTACACAAAAATAATATTAAGATATATGAGGAAATTAAATATAAAAATTTTTTCGTTAATAATTTTAAGTATGTAGAGAAAAAATAATATGGATGGGAAGTACTTGTAAAAAACAAAAATTATTTTATAAATTTTATGATAAGTATACTATTTATTAAAATAAAATTTTGACTTAAGTATCCAACAATAATTTCTACCATTATTGATCTTTATTTAACAACTAAGATAAAAATAAAAATTAAGGGTACAATTGCTAAAAAAGTAAAACTAATATATTAAATATATAAAAACATTTGTAAATTATGATATTAAATAACATTTTGGTAATAACATTTTGTTTATTTTTTTTAGAATTTTCATTTCATTTTTTTTTTTTTATTTTATAAATCTTGTAGCAATTTAAGTAGAACCTCGTAAAATTGAAGGTAAATATGTAGAAACGAAAGCGAAAATAAAATATTAATAAAAATAATTCAATTTATTTTATAATAAAATTTGAATCATGTATTTTATATTTCTTATTCTAAAGTTTAAAAATGACGAGATATTTTAATCATATATTTTATATTTCCTATTTTAAAATTTAAAAATATGAGAGATTTTATTCACGCATTATACATTAACAACTATAATACTATATAATGTGTGAAAAAATAAATAATGAAATCTTCTTTTTCTAAATATTTTTATTCATAATCTATTTTATCATTTTTTTTTATTTTCACTTAGAACAAGAATTTCTTTTAAATATATTTAATTTTAACAAAAAATTACACAAAAATAATTTTAAGATTATGAGGAAATTAAATATAAAAAACTTTTCATCGATAATTTTAGATATGGAGGGAAAAAAATAATGCGGATGGGAAGTAATTGTAAAAAATAAAAATTATTTTATAAATTTTGTGATAAACATACTACTTATTAAAATAAAATATAGAGTTAAATATCCAACAACAATTTATAATAATATCCATTTAGGAATTGAGATAAAAATAAAAGTTAAAGGGACAAATGTTAAAAAGGTAAAATTAGTATATTAAACATATTAAAAAAATTTTAAATTATGAGATTAAATATTTATTTTTAAAATTTAAGCTTAAAGTGTTAAATAATTAAAATTAATAGTCAGTGATATTTATGCCTTAGTGTAATTATAATCATTAAAATTTTTTATTTATTATATAATCAAGTTAGCATCATGACAATAAAAAAATGAAATAAGATTATAATTATTAATTTTTTAATTTTAAATATAAGAAAAAAACTATAATTTTTTTCTTGGTAATATTAAAAAGAATTCAATCACAACGTTTCATTTTCAGTAGAACTCAAAATCAATCATAATAAACAAATCCCACATACAAGTTTGGGTTTGAGTTCAATCAGAAATTGTACCAATTGGTCCTACTGAAATAAAGCCCAAAGTCTTAAATGTTGTCTACTTCGATAATCTTTAGCATGATTGTGAAGGCACTTATCAAGCATTAAGGTTTTTTTTTTGTTCAAAAGAAACAATTCATTCCATCAATCAAACATCATTTTAAAAAAAGATTTCTAATGAATATTATGATAAATTTATAGACTATTCATTGTCGTATAAATATATTGGCTATTCCTTATGGTATAGGCTCAACCAAATTATTAAAATTATGTTAAAGGTAAAAGAAAAGAGAATATAACTATAATTTCTTTTTTTCTCTTCAATTTTGCTTTTAACAAATTTGACTTAAATAAAAAAAATTACACTATCTCACTTTAGTTTATCTTATAATAAGTAATTATTTAATCTAACAAAAATATTAATAATTTATTTAATAAAATTATAATGTGTGCGCACGCACGCACGCACACACACACACACACACATATATATATATATATATAAAGAATAGTTAAAAAAAATTTTATTTTACACAAATTTTTTTTCACACTAATTATCAACTCTTATGATATTTAATTCTTATTATTGATAAATTTTTAACCTAATAGTTATAGTTCTCAATTAGTATAAAAAATTATACACACACACATATATATATATATAAATGTGTGTGTATATGCATGTATGTGTGTGTGTATATATATATATAAATTTAGTTAATTAGAGGAGTTTCAAAATGGAAGATATACCATTTCATTGGTTGATTTGTCAATCCATTTTTTTTTTCTTGGATTTAGGATTTCGTGATCAAGAAAATTCGATGAACTACTTTCATTTTCACGAGACTTCGCGATTTATGAAGTGATCCCATCACCAAAAAATAAAAACTAAAACAAAAGTATCGATAAAGTCAAAAGCTAAGTAGAAAGAACGAGAAACGATCCATAAATCCTTGACCAACCCATAAACAAAGCAAAATTTGAATTGATTTCTAATTTTAATTCCAGTATGAGATCATGCAGCCGCCATGCAAAAATAATTTTTTAAATTAAACACTAACATTAGAGTTAGAGAAAATCATACACGAAAAAGTTTTCAGTTTTCATATACTACTATTTGTATGTTTATTCCATAAAATTTTATTATTTTTGAATTAATTTTATTAGATAGTCACTGTATAAATTATTTAGATTGAAGATCATCCCACGTGATAAGAATATGAATGAAATTATAAAATAAAAGAATTTAGGTAAAATCTATTGCCTCTGCTGCTGAATTCTTTGAAAAAGAAAAGCAGCTGTCAATTCTTTTGATAATGAAGTTTAGAATTGTATACTTTGAATTTGTAAATGAAAGTGTGATCGATTGCTCTTTTTGCAAAGCAACATTAAATACTTATAATTTTTTTTTCTTGCAAAAAAGCCAGAGATTTCATTATCTAGTCATAAGACTATTATGCACTGAAGTTATTGAATAGTCAAAGCTGTCTCTGGGGAACCTTATTGTAGAAAATGAAATCCTCATGGTAAATTCCTTAAAATAATTTACTCATTATATGATTTCTAGACTAATTTAATTGAATTTTAATAACTTGGTATATGATGATCAAAAAGGAATACAGATATTATGAACTTATGTGCTTAATATACATGTATTAACTGTAATATGAAGCATCATCATATATGTTAAAAAAATGCTTTATTGTTATATATTTTAATATGTCGATACGATTTTAAATACAATGAAACTGAAACAATTTACAAAATTTCAAAATAACAAAGAAAAATCATAAGAGGAAAGTCCTACTTGTTGGAATAACACAATTTGTAAGAATGATTTCATTTCTGTTGAATTGGCAGCTGAGATTAGAAGTTATAATCAAATAAGTTGGATGTTGAATGAGTTCTTGCAGTAAACAACTTGATTTTTGTTTCTGTTCGGCTCTCATTCTAGCTGAACAAGTCAAGGTATACAAAATCGGTATAAATACTCGTAATTGTCCTGAATTTCTTTGAATATTTAAAAATTTTAAACGAATTTTTGAAATATAAATTTTATTAAATTAATATTAAATTAAAAAATAAATAAATTTTAGAGTTTGGTCGATAGCTTACATTGATTGTTCCGTCTATCTTCAAAATTATTTGTATACACATTGAATACACATACGTAGAGATTATCCTCAATTTTTTAATATTTTAAAAGAATTTTTAAAGTGTGAATCCATATATAATCCTATATTGACTCGTGTTAGATTAATTTTGAGACAAATATTTAGAGCCCCCAACATTCTGTCGTGACTCATGGGCCATCCGTACATAGAGGCACCAATAAGCAATTAGATAATAACATCTATATCCCTAAATTTTTAATTTATTACAAATGAAAACATAATTTATTCTTTTATAATACTTTGGTCCTTGTCTCTTATTAAAATAATAAAATTATCATATAATAATGATTTTAACCATCAAAATATTAGAAAACTAAGAAGTATTTTAATCATTGTGATAGGGATTAAGAACTTATCTATGACAAATGAACCAATTATGTCCTTGTTTGTAAAGAATATAGAAACTTAGAGATTCAGATGCTATTATCCCTATAAAATAATAAACAATTTACATGAAGACACGATGAATTCACGTGATCTTGCATTGCTTTGATTTTCCACCCCAAGCCTGTGGAAAAGAAGCCAAAACATAACAAAAGGACCAAGCGTCCAAGCACTTTCCGTTGTCTACGTTTACCAGTTGAACGTAAACTTCCAAAAGCACTTTTCAAAAAAGTAGAAGCTGAAGTGTGCATGCACGTATGTCATCTTCTGATTTCTATGTCAGTTGACACTTTTGTTGGGATGTTGGAAAATTCTACAAAGCAAAAAAATTTATTTTTTTTATTATTTTATTTTACAATAAATTTATAAATTACAGATAAACTCAATAAATCTCATCATATAATCTAATTTTACGATCATCTAAGTTTAAAAAATTAAAATAAAATTTTAAATTTATATAAAAATAATATTAAAATATTCTATAAACATTCAATTTTAATTTTATCTTTACATTTTTAAAATCTGATAAATAGTAAATTTATGTACAATATTATTGATTAAAAATTACAGTTGAAATAAACCAAAGAGGATGTGAAGAAAAAAGTGACCATTAAACAAAAAAAAAGGGCAAAACCTTTCATGTGATGATGGACCTCCTTCAAACAAAGGGATGGACCAATTAACAATCAAATGAATGAGAGTGTTCATAGAAAACAAATAAAAATATTGGACCACCCTACCTCCACTAGAATTTATCCCATCATAATTTTATATAAATAAAAAAAAATTATCTGTGTATAAATTTTTATGTAAATTTATAAATATAAATAACTATAATTTATATATATTTAAAATAATAATTAAATTTTTTAAAAAATAATTTTCAATTCAATTAATTTATTTACTATATTTAAATTATCTGTACAAATTAACGTGACAGTAATATATTATTATTGAATATATTATATTTGTATAAAATAGAAGATAATAATGTTATATTAGTTTGTATAAATAAAATATATATAATTTAATATTTGTAATATTATTGAAATTATTAACAAAAAGAAGAAAGAAAAACTCTAGTGAAATTCTTTTTCTGAAAGGGTATATATCTCGTTGCTTCAAGAAGTGGCTAAAAACCCTAGTGTGGATTAGATGCACGCAAGCAAATGCATGCATTTGCACCCATCGGGTGTACGGCCACA
>CP135536.1:7986414-8017616 GCA_032402905.1 Khaya senegalensis
AAAAAAATTATAATTTTAATAAAATTAAAAAAATATAATAATGTGTATATAAAAAATAAAAAATTAAATTTTTTTTAATTTTTTTATCCTTAATTAAAAGAAGAATTCATATTAACATTTTTTTTGCATTAATTATTTTATTTCTTCAAGATTTGTTTTCTTTTATATATATAAAATAAGGATTGAAGTTCTTTTTAATTTTCTCGGTTCTTAACTAAAACAAAAATCTCAGATTGGCTTTTTTTTCGGGGGCATTACTTATTGTATTTCTTCCAGAGTTGTGTTCTTGGTAGGTGACATAATCGCTATGATTCTCAAATCCCAAATCCCAAACTGAAGTTGGTCCTTGGTGAGCAGAAGGAGCAATTTCTTCTTCTAAACCAGAGTTCAAGGTTGAATTCATGCTATCTCCCTGAATATCAAACGCTCCATCCAGGGCTAAATCTTTCATTCCGCAGCCCCAATAACACCTGTAATCTTCCGCAGAACAGCCGGCAGATCCTCCTCCGATTACTCCAAGTTCCAGTGCTTTTCAACGCCGTGCCCATTAGCTTGCGCCTGCTCCAAGTTCACCCAATCCGAAAGAGTGAAGGAAGTCCTGTCGTCATTCACAGCTCCTCCAGACTGCATCATTTCTTTACTTATCGTCCGATTACCATGCAATGGGAAAGTCTTTGCCGATGCATCCGAGTCCGTGCCGACAGATTCTTCTCCGACTCCTCCCACTTCTGGTGCAAGTTTAACGCCGTGCCCATAAGCTTGCACCAGCTCCAAGTTCAACCAATCCGCAATCCTGCCTCATTCACACTTCCTCCAGACTGCATCATTTCTTGACTAATCGTCCGATTACCATGCATTGGGAAAGTCTTTGCCCATACATCCGAGTCCGCAACCCCACCCCCCCCCCCGCCGCATCAGTTTTATCGTCGCTTTTAACACTATGACCCGTCCTGTAAGCACAGTGAGATTCATGGTCACTCCTTGAATTCTTGTCCACAAATCCTAGCCCTAATTCATTTTGCGGACACCTCGCATTCTGGCAAGCATACAGTGTGTCCTCTATGACTTCTCGCTCGAATACACACTTTCTTTTCCTTTCCTGTCTGATTTGTTGCCGCCAGCAGGCACGTAAACATTCTCGTCTTGACTGCTGATCGGTGTTTCTTTCTCTCTCTCGTAATCTTCCGATGATATTTTCAGACACTTCTTAGTCAATTCTATAAGTGCTTCTTCTCGTTTCACCATCTTAGACCAAGTCTCTTTCGCCAACATCTTGTGCTGCAAACACTTGGACTGTCTGACCAATCTCCTCATCCGATTCAAATCCGTCGAATTGTGTTTGATAACAGCCGCTAAAACGCTCACCTTCCAAGCTTTTTTAAGGTCATGCGGCTTCCTATTCGGAGGAGGACCATGTTCTCGTGAAACTCCTTGCTCGCCCCACCAAGTTTCTTTCCCTGTCGGCCACCACAGCGGAGCTAAGCCTCTCTCCAACGGGGAACTTCAGTTGTGGCGGAGTACAGTGTTGCCTAAGTGCAGAAAGAAGTGATCCTAAAGTATTATCTTGCAAATCGTAAAGAAGATAAAACAGTGAATTCGTATGAAAGTCAGCTCCAGCTTCTTCCAAAAGTGTTTCCATGAATTCAGCAACCGCAAGCGAACCACGCTGATGAAACTGGACAGATTCTTTCCACCATTTTCGTAAGCTATCAGATGATCCTGTTACAGGTTTTCCCCTCTCCGGAATAATCCCGTAAACAAACCCTTGACCGTTGCAAACTTCCATGATCTTGATCTTATATTTAAGGACTGAACCATGAGCTCGCGACATCTTTTTGCGGCGAGATGTTTCTTGTCTTGCCGTTGATAATTCAGCTTCGTCGCCGTTGTCACTTTGCTTCTTTTTGAGCTTTTCCATTAGCTTTCGATCTCTCCACATACGTTTCTTGAGATCTTCATGGCTGATTTCTTCTCCTTCTTCTTTCTGTTCTTCCCCACCTGGGCTGAGAGGATCAATCTCTCCATAAAAATCAACCATTTTTTCCACAACTTAAATCTTCATCACGATTTTTTTCCTGATCTACAATAAAATGCAGGTTATCCCAGAAGAATGTTTACATATTGGAGAAGAATGGCGGTGGGAAATTTTGTGAAGGCATGAAGACAAAAAAAGCATTCACGATGTGAAGTTGGTGATGAGATTGAAAGGGTGAGGTGTGATTTTATGGGATGCAACCAGGAGGAATTTCAGGTATTTGCTGCAAGTGTTGAAGTTGATGAAATTCGCATGCCATGGCCACGACGAGGCTGCTTACACAATTCCGATAGCATGCATGTGAGAAGCAACTAAATACTCTTGTTTGCATGCACTCAATATTTAAGATAAGATCACCATGCGATACACTCACTCCTATCATCCATCTCTTCAATTTTTTTTTTAATTATAATTCTTAAAATTTTTTATCTAAATTTAAAATTTTAATTATATTTTTCGATAATCTATCATAAATTCGGTCCAACTACAGAACTTTAACAAGAATAATTTAATTTTTGCAACATTTTCAAGAAGTGTTAGTAAATGGGGGCATGGTCTTCACCGATGCTATAAATATTTCATGAGGATTGAAGAGTGATGACATGAACAACACAAGTTTTAAAAATTGAGGTTAGAGGTTATAAATATCCATTATTTTTTGTCAACAGGAAACCCTAAATTGAGGTTAGAGTTTTCCTTCGTACAATCAATAAGCTAAGAAACCAATATGCATATATTTATTGTTTTAGTAAAATTTTAATTTATAATGGATGATTATTAGATAAAAATACACATTAAGTAAAAATTAGAAGTTAAAAATTTTAAAAAACCACGTGTATATCATAATTAATTAAAATGTGTATTTGTCTTGAATATTCTTGAAATATTTGAGATATGATTGTTTAATTATTTAAAAATGACATTAAATAGATAATGATTAAGATTAGACAAAAATAAATAAACAAAAATTTAATTTACTTAAGTTAGGTATTCGTCTTTTTTTGATAATATTATGAAATAAATAAGAAAGTATATAAGTATTTAAAAACTTTTAAATAATTATGAAAGTAATTAAGATAATGTACTATGACAACCAAGAATTTAGAAATTAATTTATCTAATTGATCACAATTCATTGTCAATAAACAAAGAAAATGTCTATGAATTGTAAAGGGAAGAAAACAATTATATAAAGGATTAGAAACAAAAGTAAAAGAAAAAAAAAATCAAAAGTTTGGTTCTCAAAGTAATAATAGATCAATTCTTTTAGCTTTTGTTTTTGTTGATTAGTGTATCTCTTTTTTTCTTTTTCTTTTTAACCTTTTGGCAAAAGACTTAAAGAGGCAGCAAACTCATGAAGCATCTACACTCTAGAGCTTGGCTCTTATGATTCAACTATGCATATTTTTTAATAGGTTAAAAATATTTCAATATCCAAATTTTCATATTCTTTTTATAATAGGAATATAATTTATTTATTTATTTAAGTTAAAAAAAATCATTATTTTTATCGAAATTGATTAATTTATCTTTATAATATTATCGTGATATTAAATTAATGTATATCTTGTATACTTTGTGTTATTTAATGTAAAATTTAAAATAAAAACGTAAAATTTATAATAATTAATATAAAAATTTTAAAAATTAAATATAAAATATATCGAATATATTTTTAGTTTAATTTTATTCTCGCTTTTTTTAATTATTTTAATAAGAGTTAAATGATTTGCAAAAATTAAAATATAAATATCTTATTTTTAATTTGACAAGAAATATAAAATGTCACGATTCAAACATTGAAAATTTTTAAAATTCAGTGTCTCAACCTTGAGAAAACATGTTGGGATATGCTTAGGATTATTGTCGTGCTGGGCAAATTCAGGGAAGACACACGTGGCTAGGAAATGCACACTGTCAAGCACTAGCTGGTGTCTAAGAATTTGGCTATTTAGGCTTCCCTGCCTGTCTACCTCCTTGTCTCATGTCATTATTGAAGAAACCAAAATTTACCATCTGTAAAGGCATTTCCTAAAATGTCAAAAGCTAAAATAGAAGTCTGTAAAATTTAATGCAGAGAAAGACAAAGGCTTGGCTATGGTAATTAATAGCCATGTGAAATTTTACAGTCAAAAGCCAAGCAGTAAACTGATGCTTTTGCTTCATCAATGCTTCCCTTTACTTCCTCAGTTTACCATGTGAAAAGCAATTTGGAACCAAAGAAAGTTTTAAATAAAATGGTTAACATGCGAATTTATGTGATAATAGTTTAAACCACAAGGACCTATTTGATAATTACCCAATTCTTTGGCTTATCTGCTGACGTTGACCATTGCCTTCTTTCTTTTTGACCTGTCTGATGTAATAAAAAAATAATTAAAACCAATAAACTGCAATATAATCAATAATTAGCCTTTAATGACATTCCACGTCAGCATCAGCAAACCTCTGTTCTGCTAACAAAGATTCTGTCCCCATTGTAATTTTAAAATTTAATTAATTAATTAATTATAATAATGACGTGGAGGTAATAAGGAAGCCGTTGATGGAAAGGGAGTATCGAGAGAAATGAGGGGTAATATCGTAAATTTATTAATTTCACCGTATCTGACGGGAACAGCAGTATTCCGTCTGACAAAATTTTGCGGTGTGTAGGCACCAGATGGCATTTGATTTTGATTTTTGGCAAAATTTTAAATTTAATAATTAATTTTTGAGTTTCATCTTTGGTTCAATGTATGGAAATTTGACGGAGGAGAGAAAGGAAAATCACAATCGCTCACACAAAGAACGAGGTATCTCCTTTCTCTCTGCGTCAATCTGTCACAGACGGATTCGTCTGTCTTTTTCTGTCTTTGCATTTGTTTTCTTTTTGTTTCTCGCCATTTTCTTTATGCTCTTTTCTCACTCGCCATTTCCGCAAAATCTTCATTTCATTCCTACGTAGTTGTCGCCTGTGATACTTAACAGATTCTACATTCGTTTCTTCTGATTTATCTTCCTTTCAGACTTCTAATAATGGCTTCAAAGTTATGACTTACCTGCGTTTAGTCCTCTGTTTTCTTGCTCTGTGCAGTGTGTATTTGCGCATTCTACTGTGCAAACAGAGATAGAAAGCAGCACGATTCTGTCTTGACTGCGATAACTAAGCTTTCTCCAAATGGGTCTCATGTTTCGTGTAGAATTTATTGCTAATCTGTGGGTTGAAGAAGTTGGCTTCTTTTTTCCTCTGTTCTGAACCCTTTTTTTGTTGCGTTTTATTCAAGGCTTTGGCTTTTCCTTCATTTTCCTGGTTTTATCACCTTTTGAGGGAGTGCCTTTTGCAGAATCTGAAACAAGGTTTCATTCTTGGGCTTAGACCAAGAGATTTCTCTGAAAAATATGTGAACTTGATTTAATGAATAGGATCAAGTTATCTCATTTTGTCTGAAAAAAATGGGGTTATCAACTTCCAAAACTGATAAAAATGAAGCTCTGCGTTTGTGCAAACAAAGGAGGAGATTTATCTATCAAGCAATGGATTCAAGGTTTTCTCTTGCAGCTTCTCATGTTTCTTACATTCAATCTCTTAGAAACATTGGTGTTGCTTTAAGGAGATTTGCTGAAGCTGAAGCTTTGATTGAATCTTCTTTATCAACAACTTCAGTAGCTACTGAACTTGAAAAAACACCTTCACATACATCATTTCCATCCCCATCTCCTTCACATTTGAATGAAGTTTCTGATTCTCCCCTGCATAATGAAGAAATCCCTAGCCCTAACTACAATCAAAATTCTCAGCCTGAAGTTAGTTTCAGTTACATGAGAACTGGAAAAAATCCTGCTGTAACTGTTAGGGTGGATGCGAGTAATGGGATCCGTGGTTTTGTGGAGGAAGAGTCATTGCCGCCGCCTCCACCGCCGCCACATACTTTTGAGTCAGGGTCTTGGGATTATTTTGATCCTAGTGATCGTTGTGAGAGCTTTAGGTTTGTGGGGTTGGATTTGAATTCTGGAGGGGTTGTTGATAATGTGGTAGAGGGAAATGGTTCTAGTAAACTGGTGCGAAAAGATTTCGAAATGACTGATAACTCTGTAGCTCGAAATACTGGTTGTGGTAGCATCGTGGTTAATGGAAATCAAGCTAGGTCGGGAGCAGTTAAAGTGAGGCAGGGGAACCCGGAGACAAATGGCAATGGTGAAAATGTGGCTCTTGAACAGTCAAGTTCAAGAAGGGAGAAAGATTTGTGTGCAGAAAGAGAGGATCCTTCAGAGTTTATTACACATAGAGCTAAAGATTTTCTTTCAAGCATAAAGGATATAGAGCATCGTTTCGTCAGAGCATCTGAATCGGGTAAGGAAGTATCCCGAATGCTTGAGTCAAACAAAATCAGGGTCGGATTTTCTGAGGCTAAAGGTAATCATTTTTGTTCATGTAATTGTATTTGCTCGTCTTGTCCTGGTGAATTGGAAAATAATCTGGATAATTTTTTCTTGCAGTGAGTACATCTGCCTCAGATGTTTTGGCTGCTTTCCAACTTGTTTGCTGCCGTCGAAGGAGTGCTCCTGTTTCTCATGGTAAGCAAGCATTAGCTTTTGTAGCGACCCAAATAATCAACTTGTTATTTGTACTGCAGAGAAGAGAAAAATATTTTGCTACTGCTTCAATCAAAGGTTCGGTAGAGAATTTAGCTTTAATTTTCATGTCCAATTGGTTGATTGATGATTTGATTCATTTAAGGCTTACCATAAGTTTGATGAAGTGCATTTTTCGCAACCTTCTACATTTTTCTTGCCTTATCATAAGTTTTCACTATTTGTGTAGAACCTATGCATCATGTTTCGAGGGTTATTACTTGGAAGAGAACATCATCTTTGAGGTCATCTTCAAGGTCATCTTCGTCAAGGAATCCACTGGCTGCAGTGGCAAGAGATGATGTAAGTGAGAGTGGAAGTGATTTCGTTGAAGAATTCAGCATGATTGCCGGAAGCCATTCGTCCACCCTGGAGAGACTGTTTGCATGGGAAAGAAAACTTTATGATGAAGTTAAGGTATTTTGTCTGAGACCATGTACTGTATTTAAGAGCTAGAATTTGTTGAGTAAAGCCACAAATTGGATTCAACTGAAATTTGTGATGATAGAAATGTTTGGTTGACAAAAAGGCCAATCTTGTTGATTGAAAGTCCTGAATTTCCAAAAGAATAACATTTGTTCGGTCATATGTTTCCATTCATTTCAAGCTTCGTTGTGTTTATGTATTTCAATTCGTCAAATGCTGTTGATACTTCACACTTGTTCTAAGATCTGTTCTGTAACCTGCCCAATTAAATGCTCTTAGGGGGTCTGGTCTTGTCTTCTTGGATGTAGGAAGATGGTTGACCCATTTCTAGCCGTTCATATAACTGTGTGATTGTCATTTTTTGACATGCTCGTATTTTGGTTCTATAGGCCAGTGAATCTCTGAGAAAGGAGTACGATCGGAAGTGCAACCAGCTTCGGCACCAGTGTGCAAAGGATCACAGTTCTCAGGTAATCGACAAGACGAGGGCAGTAGTAAAGGATCTACATTCACAGATCAAAATAGGACTTCTTGCTGTTGATTCCATTTCCAGGCGAATTGAGAAAATGAGAGATGAAGAGTTGTATCCACAACTTGTAGAGCTGATTCAGGGGTGAGTAGGTTCTCAAATTTTTTTGGCTGTGGAGATTGCTATGTGCGGAATTGAATATATAATGGGTGAGCCTTTTGCAGGTTGACCAGGATGTGGAAATCCATGGTCGAATGCCACCATGCACAATACATCACGATCTCATTGGCATATCATTCAAGGAACTCAACAGGAACTCCACAGGGCGTTACACGCAAGCAAATTATGCTTCAGCTCCAAGAGGACATTGAAGTCTTTGGCTTGAGCTTTGCAGACTGGGTCAATAGCCTCTCGTCTTATGTGGAATCTCTCAACAGCTGGCTGCAAAATTGCACTCTGCAACCACGAGAACGCTCCAAGAACAGGAGGATATTTTCCCCTCGACGAGTTATAGCCCCTCCTATATTTGTGCTATGTCGTGATTGGTCAGTTGGGATCAAAGCTTTGCCTTCTGTGGAACTTAGCAATGACATAAAAAGTTTCTTATCCACTTTGCACCATTTGACTGAGCAACAGACCGAACAACAGCAGGAGAACCTGAACTTAGCTGATGCAAACAATGGAGAATCAGAAGGCAAAGATGGTGAAAGAAACAATGATGTCTCCTCAAACTTGAGCTGTATACATTCAGGCTTGGCAAAAGTTCTTGATCGACTGAATAAATTTTCTGAAGCTTCGCTCAAAATGTACGAGGATATTCGTCAGAAAAGTGAAGCAGCTCGTGTTGCATATGCAAATTGCAGGCCGGCAGCTGGGTGTTAAAAGTTATGTAATTATCTTATATAAGCAATTTTGAAGTTTTCGGTTGAAAGTAGATATTTGTAAATCACATAAAGATGTTTGGAATTTAGCTTTTGAGTAGAAAAGTATTTTAGAATTATGGGGATGATATGAAACTGAAATCTGGAAAATGGAAGCGGATTTAGAGGGTTATGTGATGTGTTACTGCAAAAGAAAAAGGGGCTTACTACATCCTGTTTTCAATGTGTTCAATGGAAAGTACTTTTGCAATTTTTTTGAATTGCAAAAGCACTTTGTTATTTCCCTCACTGGGGAAAGCTTCTTGTTTTTCGTTTCTTTTTGACCTTCATAACTTTTTGTAGGAGACTTGATTTTGAACGAGTAGCACTCCAAATATATATGTTAAATTCTGCATATAATATATTTTCTTCGTTTTTGTTTTCACTTTTGAACAGGATAAGCAAATATAAACATTTGTTTTTGTATTTACAACACATTATTCTTCACTGTCAAAGTATGCCAAAATGTATTTGGACAACAAATGTTTAATCAGTTCTTGGGTCGGATAAAGACAGATGTTCCCTCTATTTTGCATCACAGTAGTTTCAAAAAGTATCCATGACTGCATTTTGCTTTCGGTATGAATTTATCAGAATCCAACATAATGAGTGTACTGAGCATAAGCATCTGACTGCCGGGCAATCGGGGCACGAGTAACGTGATCCGGAAGATCGAATGCATCTATAAGTTCTCCAGCGATGTTCCTCACTTGGAAACTCAGATATTCTGTGAGCTTATGGATTGCCTGCAGAACAGGAAGATGCAAAACATCAATGGAAAATTCTCACGTGTTGCATTTTCTTAGGAAACAAACAATGCTAAGCTTAATAGTTGATACCTTTGCTTTGTTAGGGGCCATGTAGTCGACATTACGGTATGTTCCTATGTCATTCCAGATTCGATCCAAGGCATAAAGATCACAGACAAGCTTCAAAGCAGCTCGAGAACTAGGATCTGGGCAGCTGGAGGATATATATAAAGGTCAAATTAGAAATCAATAACTCTTAAGAGTGAAAAAGAACACTTGATTCTGGAGATTAGAAAGTACTTCTGCACAGCTTCTATGAACTTTGCAAGGATGACAGATTCAATATGAGATTCTGCAAGTGTGAGAAGATGATTTAAGCATCTATTCCAAGCACCAAAGCTTCCAAGGGTTTTAGAATGCTTGCGTAGTCGCACTGCAACACTTTGAAGTAATCGAGATGTTCGGTACTGAAAATAACAAAATTGAGTAAATTACAATTGTATAGGGTATAATGCAACCGATATTTTTATCATAAAATTAAGATAATACTCACTCTAAAGGCATCCAATTGGAATTTAGGATTGCGTAAATGATCTGCACTTTCCCACCGAGCGGTTACAGGATTTGGCTGAGAAAGATAAGTGTTCATGGATTCTCTCAAGTAATTCCACGTAACTGCAAATGTCCCGCCTTGAAACTTCTCCTTGTATTGCTTCAAGAGATCACCGGCAACCTGTATCACAAGCAAAATGCTCAGTTCTAGCTAGCATCCGAAAGATAAACAGAAGTGAAAGAATTATGTATGCATGTGAAACTCAAGCCGTTTATTACACGGTATGCACACAAAAGTTAAATTTAAAGGGAAGTTTGTGAGCAACCTGTTGCAAAAGCACTGTGTTGTCACCCTCGAAAGTCTGAAAAATGTCATGATCATTCCTCAGGCTACCAAATCGGTTCACAGCAGCATACCCATGACCTCCGCAAGCTTCTCGGCAAATGCTCAATGACTTTGAAGTGTAAGAAGTTATGTAAGACTTGAGGCCTGCCGAAAGTGCATGTACGTCTCCAACCAATTGCTCATCGTGAGTTTTTTTCATCTCCGAATAATTCTCCACCAAATGAACAGTGGCAAAATGGAATGCATAAGTTGAAGCAAGCATTGGCATGAGCTTGTGCTGCTGAGACTGATAATCAAGAATGCTGACTTCAGGCTTCTTGGGAGGACCGAATTGCTGGCGCAACAAAGAAAATCGAACGGCAATTGTTGCAGCAATTTTGAGAACTCCAACTGAAGAATATGCAAGGCCAACTCTTCCACCAACTAGTTCTCCTAGAGTAGCAGCAAATCGTTTATTTATGGTTGGAAGGCTGCTTGTGTATTTTCCATCCCTAGAGACATCTCCAAATCGATTAAGAAGATTATCACGGGGAATTCTTACTGACTGGAATCTCAATGCTCCATTATCTACTCCATTTAGACCAATCTTGTGGCCACAATCATGAATTTCAATTCCCGGAAGTGTCTGGTGGGTCTTCATGTCTCTAATCGGGACGATGAAGGCATGAACACCCATATCAGAGAATCCTTTATTGTCATGAGTCGGCAACATCAGCTTTGCAAAAACACTTGCAAACTTGCCATGAACAGCAGCATTTCCAATCCACCATTTAATGGCTCCGTCATTTGGCGTGTCAATTATGAATTCATCCGTGATGGGATCAAATGTTGCAACTGTTTGAAGGCCTTGAACATTTGATCCTTTTAAGCACAAAATTAACAGTTTCAGCTTATACAATAAGAACACTTTACAAGCATATACAATGTCTAAGTAGCAGAACAGATCAAAAAATTTAGAGATTTGCTGCAACTTACCATGATGGAGTTCTGTCATTGCAAAACAACCCGGATAGTCCAAATTGTCAATACCATTGTAATACTTGTCCCTGTGCTTTTTGGTTCCTAAGTTGAGAACCGAGCCACCCCAAAGACTGCAATAAGATAATTTTGTAAGAGTCACATATAATTCATCTAGGACTAGCAAAGCATCCCAAGTAACAGATTTCAACTCACTAACACGAGATCATACTGTAATGAAAAAATTGCCTAGGCACAGATAAAATTTTAATCCATTAGCATGTAAGGGAAATGAAAAATGATTCACCATACAACACAAAGGAACTCAAACATCATTGTAATTCCTTCTGTCTATATGACTAATCTACCAAACGAATAACCAGCAGAATTACCCAATTCCAAACCTACCATTTCCACAACTCTCAATCACAATCCCCAATCAACAAACTCATCCATACTCAACATCAACTCAATGTCAAAGAATCCAAAAAATAAATGCCTACATGCCAAAGTCAACCAGGATAGAAAAGTCGAATCTTTACTAAATCTTCAATTATGATTTTGGATTGGATGGATTGAAGCAGAATAACTATTACCAGAAATATCGACATATTCACATTTTTTTTTTATTAAACAAATTCCAAGCAACTAGAAAGATTGGGTCAAAAATTTTTATTTAATTCCTTGTTACATCAGAGAATTTATCCATCCAAAAATTCAAATTTCAACAAATTTATTACTGTAACGAGTAATTAGAAATTTACAATCACCTGTACTGCACTCCCATCTTGATTGCAAGGGACACATCAACACTTCCCACAGCTTCAGCAATGGCAAAATACTTACCTGGATCTTCAAGAACATACTTAAATGGCTTAATTCCAGCTTCTCTAACCAACCCAAGAAGTTGTCTCCAGCAAAGTTCTCTGTATTCGTCTTTCGAAATCTCTACTGGGGTCTGCAAATCAGGCCTGGAATTAAAATATTCAAACACTCTTTCCTGAATTTCGGTGTGCTTACCCCTCATAAATCTCGACAACTCTGCTTTGTCAAACTCCAGTTTTCCCTTCCCACCGCCGCATGGCAGTACCTGAAGCTGCAGCTGCTCGTGATTATTCGATTGTGGGATCAGCTGTAAGGACAGCCGTTCGATGCGCCGTTTGATGGCGGAGGCCAGAGATTCGTCCTCCGCCGCCTCATTTTGTGACTTTGATTGCAATTGAAACTCCATTCGAGATGAATTCAGCGAAACTTTCCTGACGATCGATGAAGATTAGAAGAGATGATCTGGTCTGGTCTGGTCTGTTCTGTTACTAATTTGTCTATAAATTATACGAAACGGGAAGGCAACGTGGCGTAATGGGTTATCTGTAGACGTGGCGGAATGTGATTGGGTGGAATGCTTGGCACGTTAAGTTTCCTTAACTGGCGCGCCTCTCAACGTCAAGGAAGACTGTTATGGCCAAAGATTTGCTTTTGGATCAGACAGACTGATGACTCAGCTGGGGTGTAATTACATTTAGGTCCATATACTTTAACAATTTTATAAATAATAACAAAATACATTTATTTATATCAAATAGGTTCCTAGTTCTACCATATTAATTTCTCACCTCTATTAAATTTTTTTTAAAATTTAAAGTAGTAAAAAAGAGTTTTTGAATCTTTTTTTAATTTTAATTTTTAAAATAATTTTTTATATTATATGTAAAATATATTAATTGTAATTTGCAAGGTCATTATTTTATTACATTTATTGGTTACCTAATTTTATTTCTTAAGAGAAAGGGCATTTGACCATTAATTTGTTGAAGGAATAACTCATTCAAATATTATGGCTTAAGGGTTTACTTTTGGGTTCTAGACTTTTAGCTCTGCCCTAAATTAAAATTTTTAATTATAAATAAAAACTATAATTAAAAGGGGAATCAATACAATTACATCACTTTTATAATTAAAAATAATAATAAAAAATTCACAATTTTAAATGTTAAATTTATAATATTTTATATTGCATATTAAAAAAAAAGATAAAATTACTAAAATGATCCAATATGTTACTTCTCAAATGATTTTGATCCAAAAGTCAAGCCTTAAGAATTTACCTTTACCATTAGATAATGCAACCATAATGCAAATTTTAAAAGAATTAGTTATTTTTCATCTAACTTATGGTATAAATATAAATATCAATAATATTTATTATTAAATTCATTCATAAATATAAAAAAATTATGAAAATTTATCAAAATATTCTTTATATTAAGTATCGAAGTACTTTTACAAGTAAACTAATTAAAAATAAATTTATTGTACAATTCATACATTAAGAATAACTAATTTCGAGTTAAGATGATTATTGTATTTATAGCCGAAGTCGTAAATAAAACGGAATTGATTTTGTTATGTTTATCTCAACAATATTATAAAGATAATGAATTGATGAAAATACTTTGAATTGTTGGCGAGTGATAAAATTAAAAAAAAAATCTCGTAAAATATATTTTATTAATTAATATATGCATATTTAATAAGATATTTTATTAAAATATATTCATTTTATTACATTCAAATAATAAAAAATTAGGCAAAATTATATTGAACATCATAATTATTAAGGCCTTCCATCAAGCTTATATCCACTTAATTAATGAATTAATTATATTTTTATTCTTTTTTATTCATAAAATTAAATAATATTATCTACAAATATGTTAAATATTTATTTTCAGAAAAAAAAATTAAATAATTAAAAGGGAACATCATCGCGGTCAAATAATTCAAACACGCGGGTCAGGCTCCGAATTTTTTTCCGGTTCCCGCCTCCGTAAAATGAAAACTTAAAAAAAACACTAAGAGGCCAAAAGCAGCAGCAGCAGTAGCAATTGCGAGGGAAAATCAGATTCTTCGGTGACTCACAGTTTTTTTGTTTCAAGGTAAGTATCAAGATTCCATGTTTTTCTTTTGTTTTCTCCCTCTTATTTTTTTTTATTTATATTAAATGTTGTTTTATTTTATTCAATCGACTGAAATTTGTGTTTTATAATTCGTAGATCTGATTCCAGGGTTTAGAACATATTTTTGAAGCGGGGTTTTTATTTATTTATTTATTTTTGGAATTTAATCGCTGAAATTGTTGAATTATCTGCTTCTTTTTGGTGAAATTCATGGTGAGTGGAGACAATTTCACAGATAAGTCACAAAAAACCCGACCCGTTTTGGGTGATGTGACAAATCTGCCCGGTAAAAGAGAGTTTTCGTTCATTTCAGATGATTTAGGGCCAAAATCAGGAGATGGGTATGTTAAGAACACGGAAAATGAAAATGGGAATTCGGCTTTAGCGAAGAAAGTTTGCCTAGAAGTTGAAAATTTGGTGAAAGAAATCTGTAAGAGCAAATCTGATGTTGATAGCAATGAAAAGAACGAGCACGAAAATTTAGTGTCTGTTGTGTCTGATGTACCAGATAAGATTAATAAGATGCCTGACTTAGGTGTTACAATAGCACAAGGAGCCGGAGAACATGGTGTTGATACATCAAGGGAAAGTTATTTGTCTAGTGTTTCGATTCCTACATGTTCCAGGAAAGGTTGTGATGGTGAGAGTGCAGAAAATGATATTGCAGAAGAGGAACTATTTGTGGGCCGCGCTTGCAATGACAAAGAAGTTGGGAGTGGGGGATTGGTCTCAAGTAAATGTGGGTCTATTGAGCGGTCAAGGTTGCCTAAATCACAGAGTTCTAGTTCGTTTAAGCTCGAGAGATGTTCGGAGCTCAAGGGCGATAGTTGTGTGAATTTCAAAGCGGGTGCTGACCTGCTTAAAGATTGTTCTTGTTCCTTTTGCTTGAAAGGTAATTATAATTCTATGAACTTTAGATACATTTTTTTTCGTTTTCTATGTTTCTCACGGTTATTGGAGTTTGCACTTCTTTCTAATTTGATAAGCAGCTGCTTATATCTGGACTGATCTCCATTATCAGGACATCAAGGGTCGAATGTCTGGTATGTTCATTAGCATATCTGCTATTGACTATTTTCTTTTTTTGATCAGTTGATGTATGATTTCTTGTTTGGTGATAAGCCCTTTTTTTGTTTTGGCCATAGAACTAAAGAAGATCCAGAAAGATGCAAGCTACTCTGTTCAAAAATATGGCAGAGGGAAGGAAACTGACATTCCTGGCCAGGAAAATGCTAATAAATCATCAAAACTAGAATCTGATCTCATGAGTCAGTGGAGGTCACTTTTTCTTCACATGGAGGATATATTTGGTCATGAAAGCAGTCAGCTTGTAAGTGTAACTTCTGTTACTCTGACAAAGTTTTGATTTCTATAACTATTTATTTTTTTCTAATTAGGATTTGAATACTTTCAAGAATTCCACTTTCTATATGGGTAATCATGTGCTTATTGTTCAATGCATAAATGGTCTGGAAAGCTCAGGTTGTCATAAGAAGTCTTGAATCCTATCACTGATTTTGTGACACTTTGATTCTTGACATTTTTTTTGCTTTGTTTGATCACCCATTGTATGTCATAACATATTATTATTTGTTCTTGATATGAACTGTGACATCCTCTCAAATCTGCTTCACAGCAAGCTAGCTTTGCAACAATAAAAGACTTGAGAGAGAATTGTAAGATAGATCTCGAGAGGACCCCTCAGATGCCTCCAGACAAATATTAATGTGCTTTTAGGGATTGTAAGATTGTCTTGTCACTTGAATTCTAGTTTTTGTATCTGTATATGCATGCATACTTGATTTTTGCTTAGAGAACTCAGAAGTTTTATATTGTAATGTAAAATATTTATGCACTACTAGTAATTTGTTGTTGCTGTTCTTACCTATGCACAAACAAATTTCTCGATATAGGAAAATGACAAATATGCTTTCATACATCTCTTATTGTGTTGTTTGGATGCCTTTTTATGGTTCATTTGCATCAACTTTCAGTAGCTTAGAAAGTTTCAAAATAGTTTTTCCTTACTTATTTCTTTTGTCCCATGATCTCATATACTGGTGAATTTCCCCCTCAAATTTTTGAGTTGGAAGGTTTCCTTCCACTGTACATTCTCTGCTTATAAAAATAAAGCTGAAGCAACTGTAAAGCTATAAGATTCTATCTTTTCAGTTGAACTAGATTTTGACTTAAAACAATAATCATTAACGAAGAAGTTCTCATGCAACATTTCCTGTGGATTATATTTGAGGGATGATGGAAACAAATTGATAATTGATAGATGTTAGCAGTACATAGAAAGAACAGGGGGTGAGTTGACAAGGGAACATTGATATCTGAATCATGGTTATCATCCTTTGTCATTTTGTGACTATGGTGGTGAAGTGCAAGTCTAAAAAATTAGCTCAAGCCATTTTTAGGAGAAACTACAGTTTTAGTTTAAAGGCTGACAATAATGATCAATATGATTGAGCCCTTTTTAGTTTAATGTTTACAGTACTGTCATTTATTCATTGGCAAGTTTAAACAAGAGACAAAAGGTTTATGAACCATTTATTTGTCAGCAAGTTTGGCCTACAAATTCATTGTGTGAGAGTGAGATACCTTGACTAGATACTAGAGTAGACAAGTGAGCAAGCAGAGAGAGAATGATTAATTTGTTTGATAATCATGTTCCTTATTTTATGATTAGCTTTTGTTTTTTGAACTTTTTCTTCTGAGTGAGTCAACTTCCGCTGCCCTTTTGTTTGATTCTTCAGTTGAACTACAAGTAGGTGAGAGAAGAGAAATAGTTAACCAAATAAGTAAATAGATTACAAAACTCTATAACTGAAGTGGGGATGTTCTTTCTAGAGGCCTGTAAACCAGTTATCTCCACCCGCTGAAATTAGGATTGTACATGATGTAGGTGAGTTGTTAACCTATGTTGCATGTCTAGAACTTTGGTGTCTATGCATTACACATTCATGCGACATAACCTTGCGAGCCAAAGCTTGTATTTACAGTTGTCAATGAGCCTAACTATTTTAGAAGATATTGAGCGTGGATGGACATTTTCGTTTGGAAAGATGTGATGAGGGAAGAAAATGAGTTTATGCACCAGGTAAAGTTGACACAATAGATATATTTTCCATTGTAGGTGCTGTTTTTTAACCATATAGTTGGTACAGTTTTATGTCTGAAAAAGTGAAGTTACATTACATTAGTCTTTGAGCAATGTGCACATATGATTGTTGCGACCCTTCTGTCACATAACTAGTAATAAGTAACAGTGGCTCTATCACCATAGTTTTTAAGTTTCCTGGTTTTTTATACATGTCAATCTTTTAAAATCTTGAACAGATAGTCATTGGATAGCAGACATGTACAATTGGGTTACACCATAGTTTCTTCCTTTTCCTAAATTTCTACCCCTGGCAGGATGGTTTCTCACTTCCTCGCGGTGAGAAAGAAAAAAAAGGACATGGTTACTCTCTTTTGCTTCTGCTCAGGACTTCGACATTTTTAATCCTTTGGCATGTAGGCCCATGCCAGCAAGCCACAAGGGCCAAGGCCACAGGAATAGTTTCAGTCTATGTTCTACTGGGCCTTGTAAGGAGGCAAATTTTATAAGCTTTTCTCGTGGCACACTGGGTGGAGCCTTGTTACCCTCCATATTCCCTAGTTATGTGTCTACTCTGAAATGCAACTGAGATATGATTGGAATACAAACAGTTCTTTCTAGTTCTGAAATTTATCAGAAATCTTCTTTCTAGGCGGTTGTAGGATTAGGTTAAATCGTAGATGGTGTAATCAAGTTGTGCATAAACTAATGCCTCCTTTGAATATATTTATGACTATTGTTTTTTTACTTCGTCCAATTCCAAACATATCCTTCAACAATTGTTAGCAGCATAGATCAGAGCTCACCTGAGTCAGTGAAATAAGCAAGGCCTCTCCTTATATTAGCTTAGAAACTATGTCGTTCGTCTATAACTTATGCAATAATTCCATTAGGTTTATTAAGGGTATGTTTAGAATCCAGGTGCCTGGCTTTGAAGTTACATTGTTGTGAGATAGGATTATCAGAGTTGAAATATGTTACAACTGTGTAAACTTACCCTACATCTCTTTGTGCTGACTTGTGTAGTTGATTCTTAATGGTAGCTCTAGACCAACAAAATGATCTTCACTGCACTGGACACCTCTGCTTATCTTTTCAGCCATGAGAATAATTGGTTGATTAGAATAATCTGATCCGGTTCAGGTCCAGTTTGTTTGTCACTTTGTCAGCACCTCAAACAATTGAACCCAGCTGGTTTATTCAGTCTACTGTATTATTTGTTACTTTGACAATTAGAAAGAGTTGACAATATTTTGATAGTCAACTGATGTGAATATTTTGATATTTAATTTTCTTGTTTTCTAATGTGTTTGCTGAATCAGTGGCCATGAAATGGTGGCCTTCCTGCAAAGCATTATCTAGCATTCAACACAAGCAAGAAGATCAACTCTCCCTCCCTCCCTCCCTCTTTCTCTCTCTCTCTTGAATATCATGCTCTAAACTATTTTAACCTACATTTTTTTTTTTTTAAGATTAAGATTTTTTTAATTTTTAATTTAAATAGATATTAATATGTAATATAATTAATAATAAATTGTAGAGATTATATTTTAAATTTTTTAATTTGTATTATGAAATAAGAAATTAATTTATAAATTTAATAAAATATAATTTAAATTATTAATTATGTTGTGTGTTTATTAAAAATTAAAAAAAATTAAATATTTTGTAAAATTATTATATTTATTTATGTATTATTTTAATAAAAAATATATATGATACTTCGATAAAGTTTATTTATTCAAATTATAAACTAAAAGTTGTGGTAACCAACCCATGATTAGTAGTAACATGCTTTCAAACACCAACACGTTCTTGAATCAAATGACTTTTCTCAAATAAAACAAAAACATTTTAGAAAAGATAATTGCAGGTGGACATGGTTTGTGACGTTCGATGGAAATCCATGGGAAGACGATGAATGAAGCACATGGAAACTTTCAAATACCCACGTGCTCTGCTTTGCCCTCTCGATAACCCAACAACTACAACATTAGTAAACTAATTTAATTAATTAACTAACTAATTAAGAAACTAGTTAGCCATATTCAGTTGTCTGAGAAATCAGATTACTGTTCTCAAACTGGGTGGTTTGGTCCAATCAGATGCTGCCAAAATGACAAAAGCATGACTAAAATTATCTAATCTCATCAGTCATCCCCCCATGTTACAACAAGACAAGATAATTTTAGTTATTTTTAAATTATATTTTATAATTTAGATAAGATAATATTTATTTTAAAAAAGAAAAAAGTTTATATAAGATATTGTCTTAAGAAAAGGTAGAGTCATCCCACGTCCACATTCCAAATCGTGACCACTAGAATTTTTTCAGTTCGGATAATTACGTTAAAGTCCCTAAGATTTTAATTTTTTATTTTTTGAATCACAACTTATTAATTCATATCAGTACTGTTATAAGGGATCGCTTGAGCTTGATACGTCTTGATGTCATTGCCATAGGGCTAGAATGATGATCTTATAGTCATTTCAATATGGTGTATTTATTTTGTAGAAGCAGACAAGTTAAAATTTCATGTATAAAAATATAAAACCTTAGGGGCCTATACGTTATAATCCCATTGTGGCGTTTGATTTGGGATCGGGTGCTTTGCGTCGATTGCAAGTGATTTCCACGTCGGAGAGGACGTGTGACCACGTCAGTGCGGGGCCCAATGAATTTAATGAATTGGGCCCCATCTGACGACCGCTTTGATGCCTTCGCTTCGTGGATACGCAACTTCAAGCAACTTGCACATCGCTCTCGTTTCACATTTCTCAACGTTTTGACTTCTAAGTACACACCCCCACCCTCCGCCCCCGCTTAACCACGGTTAACTTCTAGTCCATATTATTAGTGCCGACATTAACCATGGTTAACTAACCAAGTAGAAGGGTTGGGTCAGAACGAATGATATCCATACATAGAATTGCGTGACGAATCAAAATTCGTGGCGCCGCAATTGACGATTTCTTGCTCCTCTCTGGCAATTTTGTCGTCACAAGTCACATGATTGCGCGCCCCAACCCTAACCATGGTTAACCTAAAACCTTCGATTAGTTTAATTAAGTTAGTGGATTTAATAATAATGACATAATTAAGGAAGAGTGTGGATAAGAATGATATGTATATCCAACCATTTGTTTCTATACAATCAAGAGTATCGTTAGCTATGGTGTCAATCATTTTTGATCCTCCATCACCATCAAATTATTTTCTATTTTGATGACGTGTCGTCTATAATACTAACCCGATTGATATCATCATCATCGGAGGGTCCGTATTGCTTCTTTTAAAGTCGCGGATTCCTTGCTGATGTAGTCCTGAAAACATGAAATCACAGCCCACAAGGTTTCCGATAAACATTCTGACGTGGCAAACCCGCAGCCTGCGGCTAGCAACAATAGAAAGGACAAAGAAACGCATTAAATGCCAAAAGCATTGATGACAATTACAACAGCAAGGAAAAGTCAAAAACACCCCTAACCTAAGCCAAACACATCCCACCACGTGTAAAGACACTGTTTCGTCACTTCCAGCTGCCGGTCTTCACCCTCACCTGGCAATCTTCCACTGGGCATCCCTCGTTGAAATCAGAGTAATCTTGGAGTCGACAAGGGAAGAATTGATAATAAATTAAATAATTAAATAAAATAACTGTGGGCTTGAAGGACTATATATACAGAGAAATGGCGAAGGAAATGATTCACGGAGTGAACAAACACCCAAGTGAGGAAAAATTCTGAGTGCTAAAACAGAGAAATATTTTCTCTCAGGTTGTCTGTAATAATTCTCTCTTCAAAATTTACTTTTTTTTTTAATTCCCCTCTTTAATTTCCCCGCTTCTCTGAATCCCTTTCTGTCATCGTCTGTCTTTCGAGCTTGTGTAATTTTCTGGTTTGATCTTTGATTTTTAGGGTGAAAAGCAAACCCAGAAGGGCATTTGTTATTGAAAGCAGGTGATTCCAGATAGAGATCCAGCTTTTTATTTTTATTTTGATCAAAACTAAGAGGGTTGATTTTTGTTTCCCTCAAAGTCGGTTTTTTTTTTCTTTCTTGTTTGTGTGAAGATTTTAGTACCTGTTCTTTAGTTTTGGTAAGAAACAGGTTTGGTTTTTGATTTTCTCGAGAAAATATTATGGCAGCAGTTATAGATATGTACAATAGCAGTAACACAAAACAAATTTTCTCAGATCCTTTTAGGGAAGAGTTGATGAAAGCACTTGAACCTTTTATGAAAAGTGCTTCTCCTACTAATTCAGCTTCTTCTGCTGCTGCTGCTCCTATTTCTCCTTCTTTTTCTCCTTCTTCGTCTTACTCTTCTTACTCTCCAATCACTTCTTCGGAACCAAACCTTTTTTATCCCCAAAACCTTTGCTCCCCGTCAAATTCCCCCATGTTTTCTCAGGGGTTGATGGGTTTTGAGCAACCAATTGGTTCATTGGGGCTTAATTATCTCACAGCTTCTCAAATTCTCCAAATTCAAACCCAAATCAATCTCCAACAACTACAGCAGCAGCAACAAATTGCATCGATTGGCGCAAAATCATCTGTACAAAGACAGAGCCAAGTCAACAACTTTCTCGGCCCGAAGGCTGTTCCAATGAAACATGTCAACACTCTGTCAAAGCCAACAAAACTTTACAGAGGAGTTAGGCAAAGACATTGGGGCAAATGGGTTGCTGAAATCAGACTTCCTAAGAACAGAACTCGGCTTTGGCTTGGTACTTTTGATACAGCTGAAGAAGCTGCTTTGGCCTATGACAAAGCTGCTTATAAGCTAAGAGGAGAATTTGCCAGGCTCAACTTTCCCCATCTCAAACACCACCAAGAGTTTGGTGATTACAAGCCTCTTCATTCTTCTGTTGATGCAAAACTCCAAGCAATTTGCCAAAGTTTGGCTGCAAATAACTCCCAAAAACAGCAGACAGGAAAGCAGAAGCAGATTTGTGAAGAAGCTGAAGCAGAAGGTGAAAAAAAGCCGGTTATACCAGCAGTTGGTAGAAATAAGAAGTTTGATTATAAATTGAAGAGTGAACGTTTTGAGTGTAAGGTGGAGAATAATTCATCTTCATCATCAAATTCTTCACCAGACCACTCATATGATTTTGGTTCTTCTTCACCTGAATCTGAGATTTCCTTCCTGGATTTCAACGATTCAAAATGGGAAAATGAGATGGAAAATTTTGGATTGGAGAAATTCCCATCCGTGGAGATCGATTGGGAATCTATTAGAAAATTGTCCGAGCCTTAAAAATCAGTGTGTAACTTCAATCATTTAGAGTCAAATAGTAGCTTTTCTGCGATGAAATTTTTGAAATTTGCAGAATTGGCTACTAGTAAGTGTTAATTTAGGAATTTTAAGCTTTATGCAGTCATGTTAATATGTAATATTTAGCTTAGTTTCTTTATCTCTTCCCTTTGGTCAAGCTGGTGTTTTTGCTTACATGCTTGATCATGGAGAGTTTCTTTCAAGTCTTATGGCTGTATTTCTGTAAACATTTTCAGCTTATGAATAATATTTTATGTACTTTCTGTGTATTTTTGAATGTTCATGTGTGAATCTTTCATTTCCATCATTCTTTAACAAATCAAAGTCCAGAAGCTTGACCATGTGAGAATTGTTTTTAATTTGCATATTCTAGAATGATGAATTTACCAAGTACATGTTTTTTTTTACCAAGTCCTGTAGTTTATATTTCATAAGCTTTGTGATTTTACCTTAAGAAATATAATCTTCATTTTCTACCTTCATGGATTGATTTAATCCTTGTAATTATTTTATAATCTTATAAGCGATATTTAAACTCTAAATCTCTTGTATTGTTTGAAAATATTTTCTGTTAAATCAACCGACAATCACAGAGATACTGCAATTAAAAGAATAAGATTATAATATATTTATATATTAAATTTTATTTTCACTACAAAATTGAGATTATGATAATGGTTTGTACAGTTAACCAAGAGACTAAAGAAAAACATATTGGAATAATACAAATATAACAAAGTTTCTTCTATGATTTTTCAATTCACCAATCCTAATCTTCTATGAAAGTGTTGCAATTTTTCTATCTTCAAATGTCAAGAATTAAACAGAACTTTCAGGGCCCAATCTATAGAACAAAAGGGAGAAAAATGCAAAATGAAAATGATTTATTAGAAAGTAGAAGCATCTAGGCATCTCCCACCATCACTGTACAATTCTTATCTCAATTCATCAATGGGTACATTCAATTGATAACACATAAAATAAAATAAAATATTGGATTATTCCCTATGTATATCTCCATTTTTTCTGCCATATAAAATCATATGCTCAAATTTGCAACTAATTGTTCTACAATAAAAGATAAAAATGAGATCATAAGTTATAATCTATGTGTTTAATAATTTATTCTTGTTAATTAAGTGCCTATATTTGTATTGCGATAATATATTATTGCAAAAATTGTATGATTAGAATATAAATTTAATAAAAATAATGCTAATAATATTATAAAATTTTAAAATAATTCAAATTTTATAACATATGAATGCTCATATCTTACAAGTAATAATTTATTTATTTATTTTTAAAAGAAAAACAAAAAGGGACAAAGTATCTTATCTTGGGAGGGTTGAAGAGATAAGGGAATTTTGGAGGCCACCACTCTCTATTCAAATATTCTTATTCTTTCTTCCGAGCCAACAAAGACAAGTTCATATTGCATTCACAAAATAAAAATAGAAGAAAGTGACAAAGGAAGGCAAATAATTGGGCCACGAGGAATCCTTCCAAAGCTTACAACAATCTCTTAGAACCATTCTTTTTTTTTTTTCAAATATAATATCCCATGGTCTTGAATTTTTCAATGAATAGTTGATGGTGTTTTTACCTTGAATATTTGCCCAAAAGTTGTGTGAATGAATGAAACTTTCAATCTAAAAAGCAAAGATGATTTGAAATTAATAATTCCATGAATGGGGGAGAAAAAGTCACCAAAATTCCCTAGTTGGCTAATTCCCTTTACAGGTTTTGTTGACGTGTTTTTGCTTTAAACCCTAATTTAAGAAATAACCTAATTTGATTGATGAATGTGAGATAAAGAATATCAAATCCAAACTTTTAATTTGATACCAAAATACTTTAGACCAAAATTAATTTTAATTATTAAATATAAAATGTAGTGATTCAAATATAAGATGTAACTTTTAATACAATAAATTTGATCAAAAAATTTAAATTTATTTACACACGCATGTAACTACACTGTATTTACAACTTAAAATTTTAAGTTTAATACTGTATCTTTAACTATATAGAGATACAACTTTAAGGCTCAACCCAAGTCTAGGATTTGCAGCATGCCATGCGTGAAAAGAGATGCAATGCCATTGCTTTATTAATATTTGATCCCTTAAAGTAAAATCAATCCCATTGGCATACATTTTCCTCAAAATAATTTTTTTTTTTAAAAAAAGGAGGTAGAGAAAAAGAAAGTGATGGATGATGATATGCGCAATTTTTTTTTTTTTTAAATTATGATACATTGAGATATATTGTGTATAATTTTTAAATTTTTATTATATGTTTTTTAATTTTTAGTTAATAATTATAAAAAAAATAAAATAATTATAAAATACTTTAAATTATAGCGAAAAAGTTAAAAAATTATACTGTATAAATTGATAACACTATCTTTTTTGTTAAAAAAAAATTCCTAATATACATTGATTAGCTACCTATTATATATCAAAAATCAGAATTCTATCAAGAGATTACATGAGTTTCACTGTAGTATGGCTGGATGTCTACACTGCCGTGAGAGAGGGCAATTTCTGCTCCTCCCAATTCTACAAATAAGAGTTCTACCAGGAGATTACAGGAGTTCAACTATAGTATAGCTTGAATGTCTACACCGACGGGGTGTATGACTCCTAGCTCTAAAAATTATAATTCCGTCGAGAATTACACAAGTTCAACTATAATATGGCTTACATTAGTTTCATTCTAGGGTGACACAAATGTCTACATCGTCCCAAAGGGGGTATATGGCCTGGATGTGTACGCTGGCCTAAGGAAGGTTTATGCTCCCCTAATACTACAAATCAAAATTATACGGGAAGATTACATAAGTTCTGTTAAGAATTTAGACAGTTGGCTAATTTCATGACGAACTTATGGTTTTGGGGTTATATGAGTGTGTGTTAAGTGAGAGTGACAAAATCTTGATTTGAAAATGCAAAGATAAAGAGGCAAAGGTTTGGTGCCATTCCTTAGCTAGTTTTGGATTGCAACTAATTTTTTGAAAAAAATTTGGAAGTCGTACCAACTTCAAGCTCATAACTAGCTCGAGTCAAAATTTTTTATCAATTTGGTGCCAACTTTGCACCCGAGTTAGTGACCAACAAAGATTTGGTACCAAGATTGTATTAAGGTTCCGTCCGAGTGAGTGTCTACTTAAAGACTATATTGTTAGGTATATAAAAAGTCTTTTGATATTTTAAGGCTAGTGAAAATAATGATTTGAGATCTTTAAGAGTATTTTTATTAGAGATTTTACTTTTTAAGTATATTAAAAGTATTTTACACTATTTTTATTAAGTGAAAATACAAATTTTATTCTTGAATGTGAGATTTAATTTGGTCATTCATTTGAGAGATTTTCTTAATTTTTCTCTTTACAAAATTCAATTGTGAAATCTTTAAAATTTTAAAAAATTAGTTGTTGAAGATTTAGTTAAGTGGATGAATCAATTTTTATTTTTGTTAGCGAAAAAAAATCAAAGTTCTAAATAACATATAATTAAAGTAAGTCATTTTAAGTTGAGTTAAAAATTTTTAATAATCACCGATTATAAATTTTTATTATTATTATAATAAAATTTTAAATAACTTTTATAATAGTTCAAAAAATTTTAATCCTATGAAAAAATTTTCATAAAATTCTTTTTTGATACTAATTTATTGTGTTTAATTTATTTATTATTTTTAATTGCACAAGTTGAGATTATTTGTAGTATCCAAACATTTCGGTGTAAACATAGAAATTTCAAGTTCCATTATTGCATATTTCAGATGTTTACATCGAAGAGGGCGGTGCCACATTAAGTTCTATTGCAGTATGGTCCGAATGTCTACACCGTCCTGAGGAGGGCTTATGACCCAGATGTCAGAATCGAAGTGGGTGTATGGCCCATATGTCTACATTGCTTCAAAGAGACGATAATTCTACCCAAAGATTACCTAAGTTCCACTGTAGTATGTCTCCAATGTCTACTTGGAAGAGTACGGTACCTGAACTGAGGGATACGTTTTTTACTCCCATAAAAGAGGCGTCAGCTCAGTAAGTGTGTGAGAAAAAAAAAAGCCTACTACTAGCACCTGATTCCAACCCTGCAAAAAAGGTTGCCAGAAGATGTCTAATCAACTCTGCCATGAGTTAGTTGGCCACCACAACACTCTTTGAATGAAGAGAAATGATGGAAATGGTTATGGATTGATGCATGGACGGTTGACACATTCAACCAACTTCTCTGTCTTTATTACTAAATACTAGTGGGTAGTTGGTAGTTGCAGACTTAATCATGCATTTGATGGATAGAAAAGCGATGTCATTTATTTGAAAGAGATATGGTGTATCTTGTGTTAATAGCCAAGGATATTGTTATAACCAAAAATAAATAAAAATTAAAAATAATTAAGAGACTATACTGCTAATTCTTTAAAAGTTATTATAGTACCCAGTTAGTGTATATTGAATCAAAAGGTTTAAAGTGAATGTATTGAAATTTAATGTGAGTGCTACTAATTAGTTTAACTGATATAATTGCTTGAGATATTACAATATAAAAATATTTAGCAATTAAGTGAGAGTTATTTATTTATTTTTGTGTGTATGTGCGTTTGCATATATATAAATCATATCCAATCACACACTGTCTTTAGTGCTCTTGGTAGTAAAACTATATACTCCATGGTTGCCTTGAATTTCACTAAAATCTCCTCAACAAAACTATCCAACTAGTGTCACAAATTAATGATTTTGATGGTATTGAGTTCCACTTGAACCACCAAAACACAAACATTTAAATTCCACAAACACTTGATTGGTTCTTTTTTCTAATACGATCCTCCTATATTAACACTCTATTCCTTATTTTATACCATATAATTGAAAATGAATAAATAATCAAATAAAGGATGCAACAAAATTCAGCAAACCCTAAATTTGCGGTACATTAAGATATGAGAAGGGTGTGTTTAGATTAACCCCAATTTTTTTTAGACACGTGAATCATGTGACCCACATCACTTAATGGTTAACTTGTTTGAAATAAATGGGCTGTAGTGTTATGGGCCCATTGTACCATGAAGGCTTTTGGCCCATAAAATTTTATGGACTTTAAGGCCCATTCCTTTTATCAAGATGCAAAAGCCCAATTTCTTTTTGTAAAAAAATTTCTTGTTTTCTTTTTCAACCGTTTCATCCTAAATATGTTCTTATAATTACTAGTAGCTATTCGTTGATTCAATTGACAATATCTCTTAAAGGAGTAAAAGAAATTTGGAGTTTAAATTTTACCTATAAAAAATTTGAGAGTGATTAAATTTTTTCTTAAAATATTTTTTTAAAAAATAAATATGAAATACGAATATCTCAAACAGTAAAATTAGGAAAAAAAATTGGTTACATAGCAAGGAAGAGATTCCAACTCAATTTCAAAAGAATTTTCACTTTAGAAAAATTAATCAAAACTTTGTTTTCAAAGTATTTATGCTTTCATATATTGTTTTGGTTTCTTTCAATTTCAATTGATTGTGACAATTTTATAACCCTATGTTAGGTTTTAATTTCTTTAGTGGGTGTAGGCTCCCCAACCAATCCCACTACATTATCTAACTTTTCAATAACATTATTAATATTCTCTTATGTTTGTTATTGTCAATGTACCAAATTCATCAAATCTCTTATCAAATTCTTCATCTCTCCTTTTGTTTAAAAAAAATATTTAGTTTCAAAATTCTTTTGATATGGAGTTAAATTTTTATAACACTTGGAAAAATTTAGAACTTTATTCGATTAAGTTTGGTAGTTTAAAGTATTTTCCATTATCAAGAAAACTTAATTTCAACTCTAATATTCCAATTGAACATCTCATTTATATATTTAAGAAATTATTTCTTTTTGAATGTAGATACATTGCTTAAAATTTTAGCAAATTTATACTAATACTATTATAGCACTTTTCAAAAATCTCATTTACTAAAGAGAATTCGTTCTAGACAGGAATTCAATTTAAACCCTAATGACTCTTTTTTATTATTATTATTTATTTACTCTAAGATATTGTGTTTAGATATGTATACATGATAATTGATTCAAAGTACTTTCAAATATGCCTATAATATCATTAAATATACATTTTTAATTAAATTAATAGTATTTGAATGAAATATGTAAAATTATTTTTCTATATTGTAATAATATAAACTTCTTCAATTCAAGTACTTATAAGATATTTTTTTTTTATGAATATTAATAAATTAAATTGGTTTAAATTTTTAAAATTATATATACATACTTACACAAAGGGTTGAAATTTAAATTCTGCTTGTATAATAAGTTTTTTTAAAAAAAAAAGACATTTCAATATACTTTTTCAACTCAATAATGAGAGCATTATTCCTAAGTTGGCAACTCTAGGAAATAATCGAAGCATAATACATGCCACTCATTCCTTTTGTTCGTCACCAAAAGTGAAAATCTTGACCAATTCAAATGTATATGATTCGAGTTAGAATTTTGAAGAGTTTAGAACCGTCAAGAATTCCATCAATTTGATTAATTATTTCGTTGTCTTCAAGACTAATAATACCCATTTGCATGTCTCAAAATCCATTAAATTATACAATTCTTTGATTAATTTATATGTTCTTTTCACCATTCCACTTTAAAATATAATTACAAGTCTAATATAACTCATACGAAGAATATTCTTTTCTAATTTCGAATGGATATAACTTCTTTCATATATTGTTAATATTTGATTTTCGTCTATCAAATATTAACACAGTTAATTTTTTTACAAGAAAAAATTGACTAAAAATTACATTCTACGAATGGAAATATCTTATATGGATTATGCTGCTACAAATTTAGATTACCTCCAATACATAATTATCTTTATTAGATATGACTATTTGTAAGTTTTTTAAAAATTTAAAAAAAAAATCAGAATTATGATTCCTTTTTATGCCCCTTTTTTATATACCTTATCTTCCCTTTTTTTTTTAGGCAAAATTAGGAATTTAGTTTAATAAAAGTCTTACCAAAATTCTTATACAATGAATTTTTAATGAATTAGGACTTCACTGTATATAATTGGAGAGGGACTTGAATTATATTCGGTCTTTTTTTTTTTTTTTCATTGTTTACTCAACATAATCTTAAGACAACCTATTTTATTAGTCTTTGGGTCTTTTATCGAATATGACACTTTAATTAGATGCAATTTTGAACTAAAGGTAACTTCTATTTATCATTAAGATGGATATCTTATGACTGTTGAGGAAGACAAATGACACTTTAACTAGATGCAATTTTGAACTAAAGGTAACTTCTATTAATCATTAAGATGGACATCTTATGACTGTTGAGGAAGACATCTGAGGAGGAAAAATTATATGCTTATGTACATCATTTCTAATAAATTAAAAAGTGACTTTGACTGATGAAAAATATCATGACCCATAATAGATATAAAAGAAATTTGGTATATGATATACTATTAAAACATTGCCATGAGAGGAATACAATTCATAGTTTAAACAAATGTATACAATTTTTTTTCGTCAAATTTAGATATGTAATAAAATTCTGATTTTGTCAAATTTGAAAAATTTAGAATATAAAAGGATTAGTAACTCTAGTTTATGACATATCTAAATGTGATTAAGTTACTAATTATAATCATTAATGTCTCTCTTATCTTGTTCTTGATTTAGCCATGCACTCTTTGATTCTCATATCAATCTTTTAAGCACGAAAATTGGGTCATGACGTTTGTACATTTAATCTAGACCAAAAATTCAAGAAAATATATCGTGTATTATAATTAAATTATTCACTAATTCATTCTCTTTTAGCAGTGTGATTTGGTTTGGAGATCTTAATTTATTTTTTGAACTTTTTTAATCCCAATTTGGCATCGATTTGAGCACGTACTTGACTCACCCACCCACGTGGGCTAAGAGTTTTCTTAAAGTTCATAATAATAATATTATTATTATATTTATTTGGTCAATATGGAATTCAAAATTGTTTTAGTCAACTTATTTGGAATTTTTAACGAGAAGGTGTAGGTGTGTGAAAAGAATATGAGCCAACCTTTGAAGAATACAAAATTCATGGATTCTTTTGTTGACATATTCTCATTTTTCTTTTCTTAGAATATTTGAGGAAAATTAGAATTAATGATCTTTCAAGGAAGCTTACCACTTTGTAAGTGTTTGTAGACTCTACATTTGCAATATTCCCATTTGATTCATTTTTTTTTTTCATTTTTAAAAATTTATACTAATTATGTATACTATTTAATTAATATTATGATATGATATACATGAAATAATAAAGATAAGACAATATGCTCTATTCAACATTGAATTTCGTTTATTTATTTAACGTGCAAGATTAAATATCATTTTAAAGATGAAATTAAATTTTATGATAATTTAAATAATTTTTTTTTCAAATCCTACATCATAATATACTTGAAACTAAATGATTGTAACTTTTAATTCATCATCGCTACAAAATTAATTGTAAGTAAAAATAATACTTATCAAATATTTTAAATATTGTGCTTCAAAATTTTTGAAAATAGAATTATAACAATTATGAATACATATTTATTATTCATGGTAACGATTTTGATGACATATACAAGTGTTTAAGAAAATAGATGCATGAATATTGAGCTCGGAATATTTCTAGAAACCCTAACTCTAATTATTAAATACTTATGATAGTTATTTGGTCTAGTGACAAAAGTCAAGGAAACATCAAGCAATTATGTGTTTAATTAAGC
>CP135536.1:8018116-8045833 GCA_032402905.1 Khaya senegalensis
CCTGTTGTAAGAGAGAGATTTAATTTTGGCCAATTTCCAATAATGTTAAAGGTACATGCTCTTGCTTCCTGTTTTGAGGTTTTTTAGTGGTTTGTATTTTGCCTTAATATGAAGAAAATGATATTTTTGCTTGTATATATATGAGATAAGCTTAGTGGTATTTCAGAAGTTAATGTTGTAATCGTCATTATCATTATTTTCTAACAATGTGTTTAAAGATGTTAGTTTATCATGAGCAAGTTCTCAACACTCTTGCTGGGGTTGTTAATCCAAACTTAGTTATTTTGCAAATGAGATTTTGTATATTTGAGTTTTCAAATGACGAGCTATAGAACATGAGTGAATCATAGATTTGGGTAGGCTATATAGACTAAAGGCTATGATGGCGTTGGGCAAGTCTATTAGAGTCCTGAATTTTTTATCATGTACTCTGGCATTCTTATATAGTTGCTGAATGAGGTGGTTCAAGAGATCTCAAGGGTAATATCAAGTGCTGATTTCTGTTATGATCTCTATGATTTTAAAGAACAAAGATGCACATTGGTCTGAATAGCATTATTGAACTTATGTATGGATCTTTATAGGAGGTTCCGGGAATATTGTCCTCCCAAAATATTTTCTTTTACAAAATAAATTTACTGATGCCAAGGGCACTTGCAAAATTATATGAGAGAGAAATGACTTTTATATTTGGAAAAGAAAAAGAAAAGAAAAGAAAAGAAAGTAAATTTAAAATTCACAGAATCAATGAAAGCTAGAAATAACATATATAAAGAAGAGAAATGTATGTTAGCATCCCTGAGAATCCCTTTAGTGGAGTAGTATCTTCTATGTTTTCTGTGGGTTGCTTTAATATTGTTGAGGGTAAGGAAGTTGTTATTTCAACTGTTAGACAAGTTAAAATATTGTCCATGGAAGCAAATTTTAGTAGGGTAAACAATCTTTGCTGGTAAATAACTTTGGCATTATACGAGTCTTATTTATCTGTACAGTAACATAAATTATGAACCGTTGGAGTGGAAATGGATGATGAATTCATCCTGCATATGATGGACTGTAGTTCCTTATTGGCTTATATGGGCTATTTGGTTGGAGTGAAACAATGGAACCTTTGAGAAAAGTCTGTATTTGCTTTGGATCAAGCTTTTGAAGACATTATATTTTTTGTTCTCAGTTATTTTTTCGGTTTTCTTTAATCTCTGAGTTATGTGATGCTTTATGATGTTAGTTTGCTATTTAATTTTCTCTTGTTAAAATTTTTCATTGGATACTCTTAGTCTAACGTAGTTTTGTGCTGTGTGAAAAATCTTATTTTTTATTTTTATTTCCCCTCACTCTTTGTACATTTCTTTCATAGTTGGATAAACATTTTCATCTTCTGTTTCTTACCAAAAAGAAAAGAAAAGAGTAAAAGGATAGTCATTTTGTATATTGTCTTTATTTTCTAGAGAGAACATTTTCTCTCTAATCTGTTTATGGATTCATCATTAGTATGTCTTAGAGGACAGCTAGCACTACATTGGTTCAACATTAAGGATTAACTTATGACAATAGAGTGGTCCAATTCACACATTGCTTCGAATAATTAGTTCATCATTGTACCATATATGGCGTTGGGTCAACATTAAGGATTAAGTTTTGGCTGTTTCTTTTAACTATGCGTGTGTTATTATTGACTGTCCCTGTTTGAATCATCTCTCTCTTTTTCTTAGCTTACTTTTTGAAATTTGTCTGGTATCATATGTTTGTCAATTTGGATCTTATTATCCCTAAGAATAATGGTACTAATAGAAATATGTTATTACATGATACACATATATGGTAGTTTTTGTCTCTCTATTTTTCTTCTCTGCATACTTTTTGAAATTTGTCTAGTACCATTTATTTGCATGGCAGAGTCTTTAAGGTTCGGTTCATCAATCATTTAGGATGCTTGGTGGGAAATGAGTAACAATAATGGCTGTTAAGTTCTTGATTATTGTCTGCATAGACCATCACTTTATTTAATTTTACTGGTTGTTAATCACCTAGACGATTATTATTCTTGGGTGTCGCCTTGCAATTGATAAGTTGAATAATTTATGCAGTCAAAACGCTGTCATTTACGAGATGCTGATTCCCAAAAATTGAAATCTCTCAAAGAGGAAGCTGCGGAAATGGGTGGGTAAGTGATTTCATGTCTTTGCTAATTCTAATATTTATATCCTTGTTTGACTGTGGAATCAGTTTTGATTTTGTTGGACTATTTGGATAAGTTGATGACATTTGATTTTGAAATCTTCATACATGAAAGCATTAATATAAGACACATGAATGGATGGTTTTAAAGCCATATTAAAAGCAAGTGTATGATACTAGTCAGGACATGCCTGCATTAATGTAAATCTATCCTTTTTTGTACTACTCATGCATTGAATCAAATCATACTGTTCTGGATTGGTTTTCAAGCTATATTGACATTTTGCTAAATTATGGTCTTTGAGGTGTCAAAATTTACAGATTAGACATTTGCTCTTTTTTTTCTTTTTTAATTTTTGAATTTTTCTTAGTTGACTGCATGTTCCATTTAATCTATTCAATTTTAATGTTATATAGTTACTTCATTCTAAATGGACTTGAGAGAGTTTTTCGACCAGTAATACTGCCAAAGCAAAACTATGTAAGTGAGCCTTTTTGTTTTGTACATATATTTTATGATTAAAGATTGGAATCTTGGGATAAGATGTCAACGGCAGAATCATAATTCTTTCATTAAATACAATGTGATTATTCATGCAGCTAGACTAGAGGAAGTTTTTCTTTTTATGGATGTTGCTTGTTTGAATCTGTATTTCCTATTTCAGCCAATGAGTATGGAGCGGAGTTCTTTTCGTGAACGGCGGGAAGGATATACTGATAAAGCAGTTGTTATAAGGTTCTTTCCATATATTCTCCATATGGAAATACACTTTCATATAGAGTTTCAATTCATTCTTATCCTGATTTAGTTGTTGCATAAAACTTTAAATTTGAATTTTAAGACCATACTAACGCTTCAATAACATACTAAGTTTGAAACTAAGACCCAATGGGCCATGAGTATGGACATTCTTGCCAACTAAGCTGTGGCTACTGCATGATGCTTCTGGAATTTCTGGAACACTACTTTCTCCGCTTCTGTGGCTTATTCATGCTAACATATTTATACTGTTTCTATATCATTTATTTTATCTTTCTAGTTGGATATCACCAATTCAAAAATGTGTACAATAGTTAAAGTATGTGTAAATATTGATTAAGATATAAATGCATGCTGTATTTAGGATGTTGCTTTCGTGCTTGTAGCTTTTTTTTGTGAAGTTGATTATTATTTCATCTTGTCACCTTTTTTTTTTTTTTAACTATTTTGAATTTAATTAAATCATTAATATGTTGCGGCTGTGGTTCTTTTTGATCCTCATTTAGGTGTGTAAGAAAAGATCAATCTTCTGTAACTGTGAAGTTGTATTATCTTCGTAATGGAAGTGCAAGACTTGGATTTTGGTAAGCAGTCGAAGTTTGTATTGCAACAATGCTGTTTTTTGCCTGTGGTTACATAAGTATTGTAATATAACGTTTTGATTTATTTTCAGGATACAGGGGAAGGAGTACTTGCTTCCAGCAGGCATTGTTCTCAAGGTGTAGTGTTGCTAATGAGTTCTTTGAAATATTTTATTATGTGATACTTAGCCAACATTAATTTTTTTGGGCTTATGATCATCTCATTATTGAGGGAATGTGTTGAAAAAATGTCCAAAATTATACTTCCATTACTTCTGGAATATCCCATCATTATCTGGAGATGTGTTACAGAGTTTCTGTCATGGTTGGCTTCTTGATCCATAGAACTTCCATTATAATTTGATGCAGTTGTTTCCACTAGCTCATTAGATATTCATTGGTGGAACCCATAGAATTGAGTAGGGTTTCCATCTACTTGTACACACAATTGTGTTTTGTATAGTAAAATGTTGTGGTTTGCATTAGCATGCAACTAATTGGAGTATCCTGCTGGAGAAATTGTTTTGACATGAAAAAGTTTCGTGTTAATTTCTCAAGTCTTTACTTAAAGGCTCCAGTACATTGGATGCATGACATGATAAGTGCTCTTGTTTGGTGACGTGGCATATCTTTTCCTCACCTCTCCTAAATACTCATTGATTTCTGTCACTTTTCACTACTAGGTTGTACTTACTAAAGAATTTTTAATACTTTTCCTTTAGTCTTCTCATGAATGCTCCCTTTTCCTTTAACAATCATTACATATCTATACTTCTTAGTCATCTTTGTTGATCTCATAGAAAATTATTTACTTTGCCCAGGCTTTTTTATTGTTTGGCTATCCTTAATGTGTTTTATTTCTGCTCAAGTCCCTTCTCTACTTGCATTATTTTTATAGGCATCTTCTTGAAATTGCTTGATGCTACTATATGTATTGCTTAGTTTAATTTCTTGAACCATCAATGGGAACCAAGATGTGGCTTCATGAATGCTGTTTCCTATCAAAAAGAAACCAAAAAAAAAAAAAAAGCAAGAGAGAGAAAAGAAAAAGAAAAAGGGGTAGAAAGGGTTTCTCCTAAGCATTTTGAATATGAAATTTTAGAAGTTTTGTTAGGTCCTTTTTTTTTTTTAATTTTTTAGCCTTTTTAACTTTTAAAAAGTGCCATATTGTTTATAAGCCATGTCTGCATAGATTTGGTACTTGATGGATCTTATGCAATGATTTATTTTTAAATTTTTTTTTTCTCTCTATTTATAAGCACAAGTTAGTTGGATTAAGGCCGGTAAAGGGTTTGGGTTGCACTATATTCTGCGTTTCATTCTCTCACTAAAAAGAAGATGAGTTCTCAATGTGATACCATATAATTTTCACTTGTGTTTACTTTTGTAGTGACTTGGCCCTCATCAATGTTGTTTTTTGTGCCTTGCTTCTGTTATCAGGCCCTTGTTGATACTAATGATCTTGAAATTTTTAACCATTTGACATCCTGCTATGGGGAAAAATACGATAAGGGAAACGGAGTTGTTGGCTCACCACTAGTAAGTGAAAGGGTAAAAATTATTCTTGCTGAAGTCCGGGACTTGTCTCTTTCTACTCGTCTTCAGTGTTTGCAGCATATTGGTACTTACCGTGTTTCTTGTTTAATTGTTATTTAATTTTATACCTAACGGTCTGCTAATTCCCTTATCTACAATTTTAGGGGAGCACTTCCAGCCTATTATGGATGGACTCAAAAAAGAAAGTCACTATGCTGTAAGATATACTCTGTTATCTATTTAACTACCTTAGTTGAATGAAAATGTGTACTTTCGGAGGAAGATCTTAAGTGTGCAAAAATTAGTTTCTGAATCCGTTACTTCCATTGATTGTTATCATCTTTTTTATCTATTTGGCAGGTTGCTGAAACTGTTTTAAGGGACTATATCTTTGTTCACCTCAACGACAATAATGACAAGTTTAACCTGCTCATGTTAGTTATAACCTTTTTTTTCTGTTAATTTGTTACTTTCTATGTGTGTGTTCAAATTGTTTGCTTTTGTTTTATCTGACACTTATTTTTCTTTCTTTGGTTGAAAGAGTGGGCATCATTTCTCACATTTAGATTTATGTTTGATTTCTTTCCTTTTAGCTTTATGGTGCAGAAACTCTTCTCACTTGTGGATCATACTTCTGTTCCGGACAACCCAGATTCCCTGCAGAATCAGGAAATTTTACTTCCTGGTCATTTGATTACCATTTATCTTAAGGTAGAAACTTGAAGGTGGACACATTCAAAAGAAATGTTTAGTGCTTGTCCAAAGGAAATTTGTAGTAATCAAAAATGTCAAACATAAATTATTGATGTGGATAGAATAGAAAGGATTTTGTTTTGTTTTTCTGAAGAAGCAAAACTCAGGCTGTTGTTTAATCTCATCCTAGCCTTCACTAACTTAGATTTTGAGCTGTTCAAGTTTTTTGTTTCTTCATTTGAGTGTTATATTTGAAACTATAAAGTGTCAAATTTTCCTAATATTTCCTTTTGCTGGAAGTTATTTGAATCTTGCATCCACATTGATGCAGCACCAATTATTTTTCTTTCATGTTACTTGATTTTTGGTGTTGTAGCATCGAAAATTATGTGTTTTATTGTCAGTCAATGCTTCAGTCTTGTTTTTTACTAAAATGAAAGAGTCAAGTGGGGATGAGTGCATTTCTTAGCACATTCTTACAGGACATTTTCATAACTGAGAGAATCATTATGTCATTGCAGAAAATAGACTTGCTCTGTTATTGTCTGTAGGTGTATGTTATATAGTTGTTTTAATACATTGTTTATTTTGGTCTCTAGGAAAAACTGGAGGATTGGCTACAGAAGGGGAGGAAGCTACTTCAAGATGAGATAGAAAAGAACAGCAAAAAGTTTGACTTCTTCAGCTGTAAGTTATATGTTATTGTCTTTTTTTTTTGTTTTTTCTTTGTGTCCTTTCAACAAGTTTTTATTCTGTGTTTCTTTTTTATTTCCTAAAATTTCTTGTGCTTATTCACCTTTTCCTGTTTTGTTGTCATTGTTCTGCTTGAGTTATGTTATATCCTATGTAAAAATAAGTTGTAGTATTTCTTAAAAAATGCATGATGTCATATTGGGCATGGTCATTATGAACTAGGTTTTTCGTTTCTCCTTTCTCTATTCGTCTGAAGAGTCACTGTTTTCTGTGTTTTTGCAGTAGGCCATATCAAGAAGATCATGGAGAAAAATCCTCCGAAGCAAATCAGTTCAGCTGTTGAGACTATGTTGAAAACTGGAAGATTGGCAACTCAAACAGGTCTAGATCTACAACAGGTATTGGCCTACTGATGATCAGCTCCAAGTTTTCATTTCAAACATTTGAACTGAGGGAAACATTCTTGGCATTGCTTTTACTCCTCTGTAAATTTTTGTGTCTTTTGACATAATTAACTACCTCTTTTTGAATCTGTTTACAACTGTTGCCGCTTCCACTTAACATTTTAAATAATGTTAACAGTAGCCCATTGCATTTTGCTTATTTCTTCTAATCAAGCAAAATAAAGAGTGAACAATGAGATAGCCAGAAAATTTCATGTCTTTATCTGATCTTTAGTTTGTACTTTATTTGCTTAAATCTCATCTTGTTGTCTATTTAACTCTTGGAGAATCATTAATTTGTTTTTCATTTGTTTTCTTTTGTTTCATAGAGAGCTGGTTACACAGTTCAGGCAGAGAGGCTTAACTATTTACGTTTCATTTCATTTTTTCGGGCTGTCCATCGAGGGGCTTCATTTGCTGGGCTTCGTACAACCAGTGTGCGAAAATTGCTACCTGAGTAAGTGTTTAATTCCTAATCTGCACAGCTACTTATATTGTTGTTTCTTAACTGTAAACTGGATTTCTAATGTATATTGTAACAGATCTTGGGGTTTCCTTTGCCCTGTGCATACACCTGATGGGGAGCCATGCGGTTTGCTGAACCATATGACTTCTAGTTGTCGTAAGTTTGTTTATTTCTTTGTTGTTATTTTTTTTCCTAATTTTAAGATTGTACAAACTATATTGTGCTGTTAGTGGAAAGTTTATCAGGTGGTGTCATTTCTTCTTTTGCCCCAAAAGTATTCCCTCTATTGTTGGTAAGAAGTCGTATGACGAAGACAGCCTGGGTTTGGTTTGTTAATAATTGATGTGCACCTGATCTCACACTGTATGGGTTCCCTATTACCCTAATAGAGACCTTGCTAATTTTTGGTTGTGTAGGTTTCTTGCATGATTCTTTGACTAATGTTAATGGAACTTCTGGTTTTTGGGACTCAGCTAAGATTCATCTCATGTATTTTATATTAGAAACTGAAAACTTAAAATAATTAACGTAAAACTTGGAACATATATTGTAAAAAATTTAAAACACAAATGTAAAACTTAAAACGATTAATATAAAGGTTGAAAAAAATTGGATGTACCTTATATCCAATGTATTGTAGCCAAAGCCCTTGTTTTTGTTGTTTATGTAAAGTACCTGATGCACTATCAGATTTTTTATGGGTGGTTTGATGAACTTCTTTTTTACTTACATCATTAATGCTTTTTTTTTTCTCTTATCAAAAGAACACGTCAAGTGCTCGGGATGTGGGATAATGCACAAACCTGGTTTGTGCAAGCCATTTTTTGCACATTAAAATTTGAGTCTAAAGCTTATTAAACAAATAGAATACAATTCTTTTGTCTTGAATACCTTTACAGCAGTCTTTTGCTGTTGATTGGCACTCCAAGATTGTGCTTATCTATTGTCAGTATGCTATTCATTGGCATGTTTAACTAATTCACGTAATGTAATTTCACGTATTTCAGGAGTTACATCATACTATGATTCTCAAGGAAATATCAGGGATTTTTCAAAAATAAGAACATTTATTCTCAGTGTTCTGATTGGGGTTGGGATGGTACCTTCATTACCAAAGCTTGCTAAATCTGGTCCTCCTGCAGTTCTCTCTGTTCTTCTAGATGGTCGTGTTGTTGGTGCTGTACCTGCAAGTGAAGTTGAGAAAGTTGTTACTCATTTACGGAGACTGAAAGTTTCATCTGCCTCAGTGGTATTGTCATGATTAATTAAATCCCAGTAGTTTTTCTCTTTCTCCACTATGTTGTTATCGTTTTTAAGATTTTGCAGATTCTTGATGATCTAGAAGTGGGATATGTTCCTTTGAGCATGGGCGGACCTTATCCTGGTTTGTACCTGTTCACATCTCCTCCTAGATTTGTTCGTCCTGTGAGAAATATTTCTCTCCCTCCAGAGGAAAGTGAAAATGTTGAACTAATTGGTCCATTTGAGCAGGTGAATACAGAATATCTGCATTTCACATCTAAATAAATACATTCTGAGATAAATTTTGAAAGCTATCGAGCATTCTTTTTTTTTTGTTGGTCAGTAGCCTATAAGACACTAAATATTGACCTCTGATAGATAAGTTTGTCATGTTAGGTCTTTATGGAGATAAGCTGTCCTGATGGAGGAGATGGTGGAAGAAGTAATGAATTTCCCGCCACTCATGAAGAAATTCATCCCACTGGGATGCTCAGTGTTGTTGCTAATCTAACACCTTATTCTGATCATAATCAGAGTCCACGCAATATGTATCAGTGTCAGGTATTTCTAGCGTGTTTGTAATAGTTCTTATTAATGCACTTACTGTCATTCAATCTTTTTCTTTGATGTTTAATTGTTTCCTTTCTCATTTTCGGTTTTAGATGGCAAAACAAACAATGGGTTTCTCTTTACAAGGACTTAAAAACCGTGCAGATCAGAAACTTTACCATCTTCAGGTCTGGTTTAAATTTTTGTTGTTCTCTATTTCTCTTCCAAAAGAGCTCTTTTTCTCCTTTTCTCCTTATCTGTGTGCAATGCTTCAATCAAAATTATAGAGCCCCCAGCCAGAAAAGCAGGAAGCAAAGGGGAGAAGATATTTTGTGGAAGGAAAGAGAAACCACTCATGCATTATTTATTTGCTTTATATATGTGTTCCATAATTCTGACCAAAATTAGGACAATGAAGAATCAAATTATATATGGATTATGGATATTTGATTTTTTTCTTAATAAAACTCCAAGGAAAATTTTTGATACCCCTCGTACGAAGTTGATGATTGAAAGGCAAATTTTAGTTTGAGATAATAAGCTCTCCTCTTATACCCAATAAATTTCCTGATGTCAGATGAGCCAAAAAGTCACCAATTTTCTGACCAGAATTTTGCTAGCCATATACTTGCTCTTTCTTTGCAACCTTTGGGTTAACACATTTTGCTGATATGACTAACCATTTCATTCAAGTGGATCTATATCTGCATCCATTACATCAATTTATCTTCATATGTGGGTTGTCTTTTTTCTCCATTTACTCTGTTGTAACAAATATGCTGCTCTCGGGCACCCGCAGACTCCTCAAACTCCCATTGTTCGCACAAGCACATATACAAAATATAGCATAGATGAATATCCAACTGGGACAAATGCAATAGTAGCAGTGCTGGCATACACCGGGTAAGTATTTTAGAGCAGTATATGCTTGTTTTATGATTTTGACATCATGAATTTAATTGCTCATCTTCATCTAGGTATGATATGGAGGATGCCATGATCTTGAATAAATCATCTGTGGACCGTGGGATGTGCCATGGACAAATATACCAGGTTTGTCTTTATCTACATGTACATATATAGATAAAGATATATACATATACGTATGTGTACGTATGTGTGCAGGGAGGCAGACCCATATGCAAAAAGCCATATATTGTTTTAATGTCCATATTGATACCAAAAGATTTAACTGAAGAAGCAATTGTTGTCCCCCTAATAACCCCTTTTTTTTTTTGGGCAGACGGAAACAATTGACTTATCTGAGGATAGCAATAAGTCAGATCGAGGCCAAAGAATGTTTAGACGAAACAAAGATGCTAAATCAATACATTCTATGATTGATGCAGATGGACTTCCATATGTTGGTCAGGTTAGCCTTTTTCTACTTTCTTCCTTATTATTTTTATCTGTTTAGTTTCATTAAATTTTATTATTATCCATATTTTTGTTGATGAATCGCTTGATAACTGACACACAGACGATACATCCGGGCGAACCCTATTGTAGCATTTATGATAAGACAACAAATTCGTGGAAAACCAACAGCCGAAAAGGTTCTGAATCTGTCATTGTTGACTATGTTGCAGTTGATATGAAAAACAGCAAGAATCTTCCTCAGAAGGTACGTGTATGTCTATCCGGACTACGTATTTACAGACATTCTTTTATGTGCATTATGGTATTATGCTGCCAAATCTTGATATACACTATATTGTTTCCACCATTGAACACTTCCAGTTTTTGCAATATCCTTGGCTAACAGTTAAACATATGATGTCTAATTTCATCCATCCAAAGTAACCGAATCTCCATCTGATACACTTTCTAATGATGAGCTTAGATATGTAACTGGTGCACTACTATTGATCAATGTTCATGGATTGAGGACTCGAGATCACATCTTTCCTTTGAATTGGTGTTCTTCTGAGTTGTCAAAATGGATTAGTGATGGGGTTATATTTGGAGTGTTTTTCTTTAGTGAATGATCAATTATTTACTCTAGCTGGAATTACATCCAAGCGAGGGAGAATTTTAAAAGTCCAAAATCTAAAATTTAGGATCATATTTAGTTGAGATTGGGGATACTTTACTGTTTTAATTGCGGTTATTGGTTGTTTAGTCTTTTACATTGGATTATTTCTGTCTCTCTTGTAGGCCAATATACGTTTTCGACATACTAGAAACCCCATTATTGGTGATAAATTTAGCAGCAGACATGGCCAAAAAGGTGTTTGCTCCCAATTGTGGCCTGATATTGATATGCCATTTTCTGGAGTCACGGGAATGCGCCCAGATCTGATTATCAATCCTCATGCATTTCCTTCAAGGATGACAATTGCAATGCTTTTGGAGTCTGTTGCTGCTAAGGTAATACTTTCTGAATGGATTCTATCATTTCATGATGTTCAAATGATAGATGTTTATATTATATTATTCTACTGTTTCTTTTTAGAGAGAGAGAGAGAGAAAATAGTATTAGTTTATGAGAGAAAGGAAGCAATGGGTGCACTGCATGTGTACATGTTATATAAATGTTTAGTGAATTATTAGTTACATATTATGCTTAGCAAAATGCTTATTTATGTTTTTGCAGGGAGGTAGTTTACATGGAAAATTTATGGATGCAACACCGTTTGCAAATTCCATCAAAAAACCTAGTGGAGATATCGAGTCTAAATCAAAATCACTAGTTGATGAATTTGGTGAAATGTTGAAGTCATGTGGGTTTAATTATCATGGTGTGGAGGTATTGTACAGTGGGGTTTACGGAACAGAACTCACATGTGAAATCTTTATTGGGCCTGTATATTATCAGCGGCTCCGGCACATGGTTTCAGACAAATTTCAGGTAAGAAGTTTTATTTTTTTATTTTTTGCTCACTTAAATAATTTTCTTGAAATTGAAACTCGGCTTTTCTTGTTATGTGACTGTGAAGGTGATGCGTTTAATGTTATGCAGTTGTCTATACATCAACAACTTTGTAATGTCTTGTGAGCCAAGAAATTGTGACTACCCTTGCTTATATTCTTGCTCTTGTTTGTTGGCTAATGCAGGTTCGCTCCACTGGAACGACGGATCAGATTACCCGGCAGCCAATCAAAGGAAGAAAGCGTGGTGGAGGTATCCGTTTCGGGGAGATGGAACGAGATGCCATGCTTGCTCATGGAGCAGCATATTTATTGCACGATAGGCTGCATACGTGTTCTGATTATCATGTTGCTGACGTGTGTTCCCTCTGCGGAAGTATTCTCACGACCTCGTTTATACAACCACAAAGGCGAGCTATACGGGAGATTGGTGGACTACCCCCCGCGAGAGCTCCCAAGAAAGTAACGTGTCACGCTTGCCAGACAAGTAAAGGAATGGAAACTGTTGCGATGCCTTATGTTTTCAGATACTTAGCAGCCGAGCTTGCTGCTATGAACATAAAAATGACTCTCCAGCTCAGCAACGATGCTGGGGCCTAGCTGTCATTCGTCGATACGTGCAATGGCTATACCATAACTTCAACATGGAGGCTGTGGCTGCCGACATGGACTTGGATCGGAGGTGAGGGGATGTTTGTCATTTTTGTGTTGTTAGCATTTTCAGTTTCTATGATCTCTTTTCATTTTTTGAGCTTTACTTGATGTTTGTTTGTAATTTATCAAAGTCCTAATTGAAAGTCTTGTATCGGTTACCACACTTGCAATCTGTTATCAACTTTTGAAAGAAGAAAAGAAGGTATTCATTTGTTTCGGGATATCTAGGAGTCAGAATCAATTTTTTTTTTTAATTTTTTACTTTTAAACAAATATTAATATATGACNATTAATATATGACATAATTGATGATTAATAATTTAAATTATATTTTATTAAATTTATAAATCAATTTTATATTTTATAATATAAATTAAAAAAATTAATTCTGTTATTAATTATTTATATTTTAATATTTATTTAAATTAAAATTGAAAAAAATTGGTTTCTTTTGCTCAACTTTGTGTCACCATTTAATAAAACACATGGGTAATGTTCTATTTATTGGAATTGATCTTGAAATCAAATGGACAATCGCGGGAATATTTATTCTATTATAAAATGTTAATAAATTAAAAATAATAAAAAATAATAAATAAAAATTTAATTTTTTTTTTCAAAAATAGAAACGATTTGAGCATTGGCAATGGCAGTATAGCTAGTAACCACAACTTATAAGAGGAAAAATGAAGTATAATTTTCAAAATAAAGTCATATTTAATAATTTAATTTTTTAATTAAATTTTAAAATTTATTCCTTCTCAATATTTAAAGTTTTTTTTTCTTAAATTTTTCATAAACTCTCTTTATAAATACCCAACCATAGTGAAAAAATTAAAAAATTTGTTTTTGATATTAATAAAAAAAATTATATTAAAAGAAACTACTAGGCTGAAGCCATGTAAACGGTGTCGTTTTATATGTCAAAATCCTTCTTCAAGAGCAAAACCTATAAATTCGCAAAAGAAAAACGTAGTCCTTCACTTGCAACACAGAAGTAAGAATTTAATTCTCCGATCAATTCAGCGGAAAAATCATAAAAATGGGTCACAACAAACCGAGACGGTTCAAAACCCAACACTCTCATCGCGGCCAATCCAGCAGATTCCACCAGCACGAAAGGTTTTTTTTTTTTTTTTTGTGTCTCTTCGTTTTCTTCAGTTCGCCAATTTACTGTTTTCTCTTAGTGCCCAGTTGCTAATTTACTTCTTTTTGCAGGGAAGACGAATCCCTTCCACATGAACAAGGTATTAATTTTTACTTTTTTTTTTTTGGTGCCGTACGTGTAAATTGTTATTTGTTTGATATAATGCCGCTGTGATACTGGGTTTTTTTTTTAGTTTCAGCGGCTAACAAGATTTTTTTTGTTTGTTTTGGTATTTTCAGCTCCTGAAGATGATCTACAAGTTCCCAAAGTTCAGCTTGCGATGTGGGTATGCAATATTAACCCCTCTTGAGGATTCTATTAGCTTTTCTATTTTTTCTTTTTTTATTTTATTGAGGAAGTGGATTTTTGGCTTCATTTTTGGTTTAGGATTTTGGACAATGTGATGCAAAGAGATGCACCGGGCGCAAACTTTCGAGATTTGGCTTGTTGAAAGAAAGTATCTGCTACATATTTTTTCCTCTCAATCGTGGTTTGGTTGTTTATATTTTCTACATTTTTGCTCCACGTTTTCAATATTGATGCAAGAACTGGCTTGTGTTCTGCTGCAATATATTCGTGGCTTTAGTTAACAGAGACTTGGCATTAAAAAAGATATACAAAATTTGTGGGATTTTAGGTCAACTTAGTCAAATGCATTGTTTGCCTTAGAAATACTATTACTTAAATAATATACTAGGAAATGGGATGTTGATTATTCTTGTTAAGTGAAATTACATTGATAGCTTCTTATTTATCATATATAAACTCAACATAACTTTATTGTTTGGAATTTATTCTTCAAGAATGCAACATATGCATTTTTAATGATGGTTAATTTGTATTATTTTGATCAATTACTGCAGGAGTTACGTGTGAGTAGTGGATTTGGAGGAATTGTATTAAGGTACTTACAACGTTTCTTTTATCTTTACTGTATTAATCATATGGTCTAACTATTCCTCTCAACAATGTTATCTCCCAGAAATCAGTGATAATATTGAGATCTATACTGATTTTAAACATCAGTGTGGTGTTCTGGAAAATCTTAATGGAAAGAGGAATGAATAATTTCTCGTGTTAGAATGGTTCTAACTTCTCCTTTTGTGGTTATCATCCATTATTGTTGTACACACTGCATCCTTGGAACTCTATACTTGAATCCTCTCAATTTGGTTTTCTTCTTGGGTTCAAAAGAATGCAGCTGATCAATGATTGGAAAATCAATTGGGTTGGTTTCTGGATCTTATTCGTCAAATGATTGGTTGTGTGGTGGGCAGACAATGCTAACAATGAAAACTGATGGAACATCTGTTGTTCCTTATACCATACAGTTCCTCATAGATCATGTGGCAGTTATTTGTGTCTATACTTGTGATTGCATGTGTGTTTTGATATTCATCTAATCAACTGTGGTGTATTTCCTTTGGCAGCCCTGTTGGGACTCACTGTGTCTCTAAAGAAGATTACAGCTTGATAAAGAGGAAAGGGCTAGCTGTTGTGGATTGCTCTTGGGCACGCTTGGGGGATGTACCATTCGGGAAGCTGCGTTGTGCTGCGCCTCGCCTGTGTATGAACTTCAACTCTACAAAAGATGCATACTTTTCGGAAGTACTTGAATATATGCAGGCTTTCTAATAAGCATTTTGTTTTAGCTCATAAATGTTTATCTGAGATTCAGATCTTTGGCCTAGTTAGTAGCTTATGGCAAAAATTTTATTCCTCCTACTATTATGTGAGATATTATTATCACTTTTATTGTAATCTATTTACTCTTGGATCCTTCCAAGTTGCTGTGATGAGCATGTCAACATTTAACAAAACTTTGCTCTAATCCCATTGGATAATCATTTGGAATTGCAGTACCATGGCTGGTAGCAGCTAATCCAGTAAATTATGGTCGACCATGTGAGCTCTCTTGTGTAGAGGCATTATCTGCAGCTTTAATAATATGGTAACAAAATTTCTCTGCTTAATTTTGTCTGAAACAATTTTGTTATGTGCTAACGTTGTAAATTCTGACAATTCTTTTAATAATTGGCTTTGCGTTACGTTGATATTGGTTCATTTTCTCCCAGATCTTTTTATAACTTTTATTTTTGATGATGGTCTTATGGGTTTGCAATGCTTTCAAGTAGTAAATCATAACCACTTGAATGATCATTATTTGCATAAGCATATAGCTTATATTCTTTCAAGGCAACCAATTCCAATATATTTTCCCGATTCCTTAATCAATGTGTTATTTTTTATGAATTCATTTCTCAACTTTACCATGGATGAATGTCATACTTCAATTTTGTAACCACGTTTCTATTTTGTACGTCAGTGGATTATTTACCAAAGAATCCTTTGCAGCTTGTAGTCATAGATTTCTAGTATTCCTTTGGTCTCTTGTGGACGTATGCTGATATTATTGGCCAAGGATCTGATATGTTTTCACATTCTAATATATGTTTCAACAGTGGGGAAGAGGAAACTGCAAATTTATTGCTGGGCAAGTTCAAGTGGGGCCATGCATTCCTCTCCCTTAACAGGTAGCTTGAATTTTTTTTATTTTCTTTTTTTCTTTGAGAAGTACAAAATCACATTTTCTGAACTGAGGAAACATGAAAATGGCCTAAGAGAATGCCATCCATTTCCAAAGTTGTTTTCAATTTTACATGGCTTTTGTAGTCTTTACCTTTTGTTAACTTCTGACATATCTTTCTTCCTCATCTTTTTATATTCCATTTTGCTTTCTCTGTGGGGTAACAGACTTGCGTTATATCCAAAATGCAGGGAACTGCTGAAGGCATACTCTGAATGTGAAAATAGCGCTGCTATAATTGCAGTTCAAAATGCTTGGCTTTCCCAACAAACCCAGGTTCCAAAGACTCAATCGAATGTAGAAGGTAAGTCTTTTGGTCATTTTGAAGAAAATTTATGAGCGGATAAGTAAATTTAAGATCAATACATGATTGCAGTAAACTAATTATACATCTGTATTCTATTGCCATAGGAGCTGACACCAATGAAGATGAAAACTCTTCTAATGACTCTGAAGATGGGCTTCCCCCTCTCGAAAAAAATATGAACCATTTGAACTTGCAGGAAAGTGACGAAGAAACTGACGAAGAAAACGAGTAGAGAAAGTATACTCACACAATTACATGGAAAGAAAATGAAGCCTGTAACTTATCCATCACTGGGGTTATATAGAAGCACATAGTTTTTATTAGAGTACTATTAGAAAGTTGAAAATGTGTGTTGTAGTTTATTTATGAGTTGTTGTAATACTTGTTTGGCATTGACAATGAAAAGCATGCTAAAATGGTGAATGGTATAACATAAAACATGTACTAAAAGTTATAAAGTAGATACACATTTCTTTTTTTTTTTCTGTAATTTATTAGATTAATCAATAAGTCTTGCGTGTTTGTGCGTGTGTGTGTGTGTATTTGTATTTGGACGGATTAAAGTATTATTTTATTATTAATACTATAATAAATTACAATAATTTATTTTGTATTTTAATAAAACAATATATATATATATATATATATAAAGAGGTGAAAGCCACTAAATAGAGTTAGATTACAAGATGAAATTATTGGGACAAGTAAAATTTTAATTTATTAAATTTAATAAAAATTTAAAACCTTAAATACATAATAGTGAATTTTTTGGGTACTAATTTAGTAATTTTATTATAAGAGATAACGTTTCATCTAGAAACTTCCTAAAGCGAAAACGTTTCGTCTACAATGATGTGAGATTCACAAAAATGACTACAACCACTACTGATAAGGGTATTTTCGGGATTCAACACGAGAAAAACATCATTAATTTATTATTATTTTTTAAACGCCGCCTTCTGTCTTGTCAGATTTTGTTGTTCGATATCTTAAAACACTACTCGAAAACTAAGAACGAAACAGAACCAAAAAAATAAAAACCCTAAAACCAGAAATTCCTCCAAAAAATCAAGTTTTAAAATGAAACTCTAAAATACATCCATTTTCCGTTATCGTTCTGGAAATCGTTTCATTTATTAACTCATTTTTGTTTCTCTCTGTGTTCTCTGTTTTCGACACTTTTTTCCTTTGTTTTCAGGGAAAATATAAAACGGCACGCCGTTGAAGTGTAATTGAGGGGTTCTTTGCTTTTGCAACTCTGATAGCTTCCTTTATCTGGGTTTGGTTCGGTTTTGTTGATGTGCTATTTGTTCTTGTTGTGTTCTCTAATGGTTGGTTTTGTGTTGTGAAAATTAGGGTTTCACATATTCTCTTCTCTTTTCGTCATTTCAGGCCACCAAGCAAAAATTATATCTCTGTGAGTTATTTTTCCTTCTCTGCATTAATAGGTTTGATTTGGGTTTTTTTTAAAAATTTTTCATGTTTGTTTGTTTGCATTGTAAATTAGGGTTTTGTTTTTCCCAGCTTTGTTAAACTTTAAGGTTTTTTTTCTGTTATTTTAAAGAATTTTCGTTCTGTAATTTTGTTGGATATTTGAATATTAATAATGAAGTTAGGGTTTAGTTTGCGCAAGATTTTTTTTTAATTTCTTTCTGGATTTGCTGAGAAATTAATATGTTCTGGTCTCTGTTTTCTTTGGTGGTGTTATATGTAATTTGTCATGTCGATTTTACTGAGCTTCGGGAGAAAAACGATCGTAGAATTTAGCAAATATCTTTTGTTCCTGGGGTAAACTACCCTCACAAATATTTTCTTTTAAATCAATTAAAAACCTTCTGTCTTTGTATATATATTTATCAATTTTTATAGCATTCTGGTATTCTTTTGTAAATGTCTGTTGTTGTATGAGATTTTCTTCAAGTGGCTGATTGCATATTAAATGTTTTGTTTATTCAGGGTTGTGAAACTGAGTTTTTAGTTGGAAAAGATGTCGTCTCCATATCCAGTTCTTGACAATCGACCTATTGATCAGTGGAAGGTTAATGAATTAAAAGAAGAGCTAAAAAGGCGTAAGTTGAAATCCAGTGGTAAGAAGGATGATTTGATAAAACTCTTGGATCAAGCTATTCGCATTGAGAGGGAAAATGCCATGAAGGAAGCAGAAATTGCTAGAAAGGAAGCAGAAAATGCTATGAAGGAAGCAGAAAAGGTTGATAATATCAATAGCCAACCAGTAATTGAAGTGAAGGATGAAGAGAAGGTACCATCTGGTTCTGAAACAGCGAAAGTTGATTCGGATATTGGCACTAAAAGAAACAAGAAGGTGGATAATGTTGTGGTTCAGCTTGACATTAACAGTAGTGTGGCTGCCTCAAGTCAAGGAGAACATCCGGATGATAACAATGAAAATGTTGCTGTTTTCGGTCAAGAGAAACTTCAAGGTGACACAATGGGTGGTACTAGTCCCACTAGAGTGGATGAGGAGCGGGGTTCCAAAGTAACTACTGTGGAGACTGGCGCCACAGTTACTGAGAGTGTGGTCGCTGAAGTAGTATTGAGCGGGCAAGAATTTCACAACTCTGGAACATGGGGGAAACATGTAAAAGCAAATATTCAGCTGGAGATTGAGGATTCAAAGCCCCTACTGGAGATCGAGGATTCAAAGCCCCAGCTGGAGAATGAGGGTGAAAAGATTCTGCACAGAGATGACACGCTTGACGCTTCTGCACCAGATAATCAGGTATCTGAGGTCAGCGCTAATTTAGGGTGTCAAGTAAAATCTGATTCTATTTCTACTGATTCTGTCACAATTAATGAAAAGATTGAAATAAAGGATAATATAATTGCTGATAATGTCAAATTAGAACTAGATGTTAACAAACCGGAGATGGTGGAACCACCATCTAGCAATGTTGTCCCAGTTGGTGGCAAATCACATCCTATGGATATTGAAGAGCCACTTGAGAAGATGATATCTGTAGAAGAGCAAGATGACAACAATACTACAAATGCAGAAATGGGCAAGAAAATTGATAGTGCATATATGAGGTATTCTGAAAAGTTGAATTTGGACAGAAGCTCTGGTGATGATTCAATGGAGGAAGATGTTCTGGAGAGTAAACAAATTAATTCCAAAGATGGTCCTGGCGAAGTGAGGGATGGGACTGAGAAAAATGAGGCACCTATTGCGAAGGAGGAAAGTCCCGTTGATGTTGTGGGAGGTGGTTTATCTGCAGAAAAGATACAGGTCCATGTTGAGAATAAAAGTCGTTCGGTTGTGCCTGCTGAGAAAAGGAAAAACAGTGGTAAGTTTTGCTTTCAGGGTGTGATTATCTTCTAGGAGTTTATTATCTTCTCTATGGTGTTGTTTCTCCATTATATTCATTTGCTCTTTTGTTATCAACGTGCCTTGTCAAAGCCTTTCTTTTGTCTTGGGATGAAAATTAAAACGAATTTTATTTTTTCTTTTAAAGAACTTGTGTCCCCTGCAAATTTCTCCGAACTTCTTTTCAATTCTCTCAGTCATATCAGTGTGTCATGAATTTAGACAAGGCAGAAACGATATTACTCTGCTGTTTATGTCAAACTTCTCAATTCTTATTTGTTTATTAATGGAATGAGACTGAAAGCTAATTTGTTCTATACGTTTTCTTATGCATATAGTTCACTTTTCATTTGTCTCCATGTCTGATGAATTGCTTCACAGATCAAGAAACAGTAGGAAGCAATGAGCCTTCAAAGAGGCAACGGAGATGGAATTCTGAAAGCCTCAAACTTCCAGAGCAGCAAAGCTCTACTCCGAGGGATGCGTTTCTGTCTCCTTTGAAACGTAGCTTCTCGAGATCTGATTCTGCAGTCAGCGAGGAAGCACCAAAGGACCGTGTTGGTGAGTTGTCAATCTCTAAATAGGATTATATGGTATTCCTGCTTTTGACTTTAATGGTTTCCATTTCGTTGTTTGGCAGTTCCGCCATCACCCAAGCCTCCAACTAATTCCCTTAGGATTGATCATTTTGTGCGTCCTTTTACCCTGAAAGCTGTACAAGAGCTTCTAGGCAAAACTGGAACTTTTACAAGTTTCTGGATGGACCATATCAAAACTCATTGCTACGTCACTGTAAGATTTCTAATTCTCACATTAGGGATTCACTTGTTGTCCTGTTTTCTTCCTGTAACACATTCTCATGTTTGGAGGATCTCTTCGATTGCTTTGGAAACTACTTTTATGATGCAGTATTCATCTGTTGAAGAAGCAATAGAGACACGCAATGCCTTGTACAACATTCAGTGGCCACCAAATAATGGTGGACGCCCTCTAGTTGCTGAGTTTGTCAATTCTCAGGAAGCAAAAATGCATGCAGAGGCTCCTCCTCCAGCACCTGCTTTACCTGTCAGTACAGGTTCAACTGTTCCTGCAGCACCACCTGTCTCACAGCCCCAACCTTCACCACGGCAACCCACTCCAAGACAGCAGCAGCAGTTTCCACCTACACCTACTCTGCCCCCACCCTTAACAAACCCAGCCCCAGCTAGAGAACGGTTCACTCTTCCACCCCCTCCTCCACTTCCTGAGAAGCTGGATCCACCAATTGTGACGCTGGATGATCTATTTCGGAAAACTAAGGCAACTCCTAGGATCTACTACTTGCCTTTGTCAGAAGAACAAGTTGCAGCAAAACTTCAATCATGTAGTAAAAATGTCCAGCAGTAGGGATCGGCCTATACATAATCAAATCCTATGTCTGGCAGCGTCAACATGTTACAATAATGGTAAGAAAAGTATCACAAAAAGAAAATTGTATGTTTGCAGGTCTGCAGGTGTTTCTTGTACGAAGCAATCATTCCAGCTGAGCAGAGGGAGATCTGGTTCGATGATCGATTTTGGTTTTCCAAAGGCTGATTGGGCATGAGGTTTATGTTTCATCTATTGTTAGAACCCTAAAAAAGACGAGAGCGATTTGCGTTTAGTGGTGGCATGTTTTTCATATTGAACCAGCATTTCCAACTTTTATGAACTTTATATTGTTAGATTCTAACTCTTGGATCTGATGTTTTGGTATAAGTTTGGTATTGTAGATTTTTAGGAATTTGATGGTAACCAGACCAGCGTACTAGGTTTGTTAGGTTTGGTCTGTAGGTACTGAAACTTCTTAGTCTGATGGAGCTTTAGTTTCAGTTTTCTCAGAGCTGTGCTTTATTTATCTGGTCTGCCATTTTAATCAAATTTTGAATGTTAATCATTTAAATAGTAAATAATGGTGAATTTCTCGGAAAAAATGGTGAAACCGAGTGCCAATTGTTGCTGTTGTGATACCCTCCAAGAAAACAAAGTGGAAAATGTTGTTTCAGGAAAATTGCATGAAACCCACAAGTTTGAAAGCATTGCGTTGAGTTTTAATATTTTTGATAACTAATATGCCATGCCCTCTTTATTTTTCACATCACTAAGAATACAAGTTTGGAAGGAGAATTTTAGGTAAAATAATTTTATTTTATTAATAATGATATGATAATAGAAAAATATTAGTTAATAATAATAAATAAAAATTAATTATTAAAAAAAATTATTTAATTTTATGAGATGGATTTACCATTTTGTGATGCTGCTCTGCTTTAAAAGCGATTGTCCTGAGATTCACTTGTTTGAAAGTGCTTGATATAATATTTATTAATTAATATTTAATTGTTTATTATTATAATTAATTTTATTTTACAAATATCTATTTGTATTAAAAGTTTGATAATTTCACCGTATTTAGTGATAATATTTTTCAGCAAATCATAAACTAAAATATCACAAGTTACTTGCGCGTGCGTCCATTTGCAGTAATGATTAAGGCAGGACGGAAAAGCAAAGAGACCCTAGAAGAGGATAAATCTGCTTGCCTCTACGTTTCTAGGGTTTAATTCACTTTTTTCCTCTAACTTTCTCTGATTTTCTAGGAAACCAAACACAAGTGAAAATGGCGGCCGGCAAGAAAACAGTACGCTCCTTTTCACTTTCACGTCTTTGTCGCACCTCAGATGATGATTTTTTGATCGATTTTTGTTAATTGTTTTCTGGGTTTTGTTTTTTTTAGAAGAAGGCGCACGAGAGCATTAACAACAGGCTGGCTCTCGTGATGAAGAGTGGCAAATACACGCTGGGTAACAAAATTGTTCATCACTCCCTCAGAAGCTCCAAGGTTAGTTTTTTTTTTTTTTTTCAAATAAATTTTAGAATTGGAAATCTGTTTTTTAATTTTCTAAAGTGTCCATTTTTTATGGAATTTTGTATGTTGATTTTTTTTTTTTTTAGGAAAATTGATTATTTTGTCTAACAATTGCCCTCCATTGAGGAAATCTGAGCTCGAGTACTACGCTCTGCTTGCAAAAGTCGGTGTCCACCACTATAACGGAAGTGAGTGCTACTTCATTTCTTTCTTATGTACTTGTTTTGGGTTAGTTTGTGTTTTTCTACGTGCTTTTACTTTATCTTTGAATTTGGCCTTGTATTGAATTGGATGTGAAATTTTATTATATGATCGTGCATTTAATTTAGAAAAATAAAAATTACTTAATTCAGCTCAATGGCTAATCGCTGAAGATCATATACTATTTATAGCATGAAATACATATATATTATTTCAAATAAATGTGATTTATTTAATATAATATATGATTCTATAATATTTTTTAAATTTGATATAAAAAGTAAATTTTGATAAATATAAATTAGTACTCAAGATAGATATAAAATTGTCTTTATTGTACCTTTTGGACATTATGAATAGAATATAATATTCTTTGAACTCAAAAATGTTTGATTTGAATTTTAAAACATTATGAATGACATTTTTAATTCTTATATTCCTTTCTCAATTGTTTACATTGATGATGTCTTAATTTTCTCAAAATTTATAAAATAACATTTCAAACATTTAACAACTTTTTTCAAAATTGTTTGACAGAATGTTTTAGTAGTTTTTACTACAAAATGAAATTATTTCAAATCAGAGTTAGATTTTTAGGACATAAAATTTACTAATATACTATTCAACCAATTAATATATTAATAGAATTTGTTTCAAAGTTTTCTTATGAGATTAAGGATAAGACCCAGTTACAAAAGTTCTTAAGATTCTTTAATTATGTAGTTAATTTCTTTTCTAATCTAAGAACTATTTGTCAACTGTTATACAATAAGTTTTAAAAGAATTCACCTACTGATTAACATACTAAAGTAGTCAACTTGATCAAGGATAAAGTTAAGATTATATCTTGTTTTAACCCTTCTTAATCTTAGTACTAATTTTATTGTTGAGATAGATGCATCAGACATAGGATATGGAAGTATTCTTAAACAAAAATTAGAAAGATTAACAAAAAAATTAATAGTCGGGTATTAAGTATTTGGTTAGGTGTTCAAAATAATTACTCAATAATAAAAAAAAAATCTTATTAATTGTTTTATGCATAATGAAATTTCAAAATGATTTGTTTAATAAAATATTTTTTTTACAGATAGATTGTAAGTCTGTAAAAGAAGTTTTCAAAAAAAATGTCAAAAATTTGGTTTCAAAACAAATTTTTGTCAAATGGCAAGTAATTTTCTTAAATTTTAATTTTTCAGTTGTCTATATAAAGGGTTAGGAGAATTATTTACTAGACTATCTTACCAGAAAATTCTTACAAGAAAGAAAGGAATAATCAAACACTGAGTGTATTCAAACACTATGGCTAATAAAAAACAAAAAATAAAAGTTTAAAACTATGCATTGAAGGCCCAAACAAGTAAAAAATTCTTGGTTCCCATTCCTCAATTTCCTTCTCTTTCTTATTTAAATTTACTCAAAACTCAAGGGTTATTTACCCAACATAGATCATCTACTCAGCAAAAATTCACTTCAAGTTCAAAATCAACGTACCATTCAAAAGTTCAAAAAGAATATATTCAAGTTATTTCATATAATCAACCTGTCCCAAGAAAAAAAAGCCTATAATCTTACTCAAAAATTGTTCAATCCAAACGTCCAATTCTTTATCTCTCAACCTTTCAAAAATCGTAAATTCTATGAATTAATCATTGTTGATACAAATTTTATAAAAATTATGCACAATAAATATCCCAAAAATCCTGATCAAATCGCTTACTCAACCTGTAAGATCAAAAAGATCTGTTGCTTAAATGAATTCATTTCATTCCACACAGATAGATTTTTTTTATAAATTATTTGCCCAAAAGATTTAATTATATAAATTATCAAAATGCATAGTATAATATATTGACACTGAAATATATGTGTGATGAACACATTTTTATACTAACGAAAATCTCTTTATAGTGGACACTGAAAATTAGTCAAAACTATTTTTGAGTTTTTGAGTTTTTTTTTAACATTACCTATGAAATGCATACCTATAATAAAGTTTTAAGGGTTAATTTTAAAAAAAAAAAATGAATTTTGAAATTAGGAATTTGTTTTTTTAATTTTGTAAAGTGTCCATTTTTTATGGAATTTTGTATGTTGATTTTTAAAAAAAAAAATTTGATCAATTTGTCCAACAACTGCACTTCATTGAGGAAATCTGAGATCGAGTACTGTGCTATGCTTGCAGAAGTCGGTGTCCACCACTATAATGGAAGTGAGTGCTACTTCATTTCTTTCTTATGTTCTTGTATTTGGTTAGTTTGTGTTTTTCTACGTGCCTTTACTTTGTATTTGAATTTAGCCTTGTATTGAATTGGATGTGAAATTCTATTATATGATCATGTGATTAATTTAAAAAAATAAAAATTACTTAATTCAACTCAATGGCTAATCGTTGAAGTTCATATACTATTTATAGTATGAAATACGTGTAGGTTTTAGCTATTATTGCAATACAGATGGCTTTTGATTTGTTGTTTGAGGTGTTTGTGGAAATGTCAAAATGGTGCTCTTGGTGCTTTTGTGAAGGAGACTTCTTGCTTTCGGAATAATTTTTTGCTCAAATATGGAATAGCAACATGGCATTTACTAAGACTTTCATTTTCTTTGTTAGTTTTATAGACTTATTCAATGTTAGTTGTGTCCATAATGATCCAATATTGGATATAATGTTAGTGTATGAACTTGATTTTAGCTCATCAAATTTCATGGTTTGTCTCTAAACTTCTAGAATTGGCATTCGCAAGCTTCCAGAATATGATGTTATCTATTGCTTTTGATAGTGAGGAATGTTTGATTACCTTGAATTTACCGCTCACTAACAATGAAGGTTAGTATTCATTCCTTCCAACAATTTTGCAGACAATGTCGACTTGGGAACAACTTGCGGCAAGTATTTCCGGGTGCCTTGCTTGAGCATAGTCAATCCAGGTACCATCTGCAACCTCCATTTAACCCAACTTAGATATCAATTGCTCCATTCTCCGCTCCGTAGGTGACTCTGACATCATCAAAACACTGCCAGGCGATCACTAAGAAGATTATCAGGTTCTACATATCTTTCGTGGTTCTTTTCTTCTTCATACTTTCCATATCGCATGTCCTTGTGGTATTTTATAGCAAGATTTTGGATCTTAATGCTGCCTGTTTTTGTATTCAAGTTTCTTAATTTTTTATTATTATTAACATTAATTTAGTGGGTTAGAGCACAAACCAGCCACTACGCTGTATACATAATTATCAAGCAAATTTCAATATTTTTTTTCCATTATTTCTCAAGCAAATGAAGTAACCAAACAGAAAGTAATTAAAACCCACTTTTTTCTTTAATATTAGTACATAAATGTAAAATAAAATAAACTGCGCTCCTAAAAATCTTCGTCCATTTTAAACACGTGGTTTCCACCGTTACCGTTAAGACTCGACATGACGGAAGCCTTCTGATATTCTCCGACTCTCTTCTCGAAGAAATTCGTCTTCCCCTGAAGAGAGATCAGCTCCATCCAATCAAACGGATTCTCCACGCCGTACACCTTCTCGCAACCGAGTGCGTTCAAGAGTCTATCAGCAACGAACTCTATGTACTGACTCATTAACGCACCGTTCATCCCCACCAACGCGCAAGGCAACGCGTCGCACACAAACTCCCTCTCTATCTCCACCGCTTCCTTCACTATCCCCTTCACGCGCTCTTCGCTGAGCTTCGTCCTCATTAGGTCGTACAACAAGCACGCGAAATCGCAGTGCAGTCCCTCGTCTCGTGAGATCAACTCGTTTGAGAAGGTTAGTCCCGGCATTAACCCGCGCTTTTTTAGCCAAAATATGGCGCAGAAGCTTCCCGAGAAGAATATCCCTTCCACGCAGGCGAACGCGATTAGTCTCTCCGCGAAAGTCTCCGACCCATCGATCCATTTTAGAGCCCACTCCGCTTTTTTGGCCACACACGGTACCGTTTCGATGGCGCGGAACAAACGGCTCTTTTCTTCGGAGTCTTTGATGTAGGTTTCAAGGAGAAGCGAGTACATTTCGGAGTGGATGTTCTCGATTGCGATCTGGAAGCCGTAGAACGCACGTGCCTCCGCGATCTGGACTTCTTTCATGAACCTGCCGGCGAGATTTTCGAGGACAATGCCATCGGAGGCGGCAAAGAAGGCAAGGACGTGCGTGATGAAGTGTTTCTCGTCCGAGGTTAGGGCTTCCCAGTGGCGAAGATCCTGCGACAAATCGACTTCCTCGGCGGTCCAAAACGACGCCTCTGCTTTCTTGTACATCTCCCAGATTTGCGGGTAATGAATCGGAAACATGCAGAACCGATCCGGATTCGGGGCTAGAAGTGGCTCTTCGGGAATCGATGGCATTTTGGCAAATTTAGAGCTTCGTACTTGGGTAGGGTTTATGCTTTGCCGAAAGAGGCGAGGAAGGTTTGGTTTTATAGGGAAACTTGGGAGGGAGAGAAGCAGAATGTTTTGAAATTTTTATAAGGGGCAATTTAGGTATTTAAGTTAAATTATGGTGACGTGGCTTGTTTTTATGGGACACAGGGATATTTGCGAGAGTGAAATTACGTTTTTAGAATATTGTTTTTGCGCACTCTATAAAA
>CP135536.1:8046333-8059286 GCA_032402905.1 Khaya senegalensis
AATGTTATAAAAAAAAAATTGAAATAAGAAATTAAACAAGACTGATAAAGGCAAGGAGCACACAGAATTGGAAGGGAAGATAAAGGGCTAAGCATGTTGAGGGAGCAAATGGGACACTACACGTGTCAAACTGGGTCGACACCCAAAACATATGGTCTGGTAAGGCGCACGCGCAGGGATGGATAGTAGGGGCCAGTTGGACTTAAAATCACACTAGAAGAAAAGTTTCTTTTCTTTGACCCTAATTATCATTTTCTTGACCTTTTCTTCTCCCCTTTTTTTTATTTTTTTGATTTAACCCACGACTTTTTTTAAATAAATAATATATTATTAAAGATAAATTAGTCTAAGAATAAATAAAAATGATAATTAATTTATTATTTATTAAAATTATTAAAAATAAATTATTTTTACGAATAAATATTGAAAAATTAAAATTCCGAATATAAAAAGAGAAAAGACAACATTACTTGTTCTTAGACACATTGAATTAACACATCAAATATTCAATCCCGCATACAATTCCAAATTTACAACCCATGTGCCCTAAATTCTTCTCAAAAAAGGAAAATTAAGCATCAATCATCGTATGCTTCATACAAACACNGACAACATTACTTGTTCTTAGACACATTGAATTAACACATCAAATATTCAATCCCGCATACAATTCCAAATTTACAACCCATGTGCCCTAAATTCTTCTCAAAAAAGGAAAATTAAGCATCAATCATCGTATGCTTCATACAAACACGTGAATTAGTGTTGTTTTATTCCTCCGAATCCGCCGACCTATTACCTTGTGTCAACTTTATCACCGTACAATCACTGAGTTTCTGCCACGTGTACAAATCTTGTTGCTTATGTGCCAAACAGGTGATTAAAAAACGACCTAATTCTATTTTTTGTCACACGTGTGGTGTCGGGCTGGGAACACGGCAACGTGCGAATCGGGTTCGTGGGTTTTTGTCGTTGGGTGGACGGCAGACACTTTTTACTTTAGGGTAATTAAAAATATTAAATAATTAGCTTAATTAATTTTGTAATTAGCTAAGAATAAATTAACAAAGGGTTCGTTTAATTACTTGCTTAGGCACATGTATGTGACACCATAACAACAAGACATAAAGAGTTTTGTTTTGTTTGTGTTTGTGTTTGGTTAGCATTCACTTCATTTGTCTTTAATTAAAATATTATGAAATTTATTTTATTTTTTCAAAATCAATATTTTTAGTTAATAATCAATATCACATTACATTAATTAATATATATAATTAACAAATTAAAAAAAATATACGATGAACTAAAATATTACATATTTAATCGATCAATATTAAATTATCACCCGTATTAATCAAGATTTTTATATTATTATTGTTATTATTATTGTTATACAAAAATTAAACTCAAGAAATAAATTGTAATTATTTAGATAATTACAATAATAACTTCCCAAGAGCCAAATCTAGAAGCTATGAGAATTCATAAAATAATTAAGTGTTTAATTAAAAATAATTAATTAAAGTAAGATTAATTAATCCGTAGATTTAGGCGATGATCCCGGGAGCACTTTCTAGATTAAGAAATTGTTTCTTTTATGCTTTTTAGAACTTCACTTTTTTCTTCAATTTTGTTTAATATTCCGCAGGCTTAAAACCAGTAGTTTCCAGGAATCTGCATCTTCAAGTTCCTGTTTTGACTAGTAAAGTATGAATTCCAAGATCTCCATTTTCTACTCAATTTGTAACATTAATTTATTAATTACAATAATATATATTTTTTAAAAAATTATATTAAATAATTAAAATAAAAATACAAAGATACCCATCAACGATAGATCACTTACGAAATGCATGTGACGAGGACCAACACCATATAATAGTCGAATCTCTTTCATTATTTTTGTTGATTGATGCTTATATAATTGGTAGAATATGAATACGAGATTCAAAAGCTGTGCATTATATGGTCTTCTTCCCAAGGCTTTTCAATCAATTATTCACTCTCTTTGAAAGAATCTTATTCGTATTCTTTTCATGCAAATAACTTGATTTTGATAAATTTAAGGTCTTATTTATATATATTTGTCATTCTTTTGGTTTTTAAAAATATTTTTTATAAAAATATCTTATGAGTATTTTTTAATATAAAATTATATTTATATTTTAAAATATTTTTATAATTTTTGAATAAAAATTAATAATACATGCCCATTTACTAATGTTTGTTCATATAAAAAATTTAAATTCTTTTTTTTTTATATAAGTTTTTAAGTGTTTATATTTTTAAAATATAATTTGATACATATTAACTTTCTTTTTATTAAAATAATACTATTTAATGCTAAATGTTAATATATGATTATAAATAATGTTGATTTAATTCAATTTAAAATTTTATAAAATAATTGTTATTATATTTATATTTAAAAATTTTTTATAATGTTATATTAATATTTCATGTCTTTTATATTTTTAATATAAAATTTAAAATATAATATAATTAATTTAAAATTTAAAATTAATAATATAATAAATTAAAATATAAAATATAAAAAAATATAATTAATATAAAATTTGTAATTTATAATATGAATGTTTATAAATGTTTTAGTACAATGTAAAGTTAAAAAAGAAAATGATTAATTTATTGTACCTAACCCCACTAAATTAACAGCGATCCACATATGATTGGTAGCATCGATGTTCCTCACTGCAGCAACTAGCAACCTAGAAAATGGAAATATGGAAAAGTGAGCTAAAAAAATGAAAGAAAATTATGTTAGGAGTCCATCAAGTCGTGCAGTGCTTTTGCGATTCAATTTCATGGCTAGATACAGAGAAACCAACCAAGATAGTGGTGGTAAACGATGATTTGTCTTTTATCTTTTAATCCCATCTACCTATAATAATTGTTGTTCCTCTCTCTCTCTCTCTCTGGCTGATCAGTCTTCTCTGTAATCTTTCTTTGTCTTTCAAAAAACCTTGATTGTGGACTGTCATGGCTGGCTACCTTCTTTATTGAATGGAAAACCAACAACATGTGCTTGGACTCTACTGTCAATGAACTGAATTGCAAGATTTCTCTGTATTACGATTGTCAAGGAAAAAAATAAAATTTGGGTCCTTCAAGTTTTACATTTTTATAGAAAAAAATATAATTTATCTTTCATATCTAATAGATACCTATTCTTTAAGGTTGAGTAGCAATTTCTGATTAAACAGGAACTGTGAAGAATCAAATTGATAAGTTTAGTCCTAGAATCGAAACTTTTTTTTAAAACAATTAATTCATATTCTCACTTCAAGGATTTGAATTTAATCAAATTAACTTTAATTCTAAAATCTTTAAAGCTTAAAATTAAATTGATGAACCAACTCGAATATGATCATTTGAATTGATTCGATTCAAAAAAGATTAATAAAAAAATTAATTCAAATTAATTCTTGATCTCAACAGAATTAAAACAAAAATTTTAAACTTTTTGTACTAACTTTAAAACATTTTAAGCAATAAATTAATTAAAACTCACCCTTAATCTTATTAAAATAATCATAATAACTTTTAATGTTAAGTTATGTAAATTATTGAGAGAATTTGTTATTAAATCAATTAGTAGTTGTTCTTGAATCTTATTGAAATCAAATTATTGAGAGAATTTGTTATTAAATTAATTAGTACTTGTTCTTGAATTTTATTGAAATGGCTAAAATACTCTTTGATGTTGATGTACATGCTTCTTATTTTCACGGTCAAAAGGGCAATGTGATCATTTCGTTAAGAGTTTTCAGACCTATTTAATATAAAGGAATAAACAAGGAACTCATTTATAAAAATGTAACAATTTAGGGACTGAGATATTATTAGCCATTCTTCAAGAATTATAGAACAACAACACAACATAACACAAAACCCTAGGTATACAGTACTATGGCTATGGTGCGTGGCAGCTGCATACTCGTTGGGATGCAGCTCCTGCTAAAGCAAATTCATGGGTTTTTTGACAGGTGTTAGGGTTCTTTAATTTAATGTGTTACTGTTTCACTTGGAGACCATAGGCACATGAGAGCTAGGTTGTCAGTCTGGCTACCCTAGCAAGAATTGAAGAAGAGGATAAATATAATTTAATTGTTGCTTGGTCTAAAGGGAACCACTTGTAAGTAAGATGTTCGAAAAACAAACAAAGACAACCACTTTTACTAGGTTGTATTAATGACCATAATTAGTTGTAGGATACAGAACAATCACTTAAAAAGGGCGAAATTTGATGAACTCTCCTTGGCTATTTCTTTGTTTGATAGGGCTTATTTAAGAGGTTAAGAGAGTTCTTTGTGACACTTGAATATTTTCTTTCAATTTAAAATATTAATTTATTAAATAATATTATTAATTTATTTTTATAAATTTAAAATTAATTCATAATTTATGTCATATATAACGTGATTATTTAATAAAATTTTAAAAATATTAAAATTATCGAAGAAAATTTATGATTTGACTAAACATGAAGGGAGGTGAATGATAGTTTGTTTTTCGAAAATGGTTAATTAAGAATGATAATAATTTCTCAAATAAAAAATGAAAATATACGTGGCAGAAGCCCACATAGGATGACTCTGCAAAAGAGTGTCGGCCACGTGGAGAAACTGTTTTTTTTACTCCTTGCTGTTGAGATGGCTGCTGCTGCTGCATGCGAAGAAAACACGGCGAAGAATAGAACACTAAACCTTTTTGGCCAAGACCATGCCGTGGCCATGACAGACATCCACGTGGCAGTCACTCGGCTCTGCGAGTGGGGACATATCTGTGGGTCCCGCTTAAAATTTCAAGCTTTGAAAGTGGAGTTTAATAGTTTTCTCGTCGGTTAGTGTCAGGTCTCAACTATAAATCGACCAACCGGGGTTCTGTCTTCCTCGCACTCTTACGCTTATTCTCTCTTCTCTCTCCAGATTTGTTTTCTTTGTCGGCAAATTACAAAACCTTCTTCTTCTTCGTCCTCTCTTGTTCTTCAAAGGAAAAAAAAATTAAAAACAGAGCACTCTGTTTCACTCTGTTTTGTGTTTCACTCCTCTAAAAAGCCTAGATCTTCCACCCAGTTTCCGTTCCTGAAATGGGTTAGTTTCAGTTTTGGTTTTGGATTCGGGTTCGTTCAAGAATTGTGTCAGTAACGATTATGTATGTGTTTGTTTTTTGCAGTGAGCTTTACCGGAGGAATAAAGAAGAAGACGTCCAACTCGAATGATATGATTTCCGAAGTTCTAAGCGCGGCTGCATCAAACCCGTCTCTTTTCACGACGGCAGCACAGAAGCCGCCGGTGGTTCCTGGCGGATACTTTCCCATGTCAAAGAAACAGATGCTTAAAAACCTTGAAATCAATGCGGGAACTAGAATTACTTCCCTGGTTGATTCAATGAGAGTTTCTTCGCCAACCCATATCAAGTCCACGCCTCTCACTGCTGAAGAAACTAAGCTGATGGTACAAATTATAAATTATTACAAATTCTCTGATTTTGTTGTTGAGTTTCGGTTGAAAAAGTGATTGATTGGCGTTCGATGAAATGAGCAGATGGAGCATCCTTCAGCTTTGGAGATGTTTGAAGAAATAACTCACGCTTCAAAAGGGAAACAAATTGTGATGTTCTTGGATTACGATGGAACGCTTTCCCCCATAGTTGACGACCCAGAACTAGCTTTCATGTCTGACAAGGTTTCTATTTTGTAAATTCCAAAAAATTTGCTCAAACTCAGTATCAGTTTTCTGCTTTTGTATTCACTAATAGGTTTTCCTCCCTTAACACAGATGAGACGAACTGTGAAAAAACTTGCACGCTTCTTCCCAACTGCCATAGTGACCGGCAGAGGCAGAGACAAGGTACATTCCCACTGCCATTTTTCCATTTCTTTCATCCAACAAGACTTCAAATTTCATTTTCTGATCGCCTCTTGTTCTTGTATTTCATTGCAGGTTTACAATTTTGTCAAGTTAGCAGAACTGTACTACGCAGGCAGCCATGGCATGGACATTAAAGGACCAACCAAAGGTTCCAAACTCAAGAAGGTAATTTTTGCTCGTTTGCCATCTTTATTAATTCGTACTTTAGTTACTACAGCCGCCAGAAATTCGAAAACTAATTTATCCGCTGTTTTTAAAACCTTTCTCAGAATGTTATCTTCCAAGCAGCAAACGAATTTGTTCCCATGATCAATGAGGTGGGTAACTTGTAATTTTCATCATCTTCTAGACAGCCTTCGTTCCTATGCAAAATTTGATATATTTTCTTTTATTTTAATTTCCTTTTCAGGTTTACAAAATATTAGTTCAAAAAACTAGATCAACACCAGGAGCTTTTGTAGAACATAACAATTTCTGCCTCTCTGTGCATTTTCGCTGCGTTGCTCAAGAGGTATATAACATATTAATTTTCATTATTATGAATTTAATTGCTGTGATTAAACTAATAATTAAGATAATTATTATTTTTTAACAACAGAAATGGGATGAATTGGCCGAAGAAGTGAAGTCTGTTGTAGACCAGTACAAAGGACTGAAATTTACTCATGGAAGAATGGTACGTGACGTGCCATCTTATTATTTGCTACTGCAATCTTCTTCTTTTCTTTTTAACCCAGAAGTTCTCATTTTCTGCGTTATTATTTGATCCAGGTCTTGGAAATCCGTCCCGTAATTGAATGGAACAAAGGGAAAGCCCTTGAATTTTTGTTGGAATCACTTGGTGAGTTTAAATAATTAATTTGATTAAGCAGCTTCCTAGAAAAGTGATTCTGAAAACTCTGTTTGGTGGTTGTTGGATGCAAATCCAAACTCAGAAAACTAAAAAGTGATTAATAAAAAAAAAGCCACCCCACCTTTAGATTTCTGTTTTTCTATAAAAATAATCATTTAAATAACTCGAAAATGTTTCCTTTATAGGATTCTCCGACTCTGCCAAGGTTCTTCCTGTTTATATTGGAGATGATCGAACAGACGAAGATGCATTCAAGGTATCCAACGCTAGACCTTCAACTATATATTAACATTAGATCCCGTAACTAAAGTTAATTGCATAACTAATCAAGAATTATAATTGGTACTAGATATTAAAGAAAAGAGGGCATGGTTTCGGAATTCTTGTCTCGAAACGTCCGAGGGAAACCGATGCATTCTACTCATTACAGGAACCCAACGAGGCAAGTATATATATACACACACACACACAGAGTATTATTGTATATTTTTGCATGCATGAACATGTAAATTAATGTTTTTTCCTGTACATTTTTGTAGGTTATGCACTTTTTGCAAAAGTTGATACGGTGGAAACAACTATCAAAGGCAAGAAGATTCAGGCTGTAAACAAGTTTCAAGAGTAGTGGTAGAAGAACAAAATTGATGAATAAATAAACATATAAAATTAGAAATCCTGAACCCTTTTGAAAGAAATGTCTAAGGGTGGGATTGATCCCGAAAATATATGTAAATGTATGTAATTTCTTGTTCAAAATATAGAAAAAAATATATTTATGAACAAGTCTTTATTATTATTATTATTATTTTTGGGCTTGAAGACCTTGTACATGTCGTAACTAGTTGTGTACAGGGAGGGTATATATAATTTGTAACTTCTGCTATTATATATAAAAATTTAAAATATTTTCGGATTAAAATATTGAGCAGATTCATAGCATTTTGATGATGAGAAATGGTGGGCAACTTGTGAAACTGGAAGTTAGTCTTTTTCACAATAAATACTGCGCATGCATGAAGACTTGAGTGATAGTCAATCAAGTATGGTACCAACTCTTTTTAATTGGTTTACATTATATATGGAATTCCATGAGCGCAGGTTTTGAATCTCAAACCATCGGTATGTTAAAATTAAATTATTTTTAATATATTTTAAGTTATTAATGCGTTAAAATAAATAATATTTTTTTAATTATTGGGTTCAAATTATTAACTTTGAATCGTATACTTTAAGAACATTAGTTAAAAAAAATTGTTAGAATCTGAACATTAGAATACATACATTATTGTTTTTAGAAGGAATCGGCATATAAACAAGGTAGGAAAACTCTGAGGCAGAATGTGGTTGGATTACAGAATATATTGATTCCAATTTGCATGATTTCAAGAAAACTTTCGGTTGTTTCTCCTTCTCACTACTTGCCACATTATCAATTACTTTTGCATACCTTAATTAGTAAAATTAAAAGATAAATTCTATCAATAATTGCAAAATTCATCTTCTTTATTCTTTTATTTTTAGGAAGCCAAATCAAGACAAAAACGAATCATATATTATTGATTGTATATAAAATTGTTAAGTATAAAGATGTACATATTTTAAAAAAATACGGATTCAAAACAATTGATATACATCTTGATTTTTTATTTTATATTTTTGGTGATTTGATTCATTATCGAACAAGTACAAAGGTAATCAAAACTCCAATCCATCATCATGATCATAGACTCTGATACATAAGCCCAACGACAAGTTAACAGGCATTAGTCCATTGTTTTGATTGAGATGAGATAATTGTTAATCACCAAAATTAATTATGATTGGATTAAAGGAGATTACATGTGCAATGTGGAGGCCCCATATATGATGAAATGAAAGTTTATTTATTTATTTTTATTTCACTTTAAAAACTATGTAATGCTGAGTCAAAAGGATAAATTATGAGGTAGATATTGGAAAAAGATTGATCAAACTACATATCATCTCCTTTCTTTGCTTTCTCTATTTTTTCACCCAAAAATAAAAATTAATATTATTTCCTTTTTAGCACGCATAATCACGAATTTTACTATCATACATTTTGTCAATTCTTTTATTGTATTTCTAATTTTTTGTTGTAATTTTTACCTTTTTATTATATTATATATCATTAATTGTAAAAGTAGAAATGAAGATTTGAATAGAAAAATTGAAGAATTGTATTATACAACTGCATGCAACACAACCCTACCTACAATAATATATAGCATGACAGAGATCTTATTGAAGGCTACATTTGGTGAATCGGATCAAAGAAAGAGATCCCTAAGAAGCAATTATTTTTGGGACTTTTGCTTCTCGAGAAGCTATAAAAAAAGAACAACTAGCTTTTCTCTTCAATAATTAGTCAAAATTCTAGTATTAAAACTCAGAGATCGGATCATACGATTCATGAATTAATTTAATTACATATACATTATGCTTTGTCTCATGTTAGGATGCAGTCTCGTTTTGCACATAACATGGATCTACATTCGCCCCTTTTAGAGACAAGATTTTTTGGATTTGGATTTTGATCTTTTATATATTAGATATGCAACTTAAGCAATTAATTAAACCTTATTGTAAGAAGCAAAATGAGTGGGCTAGCTACACGCGAATTATATGAATTGACTATGCCTTAAAAGTTGAGCCCATAGCTCTCAATCGTGTTCTTGAGACAAGAAAGAAGAAATAAAGAAACAAAACTCCATGGGAGAATCCATTTTTATACATGCTTAAATCTTTGCAAACCACACAAATAATAGAAGTTTATTAGAGCTATAATATAAAACAAGTAATTTCAACCTATTGGGTACATATATCTTGAATGGAATGTCAATGTTTTAGAGATTTTCTTTTGGATTTTGAGGAAGGGTAACAACTTTATGGTTAGGTTATTGAAAGGGAAACCCACCAAGCACGTTAGAGAGAATCTAAATTGGTTGAATGAGGAGTTGGAATCCACTTAAAAGCAAGAGTGAGTCAGTGTTTTGATGTAAAGAAAACACATGGTTTTCTTCCTTTTTTCTCCGGGGCTGAATAAGACAGTAACATGGCTCCAGGCGATTTCTTTTGGACGTGGAAAGATGAAATCCACTTGATTCAGATAAACCCTAATTAAAAAAAAAAAAAAAAAAAACCTAGCTAGTTTGCTATATCATTGGTGCCATAACTGAAATAAACTATGTCTTTACCAGCAACAATTATTGGTAGAGAAAGCTAGCTACCAAGCAAGCGAGACAGAAAGACAGACATTGCGTGCTCCAATGCATATACAACAACCATGCATCTCTTTCGCTTTTCAGTCCATCATCCATATGATTCTCTAATTAGGGTTTGTTCAACACTAATCCACATGCATCTCCAATGCATATGATTTTCATTCAACAGCTAATAATCACTTCTCACAACAACCTTCTGAATATCTGATCGATAAATGACATGATCTCCGTTCTAAATATAATTTTTCCCAACTCAAACATACTTTTAATTATTATATATATACATGCGCACACACACGCAATTGTTCATGTCAACATGTAGACCATATAATGAGTTACCCTTTTGGCAAATTGGGAAATCGATATGGATCCAGAGAACTCCATGAACATGGTTCTGTAGCAAACGTGTCCAGTATTGGATGGAGAGCAGAATAAAATTCTTAATACGTGTGATGATCTCTGGGGTTGGTCCCTGCATCGGGGACCAAGCCACATAGACGTTCATATGATTATGAATAGGTGTTGGACATTTGTTTGTCATGTTATATATATAAAAAATTTCATGGTAATTTGTCAAATGGGATGAGCAGATGATAATTTCTGAAGGGTCACATGGATTCACATGTGACCCTAGTTGTTCATGATATGGGGAACTAATGTATAGTGTCTTTATATGTAGATGGGTACAGATCATGTATTTATCAGAAATATGGGACATTGTATGAATGAGATTGATCACAAACTGAGGTGAATGAATGATTAGGGTTTTAGGGAATTTGTGTCGATTTATTATTGGATGGTATTTTGTATACTTTTATGTATGAAGATTGAACATTAGTTAATGTGCTTATTTAGAGGGGAGAAAGAGTTTTTTTTTTCTTACTTAGCATCAAATTTTAATGGAACAAATTATCAACATTGTGATGCTTTTAAAAATTATGTTATTCATACTTTTTAAAATAATTTAAATATGATATGAAGATATTATAGAGTATTGATTATGTAAAATATAATAATATGATCAAACCTTTATTTTAGATGTTTCGAATATTAGTTTAACTTGTTTTATTGAGATAAATTCAACTTTAAATTTAAATCAACAAAAAAAAAAAAATCAATTTAACAAACACACAAATTGAAATAATCTAAGTAGACTTCAAAGTGATTTAGAAAGTGATAAGTGAAGTTGTATTCTCAACAACATTGTCTAAAATATATGAATTTTTTGGAAATGAGTAAAATTAATCCAATATGCAAATGCACTTCCTTTAATTAATTAATTATCTCAATATATATATAAACAATTGAGTTACATTGTTATCTACACATATTTGTTAAATATTTGTATTAAACTTAAGAATAAAGAAGATCCAAAATATCTTTTAATCAAAGCTTCATAAAACGAATAGATCATATATCAAAGACAAAAGAGATACTGTTAATTAATAATTAGTACAAATCAGCTTAACATTGCTCACTTAAATCTACTTTACATTATAAATTCAGTAATATTAGAGAAGAATGTGTTATGAGCTTTTGTTGGCACTTTCAAAAGAAAAAAAAAGAAAGTATTGCACCAATTTACAAAATAAGTAAACTACATTAATTAACTTAATAACAAATTTATATATGTTAATTATCAACATTATGTCAATTAACAGACTTTTTAATATGACTTTATTGAATTTGATAGATAACTAAATTGAGATTAAAGAAACCATTGAATCCCAAAATGAGAAGCATTGATTTCCAACTAACCATGTGCAAGCAAGTGCATGTAATTTAGAGAAAAAAAAAAAAACAGAAAGAAAAAAGAAAAAGTTGGTAAGTCTTTCTTGCATGCTTTATAAACATTGCATAATTGTACTAAGTTGTAAAGTTAAAATTGTTTATTGATGTTGCATGTATATATAATTGTTAATGCTCTTTTAAAGTTTACATCCTTTAGTCCAAAACTCTTTTAAAGTACCACTAGCTTTAAGCTACTTGCTTCTCCAAAAATTTTTAAAAAAACCCATCTCAATTATTGCTTCTCAACTTGTTGTTTTCTTTTTTTTTTTTTTTAGTTTTTTTAAATTTTAATTTTTTGGCCCAAAATACTTTTCTTAAATTAAAAAAAAAATACAAATCCTAATCTATCTGTGTTGTCTTCTCCCTCTCATTTTTTTCGTGGTTTCTAATTAATTCTTCTATTTATTGCTGCTACTTCTAATTTTTTTGGCAGCAGCGATTTTAGATTGAAGTTAAAGAGAGGCTTTGAGTTCTCATCAGCGAAATTTATCCTTGCATGGCAAATTTTCTTGACAAAGACTAAGATTGGTCTGAGAGTAAAGTTGTCTTCTCTAGGTTAATGTTAATTTCACATACTTTTTTTGTCCCCTCAGAGTTATTTTCTAATTTTTTGTAAGTCTTTCGTTTGAGAGTTTTGTTCCTGGGACTGTTTGAAGAAAATGTGATAACGCTGAGAGTAGGAGAGTTTCCAGTTTAGTGATTATTATTGCATAGATAGTTTAATTCTAATGTTGATTTTGGCCTTGCATCTCTTCTTGCTTATTGATTTAAGTCATTTAATTACATGAATTCAAACGGACGGGCCGGGACAGGGATCCCCGAACGGGAACCGGCAGAGAATTTCCCTCCCGAAATGGGAATGGGGACGAAATGGGGCTGGCTGGTTGCTAACACCACTAACTTAGCTTGTCTAAAATGCTTTCACATCTTGTTCACTTGAGATTTATTCAATTGGTCCCGGATTTAAGGCCTGGGCTTGAAAAGTAAACTTGGGTTGGGCTCAATTGATGAACCCATCAAGCCCAAGGAAATTGTGACCTTTTTTGACCTGTAAATTGTTTTGCATCTTTTGACCTTTTTTTTTTTTTTTAATGTTCTTCCCATGTATTTGTGAATGGCAAGAAAAATGTTTTCAGACATTAAATAATTTGGAATCTAATTAGTTTTTTTTTT
>CP135536.1:8064061-8089074 GCA_032402905.1 Khaya senegalensis
TTAAACATACCTTTATTTATATTATTATATTATATTTAAATATATTTATTAATAATTAAAATAATTTATCATATAATAATAATTTTTTTAAAAAAAAAATTCATAACAAATATTAAAATATATTATAATTTTTTAATTTATTCTTCTCACTATTTTTTATTTGATTTATTTGTTTGTTCTCTTAAATTTTTATCTTATTAACAATCTAGATTTCATATTAGCATTATTAAAAATTAAATTATTCAAAGTTGTTGTTATTGTTATTATTATTATTATTTAAAAAAAATTTATTTTTATTTTAATTTATTTTCAATCTTCAATAATCTTAAATTATTAACTTAAAATTCAAAAATTTAGCCACATCAAAATTAGAGAAGAATTACAAAATAATTCAAAAGGTATAGAAGATCCAATTGAATGCCATGCAAAGAGCGACCAAAGATCAAGATTTGTTTGTGTAACATTTCAAATTCTTACAAATTAACATCAAATTGTTTAAAAAAATTAAAATTAAATTAAAAAATTTCATTCATTCAACTATACATGTACCAATTTCTTCTTCCTTCTCTTTTCCCTTCAAATATTCATGTAAAATTTTCGGAACGCTTTTTCCTACCCAAGATTTTAAATTAATTTGATCGTGTAATTTAGCTTCTGCCCCTTTTCCCGTGATCCCAATTGCAAACTTGGAGCTCTCTTTTTGTTTTTGGGATCTATTTTGGACCTCTAGTCTTTGTGGTGTGATTTTTCTCGACAGAATGAATGATGCATCGAGAATTCAAGATCCACCTCTTTGTTTCTTGAGCTGTGCGTGGACGTCGACCAAAGCCTGGTTCACTTCGTCGTCGTCGGGTGATTCTCTTTTCAATATTTCGTAGTCTTGCATGGAAGCTTCCCATTTCTCCATCTACAAAATTACTCGTAAAAGTGTAAACATTTAGGGATCCAGATGTTATTGTGCCATTATTGAATAGTTTTTCTCGTACTCACCTTGGCAAAGCAGTCAGCTCTTCGTAGCCTGGCCTTGCCATAAGCAGGACGAACGTTAAGAGCAGCGTTGCAATCCTCGATAGCTTTCTCGTACTGACCGAGTTTCGACCGGCAGGCGGCGCGATTACAAAGCAAGACCGAGTTGTAAGGGTCGAGTTGGAGTCCTTCTCCGTAAGCAACGACGGCTTCTGAGAATTTTCCTTGCTTGAACAGATTGTTTCCATTTGATCTTGCTGCTGCAACACCTCTACATTTTCTCATTACCGTGTTTACTTCTTTGTTGCTTGAATCTAGTTTCGATGCTTTCTGTATTGCCGCCAATGCATCTTCAAATCTGTGAAAATAATAATAATAATAATAATAATAATAATAATAATAATATTGCTTTTGTGTGTCCAAAATGGAAGAATTTTGAAAGGAATTCTATGTGATTTCTTTGTTCTTTAAGTTCACTGTTGGAATAAAACCCATTTGATTTAATTTAAGAGCATGAAATGAAACACAATTTTAGTGTTAATGGCTTGAAATTTGATTAATCAACATAAGTTTTTATATTTTTATAAATAAAAATAGAATTTATCCATTTGTAATAAATTCGCTTGTGTTGTTGAGTGTTGACTAGAATAATATTAAAATATATAATTTAATATTAAAAATTATTTAATAGAAATTTAAATTTATTTATTATAAATAAATAAATAGATATTCTTATAAATTTAAAAAAATTACCAATCAATACACACAAATAATATTTAGAATTACGATTTATAAATTGATTAATTACCTATTTTACTATCTAATATATGAAATTTACATTATTAGTTCAATATGTCTAATATTATTTATCATCAAAATCAATTAAAATTATATATTGGTGTAATTGAAAAAATTAAAAATTATTAAAAATAATTTTAATTTTTTAAAAGAAAATGAGATGGCATTTTTAATTAATTTTCTATGGTTGGTACATTAGTAAGGACTAGGTTGGATGCCACTAACCATTAAAATAAAAAAAAAGTTAAGCACCAAAACATTTGACATAAAACCAATCATTTAGGGAATTTTTTTTTAGCCAATAACTTTGACTTCCTTTTGTTCCCTTTTTCTTAAGCTAAAATTTCCCTTTTTAGTTGTTCTCTATCACAAAATTAAGGTCATAATTACTTCAATTATGCTTTCTAATGACAAATGTAAACACCAAATTCATTCATTTTTTCAAACACTAACCTGCCTATAGCCAAATTTACTTGAGCTCTCACCACCAGCAAATTTGCATTCCCAATTGGCCCAAAAAATTTTGTGCAATCATCAAGGTCGAAATTTGGTCCATTCTTCAGTGTTTCATCTGCCTCTTGATGTCTATTTAGTTTCAGCAATGCCTCAGCTTGCAATGCATATATCTGTTCACAATTACAAAATCCAGAATAAACTTTGTTAGTAAATCGAACGCATGACATATAATTATAAAGATTTATGTACCTGGAGTGCGGAATCTGCCCCGGCAGATATGGCAGACTTCGTTTCTTTGATCAATGTGTTCCAATCTCGTGATCTTTTAACCTCGGTGCATTTGCTGAGATGGGATTGCAGAGTTTTTGCTTTGGCAATGTCAACATGATCTGCTTCAGGTCCTGCATGTTTATAATGATATATTGATTTCTCCGCTTCCCCTAACCTAAAATAAACATACAAGAATTGGATTGGAATGAAAATAGTTCACAAAAAATTGAAAATAATTTCCTGCAACACTTCCTTAATTTCCAAATTACCTGAGATACAAGTTTGCCAAACGATGATGTGCTCTATGATAATGGGGTTCAATCCGAATTGCTTCTCTGCATTCGAAAACTGCTTCCAGAAGCCGACCCAAAGCTGTTAACGCAGCAGTTTTGTTGCTCCTGTAAGAAGCTTTATTGGGATCAATAGAAATTGCTGCATCATACAAAGCCAAAGCTTCTGCAAAATTCCCAGCTTTGTAATCTTCATTTCCCATAATTTTTAGGGTTTCTGGATCCATTCTCGTCGAAAGAGCTCTGCACAACGAAGTTGGTGGTGCTGGTTCAGAAGCAGCAGCAATGGCTGGTTTCTGAGAATCTTCATTCTGTCTCTTGACAACATTTCCCATAACACTACTCGGATACTTCTTGTTGTTGTTATTGTTTCTCGTCCCTGCGTTTTCTCCTATTCCAGGCTTCGAATTCGGAAGAAATTCATTCATCATTTGATCATATGGATTTGCATTTCCACCCTGTCTGATATTTCCCAAATTTCCGAACAACATCATATTGCTTGACGAAGCTCGTACCATCGTGCTACTTCCCTTCGCTTTCTGGTGATCAGAAATCATACTTTCCAGCTCTCCGGAAATCCCAATTGCCTCTTTCGGAACTCTCCTTCCCTCGTTCACATAACATAGACTCGGAGGCGGCATTTTGTTCGGTTCATCAGGTTTTCTGTTTTGTTGTTGCTGCCCCTGCTGTTGATACACCGGAGGCGGTTTGGGATGATTCGGTGGCGGTTTCGTGACCGGTTTCTGCTCCGGTGGTGCTCCTCCTGCTGCTCGTGCTTCTTGTGATTTTACATCATCTTCTAAAAACTGGGATTCATCTGCACTGTTTCTTCTTCTTTTAGAATTCGGAATGCTTGTTACCTTAACCAAATCGTCGTTGCTTGCACCGTTTACGATCGGAAGTGAACCCGTCGAAGTTGTTCTCCGCGGCCAACGCCTCCCAAAAACGGCGTTCAACAACCCACAACCAGATTTTTTGTCCGGGGAATTGTCCGCCATGCTAAATGATCAATCGATTTCTCCACAAATATTTGAAAATTTCTATCTTTCTTATATCAAAAACCTAAATATATATCAACATCTTTCCATGGCTAAAACAGAAGAAGAGGAGAGAATCTACTGAAATTAAAACAGGCCTTAGCCCCAGGAGATCATAAGCAAAATTTTTCCCTTTCAAATCCTCCTGGAGTGAGGCTGTTAAAGAAGAAGATTAATTATGCATTTAATTATTCTCTCACTTTTGGTTAAAAAGACACTTCGAAATGCCATAATCATGAGCTTAAAAAAATCAGACAAGAATAATTTAACCAGTTAGTTGTTTGCTTTTACTAATTAATGGGTCGAATTGGCAATAACATTTTTTTCTTTTTTCTTGTTTTTGTGTTTACTCTTTACTTTTTTTGTTAGCTTTCTGTGGTGTAAATTGGGAACCAAAAGACTCGGTCTTTGGTTCAATGAGCATCTCTAGAATTTTAGAAAGAAAATTTTGAAGGAGAGGTGATGGTCGTTTTCTAATTTCACATTTGGTCTTGGGATAGTTAGATTTCTGTTCTGTTAAATTACAAAATATATAATAACATTTGAATCCCTTAACTTTTATATTTGCATTAATAATCTCTAATTCCCTTAAATAACCTTGAGAGTTAAATTATAAACTCTAGAATTTTTAATTTATGCGTTTTAGTCCCTATGTCATATAAATCTTAGCTGTCTCTATGACTAATATTAATGTGTTTCTAATATTGGGGTCAAAGAGTCACTTGATCCAATGGCTACAAATGGAAGAATATGTCCTTATTTGTATAAATGAAAAAAATTAGGGACTCAGATGTTATTATTCTACTTACAAAGTTAATAATACAAAACAAAAATGAGAGAGGATGGCACGTAGTTGTTTATGGGTGGTCTTTTATTGTATCCCCATGATTGCGGCCAGCCAGCAAATAGGTTTTCAATTCATTTTTTAAAAGTCTATTTGATTCCAAAATTGTAAAGACACTATTTAATAGTGGTATTAGTTGCTATCACGACATATTACAAAATCCTTCTTTATCAATTAAATTAGTGAACAACCCCACCGTCATTTCACTTACAAATCTTTGTTGTTTACTTGATCCTTTGAAATTTGATTTAATTTGTTTGGCAACCGAGAAAATGGATGGAAAATGAAAGGGAAAAAAATATTGCTTCTATTTAAATATTTTTATTTTCTAAAAGTTATGCCTAAAAGCATTCAACTTATTATCCAAAGGAAATACATTATTAAAAAAATAAAAAATTTCAGATATACCCTTAAGGTATTAAAAATTTTCACAAATAGGTTAACTTACCAAATTGATTATTTTTAGTTTTTCACATATCAATGTGGTTGAAATGACAATTTTGCCTGTAAAAATAGTCAAGGTTGAATTTGATAGGTGATGGACGTTAGAAATTCTTGAGAAATGACAATTGAGAATTGAATTGAAGGAGTCAATTTCGTAATCGAATTGAAAACATTAGTTGTTCGTTTGAAAAGATTGTGCTCTTATTTGTAAAAACATGAAAAATTAGGGATTTAGATGTTAATATCCATTTAACAATAGCATAAAAATTAGCCTGTCAATGGCCGAAAGAGAAGGTTAGTGGTAGGTAGGAACGTGACATTGACACATTAACACCTTCATGCCGCGAAGCATTTTGAAAATTTGCATTGCAATTTACAAATGGGTATTCATGAAAGGGGGAAACAAATAAAAGTTAAAATCTTAAGGGAAGCATGTGATAATATCCCTTTATAATTTGACTTCGATTGACATCTTAAAAAATTGAAAGAAAACTTCACCCAACAACTTATGACTATAAATAAAATAAGAATTTGGAGTAAATACTAAAAGAATGACCTCCAAATCAACCCATTTAGGTATAATAAGCATTGAAAAGAGTCATGGAATTGTCATAAATTTTCAATTGTGAGTTATGTTTGTTATTAAAAAATATTTTTTAGCTTTTTTCATTATTAAAAAAATAGAAAATAAATAATTCTCAAATATTTCGAAACAATTTGATAAATACTCACTTTTATTTGACAATTTTTATTTATCCCCATCCTCCCATTTTTACTTGAAAGCCAGTAAATAATTCCATTCTACAGCTGTGGATTAAAACATCCCAACAATATAAACTTAAGTCTGGGGTTAAAAGAGATTTTCAAGGTAAAAGGAAACACAAACAAACAAGAGATGGATAGTGATGAAACACTTCAAATTACAGCAGCTTAAACTGTTGCTCAACAATATACAAGCAACTCACAAGGATCGTGGGGAAATCATGAAACTCTGGGAAAATGTTAGATTTCCACAAGCATGAATCTCTATTTTAATTGATATGCTGGCTATAATTTACTATCAACCTAAAGTCAACTGTAATCCAACAAATTGTAGAGTAAAGACCTTGTCGGGAGCTTGCTCAGTGGAATGAAAAAGTCCCATGGACCACAATTAATGTTTCATGCCGGAAATATGTGGGTACTAATATGCAGAAGACAATGGAAACAACTATCTACTAGCTGAGGTTCTCTTCTGCTCCTTCAGTAGTCTTCTGTAAGTTCATCTGCAGTTAGTGAGAAAATTAGGCCGAGGTTTTCTTCACTTCCTTGGATATTTCTTCTGCCAGATCCTCTGCAGTGTACTCAACCCCAAAACATCTTACGACCTCCATGCTCGGGTTCAATAAATATCTGCTTGTTTTGGACATCAAATCACATCAACAATGAGCTCGAACAGAACAAATGTTTAACAAGAAAAAATAATAAAATAAAATGAGAAATTCGGGGCTCACATGTTGTGGGAAGACTCAACAAGATAATCATCCCCTTCCTCTTCAACCTTCTTGAAAAAAACACGGTATTCTTGTGCCATCTGCCTTGTAGCACCAACTGGTCCCGTTAATCCCACTATTCTCGAGTCAAACTCTACAACACTTAATAGAAAAACACAACATGAGCAAGATAACCTAACAAATTCGAATTATTCTTACAAACATAATCATATGTAAGGGCACCCGGACCTTTAAGATAAGCACGAAGTTGTGAAGGGGTATCACGCTGAGGATCAATTGTGACAAATACCGGTAAAATCTTAACCTTCTGTTTGGACTCTTGCTCCAAGAAAAAAGCACAATGTCAGACATATAACCCAAATTTAGAATAAGAATGTCCTGGTAATTTTTTAAAAGAAAATTTTCTTGCTAATTAAATGACACACCCAACGTATCTATAGCCTTGGCTATTATCTGAACTTGCTCTGGCCCAACATCAGGTGATGATGTATAACCAAAGTACAGAAGAACCCAGTTCCCTAGAAAGTTCCGTTCGGTAACTAGACGATTCTCCAAATCAATCAGAGTGAATGGACCACCAATAATTGGACCCTTGACCGTCATGAAACTAGTGTTCTTGCCCTGTCCTGTTTGAATACAAAGGAAAAACAATTACAATTAGAAAGTCTACAGATGACTACTGACCAGATCTGCAAATTGCAATTCTGCAAAACTGAAAAGTTTTCATGCTGTTACATGGAAAGAAGTAGTTAAAATTTAAATTGCATGAAACAGATAGTACTTCACAATTTCCAGCAAATATATGCACTTTTAAGAGGTAAATCCTTTCATCCTAAATTCCAAATCATGCAACTCATAATTAAAATATATTACATAAAATTTCTTCTATAACTATAAATTTTTTTCCACAATAAATGACTTTAGATATTCTTCTGAAATCAGATAAGTTGTTGCCGAAAACACAATTTCCAGACAGTTTGCTCATTGTAATAATCAGCAAACCCTAAAACACAACGAGCATCAGACAAATATCAAGATTCAAAACGCTACAAAAAGTAAACATATAAGATAGTTAAGCACATTCAGCAGAACATCATTTTGACCAAACTTAAAGCAAGTGCCAACTTGAGAACCCAAGCTAGTGAAGCATTAAATATGATTTTTTTTTTCCTCAACCGAACACAAGGATTTCATAACTGAATAATGTATGAAAGAACTTCAAAACAGTAAAGAGTTTGAAACAATATAGCTTTTAGGAAAAGGTCCTTTCAGCTTACTCATGAATATGCAATTTTTAGAGAAAAGGCAAATTTCTTAGCAGTCATCATACGATAATATTATGCCTATTTTAGTGAAAAGATGTTTCAGCAACTAGTTTTCTGAGTGTCAGGTATAAATCAATGCAAAGTTTTGAGACGTTTGAAATAAAATTCTTAGATCTGATAATCCAATAATGACATGCTAAATCTTCCCATTTATCTGCTTCTTTCTTCCATGCCCTTGAATTTTTTGTAATTCATTTCTAATCAGTAGATATATTGGATTTTTCAAGTCTAAATCACTAAATGACAATTCCATAGTTCATAATTTGGTCAAGTGAAGACACATGTGACAACATGAAGTGCCCAAATCTCAATCACAAAGAAAGGATAAATTGATTTAAAGATTACAACCCAAACATTTGCAAGCATTAAATCAATAACTTCCCAAATTCTAACTTACAGCCAACTAAAACTGGTTGGAGAAGAAAAAAGAGCATTCAAACAGTACCTTTTGGCACAGCTCTTCGCTCGTCATTATAATGGACAAGAGTTGCTATTCCAGCAAATCCCAGCAAAGCACCAGGCTACAAAACCAATTAAAATAATTAATTCCGATACTTGACGTAGTGCAGATCAGGATCAAGAAAGAGAACATATCAACAAGAAATGAAAAACAAGGCTTAGGCAGCATACAATGACATAAGAACTCCATGAACGAGAAGCTTTTGTTTCTGAAGGCATTACAGAACCACCAACTGGCTTCCCATAACTCTCTCTTGATGATTTCGTGTAGTTACAAGACTGAATTCTCTTAGGCTGATCAAACCTACAGCAAATACACATAACTAGGCATAACTTCGTATACAAATTCACACTCTCTTTGATTGTTTTCATGACTGATCTACACCCACCAAAATTAACATAATCACACCCCAAAACTGAACATGTTCGTCTAACAATGCTCGAGATTTTAGCATCAACTCAAGTTATCTTCCATACATGAAGCATAAACCGAAAAAAAAAAAAGTAACATATCTTGTACATAAAAAGAAACTTCACACAAATTTCAATTTCGACAGAGTCCAAGAAACTAAAACAATCGAAAAATGTCTCGGATTTGCAAGTTTTAAGCTAGCAATAAAGCAACTGATTTTCACAAGATAAAGCTAATTTCATCACTAATAAACATAGCAAGAAGCTATAAAGCAACAGTAAATTGTTCCATCATTCAGAAATGGTGGAAAAATCAAAAGGGCTTTGAGAGTTTAAGACACTGACCTCCGCAAAAGATTGAGCGGCTGACTGAGGCGGCGTTTTGAGGAAAACAAAAGAAAGCGAGAAATGGGCATTGTTTTCTAGGAAAATCTTTTGATGGGTTTTCCTTCAATCGTTCAATGAACTGAAATCTCATGTCGATTTAGCAAGTAAAATTTGCCGTATTCCCCAAGTTTTTTCAAAAAAAATTTCTTTAAATTTAAAATATACAATAATTATGGGTTTGCATGAATTTATCTGTTTAACGGGCTGGGCCACCCAACACAGTCTAACTTGTTTACTGTAAACAATGAATAGGTTGTTGAATTCTGTTAAAACAAAATTAATCCTTCATTTTATTACAAATTAAAAAAATATATATTATAATTTATTATTTTATTAAAATTTCAAGATTAAATTACTACAATAATAAATAATAAAAATAAATTCAATCATCTTATAAAAAGTTTTATTATTTATTTTTCTCAATCATTTTATTAAATTAATTTACTTGCTAAAATTCATTAGAAATTTATTTACTTTCATAACCCAAAATTTTAAAATATATCTAATTTTTCATCCAAGTATTTTTGATGTTACATTATAAATATAAATGATATTTCATTACATCCAAAATATATTCGTTTTAATTACTTTAAAATATTTACGAAGAAAAACTCTATTTATTTATTATAAATTATTAATGTGTATAATTTTATTATTTTTTAAATATATCTAATCTAATTGTGTTTATCATGTAAAAGAAATGTATTTTTAAATAAAATTATTTTTTAGCATAAAATAAAAAAATAATTTTTTAATTATCTTCAATATTTTATATTAAAACAGGTAAATATTTTAATTATCTACAATATTACAATATGGTGACTATGAATATGAGATTCTCAAAACAAATTAGAAAGAAGAATATTTTTTATAATTTTTTTGATATTTTTTATATATTAAATGTGTTAAATATTAAAATGTAATATTTAGACAACTTCAATAACCATATGATTCCTTGAGAGTATAAAACTTATGATATATAACGAATTCATGTATGTATACAATCCAACAAATTAAATTATATTCTTGTGTTGTGTTTGAAAATTCACCTCATTCATTCTACATATCTATTTAATATTTTTTATATTTATTTATATTAAAATATCTTAATTAATTAATTAATAATTTTTATTAAATTTTATAATAATTAATTACAAAAAAATTAAATAAAACAATTCTGTCACATCTAAATCACATTTACAAAATAAAATTAATATAATAAATTATTTAATTAATAAAATAAAAAATTATTTTAAAATTTATCATTAATAATTAATAAAAAATTTTAAAATTTTATTATATTAAAATTTTTTAATTTTTTATTTACGATCAATAAATAATATTTTTTTACTTTATTAATCGATAATTTTACCACTATCCCGTAATTTCTTGCAGTTATGAATTGTGAGGCTAATCATTTTCATCAAAAACTAAATAATTAAAAACTACACTCTTTTATTAGACTAATTATAAATAAAAGTTGTAAACTAAGGGAGAAATTTATTGGCGGCTGCTGCTGCTGCTACATGCTTTCAACCATTTCCATGGGCTGAGAAAGCAAATGCTTAGTTTTCATCTTGTGAATTGCATTTATTGGCGGCTGCTGCTGCTGCTGCTACATGCTTTCAACCATTTCCATGGGCTCAGAAAGAAAATGCTTAGTTTTCATCTTATTGGCGGCTGCTGCTGCTGCTACATGCTTACAACCATTTCCATGGGCTCAGAAAGAAAATGCTTAGTTTTCATCTTATTGGCGGCTGCTGCTGCTGCTGCTACATGCTTTCAACCATTTCCATGGGCTCAGAAAGAAAATGCTTAGTTTTCATCTTGTGAATTGCATCTGCTGGATTCAGACTTTTCGGACAAGTTGCTGTGCAATTCTTGATTGTTCTACATCTATACAATCTCCTTTCATCTTCTGTCAATGCTTGCAACCTTTCCTCTGTAAATTCATCCCGGCTGCCCAAAACAACAAATCTTTATCATCACCCAAAAGTAAGTGTGTGTGAGTGTGTATTTATGCATTGCATGTACATGAATTATTGCAAATTCGTTACCTGTCGCAAATCCATCGATAAGCATGGAGCAAAGCAGCAGGGCCGAGGAATTGCTCGGGGTTCCACCAATATGACGGGCATGAAGTGGTGCAACAAGCACAAAGTATGCATTCGTAAAGGCCATCTAGCTTCTTTCTGTCTTCAGGCGATTGCCGGTACTCTCGCCCGTCCTTCGGGGGTTTGTTTGTCTTAAGCCATGGCTCAATCGACCTATAACCCAAAATAATATAACCATTAGACTTAAAAGCTTAAAGGTAATTCTCACTAAACATCAAACTATGACATAAAACACAGTATCTTAAGCTGAAAGTCATTCTCTTTTATGAATGTGTACGCATTTTAAATCGATTTATAAGTTTATGAATTACTACAAAAGCAAACATGCGAGAGGGAGAGAAGATATTACTTGTACTGTTGGTAGAAATTGGTGAGATCAACGACAAGATCTTTGATGACAAACATGTGAGGTAGAGGAGTTATTATAGTAGGCTTGCTAGAGTCTCCTTCAATCGGTCTGAGACATGCCACAGTGTTGGTGCCATCGATGTTCATGGCACACGACCCACAAATTCCTTCCCTGCAAGACCTCCTATAGCTCAAGCTCGAATCATTCTCTACTTTTATTTTCTGTAACACATCCAAAACCTGAACAACAAAACATTTTAGAAATTCTGATGAACAATAAAACAAGTGCTAACTGTCTCAAAAGCTGTGAGTTATACCAAACAAGCCTAAAGTTATGCATAAAAAAGCTAGCTTTTAACTAAAAGCACTCAATTTGAACCGTGAAATGAAATTAAACTTACCATGGGGCCACAATCGGAGAGATCAACATGGTAAGATTGGAGAAAGGGTTTGCTATTTGGACGATCAGGATTCCATCTATAAATTCTGAACTCCTTCATCAGCTTCTTATCTTTGACAGCGTCATAAGTTTTCAGAGCAACTTCTGCACTTTCTTGAGCCGCAGGGTGGCCTTCTAGCACCGGGAAATCTTGCTTCTTTGCGTCTACTCGGTCAAACATTCTGGCCAACTTGCTGTAGCCACGGCCGAGAAAGTTTCTTGACATCTCTGTGCTGTGTGTGCGGTGAGTATCACTGTAGTAGCAGCAGTTGAAGGCTATGGAAATTTATTACCTTACAATTAAAGGTGCTTGCATGGAAGCCGACACGTGTTTGCATGGGTGAGACGTGTTGGGATAATATGAATTGTGGTAAACTATTATTTTCCTCGTGTCACTATTGTTCTGAATTGAAAGATTATAATAAAAATAATATTGTTTTAATTAATATTGTAAACTATAATTTTTTAAATTTTTTATTATCTCATCAACAAAACAAAATGCGGTCTTAAATTTTAAAATTAACATTCCAATTTCATATATTTTTTCTAAAAATTGGTTTAATTTTATATTCTAATTCAAAAATTAATATTTATTTCTTATAAATTTTCTCTCTTTATCTTTTTTATTTTATCTCGTTCAATTATAATATTTTTAAAAGAATCTAGAGTCTTACATCTTCTTTTATCTCTATTTCGATAAGAAAATACTCGACATCAAAAAATAAAAAATAAGAAATAAATATTTATACTATTGAATTCAATTCTTTTATATATATTTTTTTTAATGATTCTAATGTAATTTAAAATTATTTTTTTAATTTATTTATTAATATAATTATAATTATAATAAACTTGAATAAATAAAAGTGTGATTACAATAGAAGTGAAATAAAATATTACCGTAAGAGGTAGTAACCTCTTTAGCAGGCACTCACTTTTCTAGGAGGTAGTAACCTCAGCAAGTCTCTCAGAACCAGCAGTTTCTTTGTGTCATGCATTGACAAGGTCCATAAATTCTTTGCTTGATACCAATAATTGAAGCTGTATGAGCATCCACAACACTAAATGCATCATCCAAGAGATATATATATATATATATATATATCCTAACAACATGAATACAATATGACAAAGCAACATGAATTGTAGCCCTCCTTATAAAGAGCAGTAGCAAGCTGAATTCGATGCTTCTGACGACCACTCAAATTATCTTTCATCTATTTCAGCGTGATCACCACCAATTCACACAAGGAACCACCTCAAGGTCCAGTACCAGTGAACATCTCTCAAGTGTTTCTAGTTACCAATGTCCATCCTGTGAAGACCCCAATAGAATATTCTCCTGTATGCTTCAAGTCTGGATCCAAGCTGTTTGAGAAACATGTGCAAACACAAAGGGTCATATAATTGTGCCTGCACCAAGCCCATCCTGATGGGATTAATTAATTTGGAATGTGGCAGTTCGCTTTTCTTACTAATGGGTAGGTTAATCGTTTCTAATTACAGCTGACAAAGATTTGGTTTCCACAACAATCCAATAACATTAATGCTTGTCTAATTTTTCATAAAATATTGTAGTATTTGTTGTCTTTTTTATTTTTAAAAATTATTTTGGGTATAAAAATGTATTTAATATTTAAGAAAAATGGAAATTGATATAGCATACTTTTAAGCAAACAATTTTATGTTCGTTATGTGGGGGAGTGGCACTGGATCCTGAACTCCCACCATCTCAGAAACTAACTCCCCAGTACACGAAGCTTTTACTCTTCATCAATCAAATCGAACAACCGATCTCATTTACACATTCTGAACAACAAACCCGCGTAGAAGATCTGCCAAAAACATTATAAATCTACTTTTCTTTTATCCGTAAACCAAAAAAATAGCGAAAAAAAAAGGGAGAAGATTCAGTTTTCAGAGGAGAAACGAAAATGCAGAGCAGGGGATCCAGCAACAGGCTATCGAGCATGGTGGTTAGAACTCGGAAATCATCTCTGTTACTTTCCATGTTTGCTGCCTTTGCTTCCATCTACGTCGCTGGCCGGTTAGTTTTATCCGATTTTGTTCAGGATGTTGCGTTTGATTCACTGTGCAGAGAATTTTTTTGGTAAAATAGGAAATTTTTAATGTTTAACTGGCTAAAAATGTTTTTTTTTTATGAGGTGGCAACAGGTTGTGGCAGGATTCAGAGAACAGAGTTCATTTGATTAAAGAGCTTGATAGAATCACTGGTCAGGTGAGTGAGTTTTCTATTTTTCTTATCTTTTTCTGTGTGATTTTATATAGAATGTTGTCACTTTCTTTAATAAATTTGAATTCCATTGGTTATTTATGTATATCATATGAATATTAACTGGTTAACTGAATGGATAGGGGCAATCTGCTATATCGGTGGATGATACATTGAAAATCATAGCTCGCAGGTAAGTATAATATTTGTCTTTTTATTTCGTCCTAATTAAAAAATCCTATAATGTAATTTAAAATGATTATTGTTAGTTGTCAGTATGGTTTTTATTGTAACAGTGGGAAGTTTCTTTTATTGCCACAATTCTGATGGTATATATCATTGTGGTAATTAATATGTTGTTAGGGAGCAGCAAAAGAGGTTATTAGAACTTGAGATGCAGTTATCTGCCGCTGGACAAGAGGGTTTCCATTCAAAGAGCTCGATAGAGACCAATGATAAGAATTCAAAGAAAAGACCACTAGTTGTGGTAGGTATACTAACGACGTTTGGCGGCAGAAACAATAGAGATGCAATTCGTAAAGCATGGATGGGAAATGGTAAGCTTCTGGTTCTTTTTGTTTCCTTGCTTTATTTCTCTAATTGATGAGATTTCTACTGCTAGGAGTCACCACCTTTACATATTGTATTGTCTATGTTTAATTTTTTTGCATTTGGACATTCTTTTTTTCCCCAAAAATCTTTTTCATGAGTCTACTTTCTGATGGAAAAATTCCTCTAAACTTAGTCTTGTTGTGATTGCCTTTTGAACCCATTTCTTTTCCTTTGCAGGTGCAGCTATGAAGAAAATGGAGAATGAGAAGGGCATAATTGCACAATTTGTAATCGGAAGAAGGTTTTAGTACCTTTAAATTTCAAACTGTTATTGTAGTTTTTTGTTCTATGGTGTAGGTGAAATCTGGACAATGGTTAGCTAGAAGTCTTTGTACTGATGACATTTTCTTGAGCAGTGCTAATCGTGGGGACAGTTTGGACAAGGATATTGACAGCGAAAATAAGCAGACAAATGACTTCTTAATTCTTGTAAGTCTCAATGGCTCACTAATTTACCATTTTTCCTGGATTTTAAAATATAATTTAACAAACTTCTGGATCAAGTAGTCTAGGTAAATGCAATGCTTACAACTGTGAAATCCCTTTACAGGGTGTTTTTCCTTTACAATATTCAATCATCATAAGGCCTAAAATGTATAAGCTTGAATTATCTGATTGTTTTAACTCCTCTTTTGACAGGATGACCACATAGAGGCACCTGAGGAATTCCCGAAGAAGTCTAAATTGTTCTTTGCTTATGCTGCAGATAAGTGGGATGCTGAGTTTTATGCTAAAGTCAATGATGATATTTATGTTAATATTGGTTAGTATCTTCCTGATTGAAGTAATAAATAACCTACCTACTGCCTTCTAGTGATGCTTATGTCAATTCGGACAATCTAATTTAAAATCTGGAGATGACCTCATATTGAATTTTCCATCCTTAGCCCACGCTTGTGTTTGTACAAACAGAGTATAATTCTGACATACTGTCCAGAAGTTCCTCTTTCCCAGCGCTCTGGAAAACAAACGACTAATAACATTACTGTTCTTTCCATGTTAATCCTACTTGCATTCTACTTTTCAGCAAGATGCTAAGAAGATGTTTTCTTTATTCATAGCAATCTTGTTAGGGTTTATAATTAACTCTTTGTTCAATGATGCATGCCTACCTGCTTATCCTTATTTTTTCTCCACAGATGCCTTGGGAGCAACCCTTGCAACTCATTTGGACAAGCCTCGTGTTTATATTGGGTGTATGAAATCTGGCCAAGTTTTCTCTGAACCGTGAGTTTGGCTTAAAATTCTAGTTGAAAGACAAATTTTTAAGAAGATAAAGAGTCGCAAATGAATTTGAATATTATTTACTCCCATGTTTTTACTTTGGCAGGGGTCATAAATGGTATGAGCCAGATTGGTGGAAGTTTGGGGATAAGAAAATGTAAGTGAAATTGCAGACAGTTCATATTTTAGTTAAATTGTATTGGCATGTTTATGCATCTGCAGTAAATGGCATGTTTGGTGCATGTTTTCTTTGTACATTGAATATAAGTTTCTTGCATCCAACAGATACTTCCACCATGCATCAGGTGACATGTTTGTCATATCACGTGCTTTGGCTAAATTCGTGTCTATAAATAGGTCAGTTCTTTATTCTTCTGGTTCATCAGCTTTGTCGTCTATCATTATACGAAGCAAGGATTGATTTCTGACTTATTGTGTATGCAGATCCATACTTTGCACCTATGCCCACGATGATATCAGTGTAGGGTCCTGGTTTCTTGGACTTGAGGTCAAATATCTCAACGAAGCAAAGTTTTGCTGTTCATCTTGGTCATCAGGTATCTCTTTCTCTCTGACACACACCCCCCAAGTTGTCGGTATGTAGTCAATCTTGAACGTATTAGGTTGAAGGTTTCCTCCATTCTTCTTGTCTTCTTTACTTATTCTTTCCATTGATGCTGGATGAATGAACTTGAAAATGATCAATGTTGGATTCTACTTCTGAAGGGTATTGAATGTGTTCTCGTGTTTCAGGAGCTATTTGTGCAGGAGTTTAATTCCGTTTGGCTTCAGCAACCTCATGCAAATATAGACCTATTATCGACGCAGTTTTGAGGGAAGAGGTGATTTTTAACTCTTTTACTTGATTGCAGTCTGCTTGATAAAGAAAATACTCATCTTCTAAAGTCGGTTTTAGGCATCTAGCCTATTTGATTGATTGATGTCGATTTATTCATCGTCCGAAGACACTTGATGTGGGAGACAAGAAAAAGAACCATACTGTCACAGGGTAACTAAACACAGAGAGATAATTTAGTAGAATTATAGGCCTGTTTTCAGTAACAGTGTGTATCATATGATGTCGGATTACTATTCTTTTATGAGTGAAATAATACAGTTTATTTAATAGCCGGCTAATATTAGCTTGGTAGTTGTAACATACTCATACTTACATTGAACAAAAATGAGACCTCTAGTCAAGCCTGCTTACACCCATTTAAATGGAGAGAATGAATATACCTATTTTGTTTTAAGATGCAGTTATTAGAACTCTACACTCTTCATAATACAAACTAAACCAACTTATTTACATTATTGACCATCTAGTAGTCATCTGTGTTTTGAACAGTATAACGGTGGTCGAGTGCTTATTAAGTAAAAAAGACCAACCTGATAAATGATACTCATGCCTTGCACTTTTTCTCTACATGAGATTCTGGCACCAGGCAACCCCATTGATGCTAGCAACTGAGTAAAAGCAGGCATTATAGACAAATTGGCATGTTGACCAAAAAAAATATTTCGAGTCTATACATTATGAAGGAGACATAAAATGATGGATCCTAATACAGGGAACTGAAAAGTGCAGGTTACTTTGTACAATCCGAATAAAACTTGGTTTGATAAAGCAAAACACACAGTCATTTGTATACTAACATCACTCTGGTACTCAGTACATATCAAATACAACCATAGTTTTTTGTGTTCTTAGGCTGAACTACTAAGAAGATGTGCCAATGCCTTGTCTGTGTCATTGTCATGCATGAGTAACACTTCAGCAACATTGCTTGACGTAAATCCCATTTCTCGAAGGACGTTGTAACCATTGGTGAATTCACGAACCTGAAGGACCAAAAAAATAAGCCAATGTTTAGATGAACAACTTAAGAAATCAAAATAAGATGACAACTAGATTATGCCAACTGGTATACATGTAGGAAACAACAGAGCTTGCACAAACTAGGTTTGCAAGTACAAAGAGAAAATTTCCTTCCCCAGACATTCTGTGCACCCATAACATGAATCCTAGCATGACAAAAACACTTCCTATGAACAGAATACCCAATATGGAAATGAACTTAATGAAAAACCTTTCTTTCATGTTACATATCGGACAGACCTCCTAGCCATCAGTCGTAAACTTACATAATGAATTTGGAAAACCATGCAAAAGATAGAACGCACAAAACTCTAAAGGATGAGAGAGTTGGATCACATACAAGTTCTCATTATGTACTAAAGGTATCAATGAGATTGGTGACTATACAAATATAATCATAATATTGATCTCTCTATAATGCAGAAAGAGAGTAAAATTCATGTAGGTACTGCCAATTCAAGTCTGAATGTCCTTTAATCAGTCAGGACAAATTTTAAGTCACTAATATTGTGATGAAAAACCTCAAGCCCCCAGCACACAGTAATTACAATGATGGTTTGCATGCCCACCATAAGCTCAAGAAAATACCTTGGTTGGATTGTCTCCATAGTTTACAACTGCAATGTGAACAGCTTCTCGGTTAAGTCCTGATGCAATGTATCTGTTCACCACGGGATCTGAAGGTGAACCCTGCATTGACATTGATATCAACCCTAACATTTGAAATGTGATTTTCAGGGGAAGAAAATGCTAAAGAAATGTTCTGTTTCCAAAAGAAACAAACCAATCAAAATCTTTACTATTTCAATAGCCTGCCAGCACATATTACTGCAAATATTCTATACATGCTAATGACAATATGTATATCCAAATCTCCTCCCAAATCCTAGCACTCACCGCATTATAGAAAAATGAATGTCACAAGCTTCTACAGCTATTAAACTCTTAACAAAAGGTAACATACCGATGAAGAAGTTGATTCACTTTTTGATGGAACATTTTCCATCCCAAGCTTGCTCCAGTTTTGGCTACCTTTCTCTGCTTCAACCAAAACCCTTTTTTCAAAATCAAAATCAAAATGAAAATTGCTCTGGGGAATATCTCCTACTTGCGGTAACAATGGAGGCTACAAAATCGGCATGTCAAAGGAGAACGAATCAAATTAATCACCACAATATATAACTCAATCAAACTAAAAACTAAATAATTGCATGTTTATAGCTCATAAGCACGCAATGATAATACACAATACAGGAACTATTGAGAATCCATTTACCCACTATAAGGTAACTGATCTATATATGCTTTCCTCTATACACGGTCAATATAAACTGTGTCCCTCCAAGAGACACAGAAATGGATTAAGCTTTTTTTGAGATTCACATTCTTTTGAAAGAAAAAAAAGGGGAAGAAGAAGAAGAAGAAAAATTTATCATTGACCCTTAACCAATGCCCCAGTGCCAAAACAGAACGCTCTAGGTGAGCCTGGACAAATGAGGAGTAGGGACTTTCAAACAATCATGATGATGAATTTCTGCAAGAACTTTCAATATACAAATTCATTGCAAGTCAACGATCAAACAAACACAAAAAGCTTTCATTATTGATTACTAATCAATTTACATATTAAGATACAAAGGCCATACCGGAGGAGTGATTCGATATTCTGGCTTCAAAGCAACCTTAATCCCCACTCCTGCTGCAATACATCGCACAATACAATAAATTAAATTGATATGAATATCTAGGGACAACAATCGCAGTCTTTATACATAACAAAATTAGAAGACATTATCATAATTTTTGTTACTTTTTCTCGAGAAAATAACGGAAGAGGTAACGGAAACTTACAAGAAGAGGAAGGAGAAGAGTTTTGGTTATAAGAGGAAGTGCGGCTTACGGGAGGAACCATGGTGTGGCCCTGCTGACCGATCCTCGGATAAAGAGGAGATCCGTACATCGGATGGTGTCCTGATCCTGCCGCCGATGAGGAGGTCGGGGGAGGACCGTACGTCGGGTAAGATGAACCCGCTCTGTTCCTGAAATCGTAGTCCATTGATCGCGAGGACGTGGGAGAGAAGTAAAGAATCTTCCAGAAATAAAAGACCGTATGAAGAGCGCGTTGCGGAGCAAGGGGTAGCGTTTGTTTACAGGTTTTGTAGTATCCCGCGCTGGGTGTGGGATATAATTGTGTGTGTTTGCGGTTTTCGTATTATCCCGTGCTGGGTTTTGGATACACAGGGCAAGAAATTATCCAATAACTAATAACAATTAAGGTTTCAAGATTCTATGTTACTTTGAAATGGTGACAAGAGATTCAGAGTGCAAATGAGCACCAAAAAAAAAAAAAAAAACAATTTATTGATTTTCTTCATGTATTAAATATGTTAAAAATACTTTAAAACTCATGATATGTAATCATGTATATATAATCTAAGAAAAATTACACCAAAATACCATGTTTAGTTCACTCTCTGTATTTATATAATTTTGTCTCGTTTATTGTTATTATGTTATATATTTTTCTTGGACAATGCAATAAAAATTGAATCAAAATCATCTATTAAGATTTCATTTAGTATTAAAGTGGTATATTTTAAATATATTGACTTATATGTCGGTATAAATATAAGTTATTAGATTGATTATATAAAAATTTAAAACATGAATACAATTTGCTTGTCATGGATTTAATTATTTTGATGGGTTTAAAACATTACATAATTAAACAAGTTTGACTTGTTATTATTGGACTTGCCAAGCTTCTGATAATTGGGTTTTGGCCCATCTTAAACTTGGGCTTGGTTTGGTCCCAAAACAAACTGATCTAAAACTTCCCTTCTTCTACCCAATTCATAGTTTTCTCCCTCCCTCCCTCCGCAAATTCCATCAACAATGAGTGTAATTAAGTGTTACTGTGCTTTGTCCACATAGAATTGGGTAATTGGCACGAGATTAGAATTATCAATTAAATTAGTCATACACACACACACATTGTTTATCATACGGTCCAAAAACATTATTAATATGGAGTAAAAATACAAACAAATGATCCAAATTTGTCAAACATTTTTGTTAGTTTGTCATTTGATCAAACCTTGGAGTTTGTGAAGAAGATATGGAAGAAAAGTCAACTGTCAAATTCTGCCACGTATTATTATTATTATTGTTGTTGTTATTATTCTTAGGACCACTTAGACCAGCTACTTAGACTTTTAAAACATTTGACTCCAAAAAAAAATAATAATAAAACAAAAATCTCATTTGAAATTTCAACCACATATTGCGGACAATCCACGATATGTTTTCAAAAAATATGTTTTTATGCTTTCAATCATTCACTTGCCTAACATGCTTCATTTGAATCTTTCAAATTAATCATATTGATTGACAAGAATTTTTTCTTATAGAATAATGAGAATCAATATACAATAATATCGATATAAATTTTTGATAAATTATTTATTTATTTATTAATAAAAATTTTAAAAATATAAATAATATTATTGATATAAATTATCGACAGAATTTAATTTGTATGTTAATATTTAAAAATTAAAAATGAGGGGGGGATGTGGAAAGGGGAATGGGAAAGACTAAATGCAATTTGGTCAGCAAAAATTAGGGGATGTTATGTATGTTTGGTAGAATTGGGCATAGAATTGTCTAACTAAATTAAATTAAACATCATGGAAGTGTTCAATTTCTTCTAGAGGTGTGTCAATTTTTATCCTGTCAAGCATGAAATTGACTGCTATTTATCTTGATAAACCTTGCTATCTTAACCTTCACTTTCATATCAAATCCATATAAAAAAGAGGTAAAAAAATTCAAATTCAATACAATTTGAGAGAATATTATTTAAAAATTTTGAGATTTGGTGTCTTTCACTGCCATTTTAGACTAAAGCTAAGCAAAACGTTACTTATAAAATAAAATAGTAGATAATACAGAGTATATTATATTAATTGTATATATTTTAAAAAAAAATTCTAACAATATGACACATTTTTATAAGTTCATATATTTTTTTTAATTTGAAAACATACATTAATCTACAACTTACAAGATATCTTGAGATAAAAGATATTTTATTTATAGTATAATTAATAATTTTTTTATAGGTATTAGAGGACAACTTGACAATTGTATGTATTTAAAATATTTATTAAGAATGAACCATAATTATGTAGGTGAAATTTCACAATTAAGTCAAAAGGAAAGGAAGGAAAAGAGAGAGAGAGTTGGCAAAGTGGTGTCTAATCACACCTATAAGCAGTCCAAAACTTCTATTAACTAATAAAGCAGGTTAGGTAAACTCTGATTAAGATAATTAATATTGATGTATTCCTACTACTTATATTGACCAATTATAAAAGTCCATCTAATTTCAATCAATATTATATGTATTAAAATAATTCTTATTTCTTTTGGCCTTTTATATTTTTTTTTCTTGGTGGAGGCTTTATTTAAAAAAAAAATTAATATAAAAATAATAATTAACAAGATCTCTTCATATTTAAACTAAATAAAAATTTTGCTTGATCTGAATTTTTATACAAATAATATACACCATAATTGTTAGTTAATAAATAAAAATACTAGAAAAAATTAAAATTTTGGTTTGATTTGTGCAAATTTAATTAGTGTTTGATTTTTTTGTAATACGAGTGAATCTAAAATTTGAGTAGATTTATATATATAAATTTAAATAAAATATTTATTTTCATTCATAATAATTGAATATATACTTACAAAAATTAGTGACATGATATATTGCACGCTTATTAATAATTAAATAAATATAACATAATCATGAATAAATAAAATTTATATATATTTTTAATATTAAAACTAAATAAATAAATAACTTTAAAATATGAATGATTGAAATTTAAATATAAATTTTGTACTAAGTTAAAAAAATAAAGAAACACTTAATATTAACAAAATAAAAGGATTGATAAATGATACATGCATATAATATTCTTATTAATTAATTATCAATCATAGGCGCGTGCACATTTTTAAATTCAAAGTGCGTATATTTTGTCAAATAAAAGTAATTCGAAGAAAAGTCTAATATAAAATAATATTAATAAAATAAATTAATTTGTTATACTTATCGGTTCCAGCTAATATGTCTATTTGTACAAAATTTATTCGTAACTTTTATTAATTAAAAAAGTTAGGAATATCTTTAAATGTGCCACCTAAGGCATAATTTTTCAATAATAGTATAAAATTCTAAGATCTCCTACATATAATTTTACAAATTTTATACATGCTTCTGTATGTATTCCAATTTTATTTTTCTAATAGAATTTTCTTTTTGGGGCAGCTTTAATTCTTATCAATCTTTATAGTTGTTTGGATTCTACATAGGTGGTGAAGAATAATACCAGTGAGGAAACCACCAAATAAAAGAAAAATATATAAATTTATTCTGATTTGGAGAATATATTTTGAGAGAATGGGAATTTTAATTTGTCTCATTGTTAATTATTTATTTAATTCTAATTAATTTATGGGTTTTAATTAATTTTTTATTTGCTAGGAATCATTTTAAGAATTTTGGGTTTATAATTATAATTTTAAGAGAACATTTATACATACATATACATACATATACATACATACATAGATACATATATATATATATATTTAGAAATTAAAGTTGAATTAATTAAAAATAGAAATTAATATTATGTGCAATGAAAAATATTAATAAATTAAACTAAATAAAATGAGAAATAGTAGCATAAATTTGCATTTACTTATTCCTCTTTTTGGTTTCAATTAAAAAATATGTTTTTGAAGTATGATTGTTGTGATTTAATTAATTGTTAAGTAAAGATGAGATTTAAGTGCTAAATAGGTAATTAAATATTAAATTAGTTCAATAGTTTAATATTAATATTTTAAATCACAAATTTTCAATTTAAACCTATTTAATTAAATATTATGTGGCTCAATGCATCAAACAAAAGCAATTACATGAGCTTGGCCAGTATTAAATGTTATACACTATCTTGGATGCGTTATTTCTAGCGTATTTTATATTCAAAATTTTATTGTTTATAATTTTAAAAAAAATTATAAAAATTTTAAATATAAAAATTTTGATTCTATTTTAATTTTTTTATTTTAAATTTTTACATATACTATTTCAAATTGTAAGTAACAAAAATTTTGAATGTAAAATAAATTCGAATGACAGATGTAACATAAACAATCCCTATTCTATGGTTTATGTTTCCTAGCTTATGAACTAGGTTTAGCCTTAACCTAAGCCTAATTTTGTAATTGGCCGGCATGAGGCAATTCAATTATTGTAAAGATTTGTAAACTTATATTTAATTAAACAATAATATTTTACGTACAAACTCAAGTGTATATTTATTATAGTATTATATTATTATCATATATTTTATATTTTTTTCAAGATAACCGTATATATAATAAAAATGTAATACTATGCCACAATAACTGCAATTGTAATTCTTTATTCCTAACTTTTTTTTTTGTTATAATATTTTAATTTTTTAAATTAATTTTTTTAAAAAAAATTGTATAACTTGTACTATAATGAAATGAAATGAAATGTCTAAAGCAAGTAATAGTATTGTTGTTTTATGGTTGGACAAAATAATGCCATTGTCTCCTCTAGGTGAAGCCAAATTATGTCCAACGTAACATTATATAGTATATGAAAATTGTGCAAATTGCTACATTTATTATTATTATTAGTTGGACAACATAATTATAAATGATATCTAAAATTAGACACATACACGTGTTTTAACAAAAATTAATTAATTCAATTAATAAAAATTTTAAACGATACAAAAAATTTATTTGTTTATATTTGACTTTTATTAAAATAATTTTTGTCATTACTTAAAATTCTATTTTAATTGTTTAAAAATATTATCAAACAAATCATCTCTCTAAATATAGTTTAATATTTTCTCTTATAATTAA
>CP135536.1:8089574-8113218 GCA_032402905.1 Khaya senegalensis
CTTTACCTGTGGTTTCCCACGGTTCGGCTTCTCTCCAGGATTCTCTAGGGTTTTGGATCTGGTCCTCTCTTCTTCATTGCCGATGCTACGTCGTTTCGAAACGTTCTGTCACAGTGAGGTACGGATAAGAATTTATTGGAGATTGTTGTTCTTCAATCGAACTGGAGTTATTGAATTCTTGTCGCTATGCGAAGTGCTGAAAATTGTTTATTTATTGCTGCTGTTGTTTGTTTGAGTAAGTTGTTTAAAGAAACTTGTGAGCACTGTGAAGAATTGATTGCTCAACTTAAGAGGTTGAAAAACGAGCTTATTTTGACTAATAAGAGAGCTTACGTGAATAGTATTGCTGCTTTTGGTGGCACAGAATTGAAATTCCAGTTCAACTGATTTTTTGGGATTTAGAAGGTGATATATCACAATTTCATAAGTTTTGATAATCTTTATTTATTTTTTATTATTAGAAATATCGTGCAGGAGATAGTATTTGAATCTAGCTAATTGTATATAGTGTAACGAATGCTTTAATTTTATTTTTTAAGCCGTAGAAAATATTACGTGGAACTTATGTTTGGCGAATTTTCTATCCTTTTCATCATTATTGGTTACTGCTTCTATAATTGTATTAGTTTGGAGAAAGGGAGAGTGAGGGCAGAAAACCATGATTAGCTAAAAAGAATAGGAGATAAAAGGCATGATAATATGGCATTAGCTCATTGCTGGCTGCATGCCTTCTATTTGTGAATTTGGATTTTTCTTTTTGGTGAATTTTGAACTTGTCTTTTATTGGGGGTTGTATATTTTATTGTCATATATTTGCCCAGTTTATATGGTCGACTCAGGTTAATTGATCTTGCAGATATTTCATGTCTTATCCTGGAGGAAAATTATTTTGGTAACAAATAAAAGTTTGAACCATCTTTTGCTTGTATGAATTTTCTTTAGCTGGAATCTTTAGCTTTCTAGAATTATGTACTCTTGTTGACTTCTACATGTTATGATGGAGCATGGTTAACATTTTGGTTTGGTAAGGTGCATGGTACATTTTGAGTTTAAAGTGTAAATAATTTGACATTTTTTCATTTCATATTTCAAATGTGCCAACTAGAACCCTGGCAGTGACAAATTGTTTACTTCTTTGATTAGTGCAACTCAATTTCTTTCCTGCTAGGAATTATTTTGTTTATAATGCTTTTATGATGTCATTTTTGATGTTGTGCTTTGGCTCCAGATTGTGGCATTGTCATTTTAAAGCTAATTTTTTATACATGCCAGATATTCTTCCTTCTGAAATCAATAGGAAACGACACAAGTTTTTGATAGTTGTTAGTTGTTGAAGGTTTTCCTTCAGTCATGCCTTCTCTTCAACTTTTGCCGTTAACTGAGCATGGCCGGAGTATTTTATCATCGAGAAGGTATCAACTGGTTTATCCTATTTGCTTTTATAGGATAATCTGTTTATCTACATTGTTCTGTATATAGTTTAATTCTTGATAACTCTCTTTCACTGGTGAACCTGTTCAATTTGTATCGTCCTACAGGAAAACTCTACTGCTTGCCAGTGGTATTTTAGTTGCTGGTGGGACTACTGCATATCTGAAATCTCGATTTAATGGGAAAAAGCCCAACTCTTTTGGCCAGCATAATGGGCCTGGAGATGCTAAAGAAAATTCTGACAAGGCAGTTATGAATAGTGGTAATGTGAAGAAAACGTTGCCAAAGAAAGGAGGATTGAAGTCTCTTCAGGTCTTAGCAGCAATTCTACTATCTGAGATGGGCAAAATGGGGGCAAGGGACCTTTTGGCATTAGTGGGCACAGTGGTAAGCCTTTTAATAAATGCAGTTTGTTCGGTTCTTTTCTTTCTGTATTTGACTATGAGTTGCTAAATACCATTAAAGGGTGAAAGCTGGTCAGTGGCAGTTAATTAGGGAATCATTAAAATAGAAATATTGACTTACTAAAATGTGGAATTACATGGAGATTAGAGACAATTTTTCTCATGGCTTAACAGAGTGCCACTAGTTTGTTCATGGAAAAAAAATTTTGATGTAATATACTAAAAGTCAAATGACTTCATTATGAAGATGCTAGATCCTGGCATCTCCTTGCCATGGAATCAGGGCCTTTGCCAATGGCACATCTCTTTGCAAACTTTATGAATGTAGCTGTCACACAGACAGAGAAGAAAATTGTCCATAGACCAAGACATGGTTGATCATTGAACAGGGAAAAGGAAAGGAATTGCTTGTCCATCAATTACACATAAGTCGTAGTTTACTATATCTTGGATTTTATATAATGAATTCTTTTCTTTGACCTAAATACCAACACGTCCTGTTTGATTAATGCTATTTCAGCCCAGTGGTTTTGCACAAAAGTTATTTGTTCTTGTTTTGTAAATGTTTTTTTATTAAGTCTTAGACATGGAGGTACCAAATAGAATATAGAAATCATAGTTTAAATATATGTCTTGGGGCTTTTAATTCGCTTTGTATGAGTCTGACAAGTGTCTTTGGTTGTATAACCTAGAAGCAATAAGGTTTGGCCTTAAGGAATGCAGTTTTTTTGATTGACTAATTTGCTTGCACTCATGCACTCGCTATTTCATTTAGCTGCACTTCGGCATAGAGAGAGAGAGTTAGATATGGTAAATGAAGTGATTTGATTATCCATTGTGCAGGTGTTGAGAACTGCTTTGAGCAATAGATTAGCAAAAGTGCAAGGATTCCTGTTCCGAGCAGCTTTTCTTCGACGTGTTCCATTATTTTTCCAGTTGATATCTGAAAATATTTTATTGTGTTTCCTTCTATCAACAATGCATTCTACTTCGAAGTATATTACTGGAACCTTAAGTCTCCGATTTAGAAAAATATTGACAAAACACATCCATTCCCATTATTTTGAGGTAAGGTTTCTATTTCTGGTTGCAGGACTACTCTATCTAGTTCAGAATGCTTTCTCTTTTTTGTTTATTATCCTTTTGTTTGTGTTTCAGAACATGGCATATTACAAAATATCACATGTAGATGGCCGGATCACAAATCCTGAACAAAGAATTGCAAGTGATGTACCTAGATTCTGCTCAGAGTTGAGTGAACTTGTACAGGATGATTTGACTGCAGTTACTGATGGTCTGCTTTATACTTGGCGGCTGTGTTCTTATGCCAGCCCAAAATATGTTTTCTGGATACTGGTAAATCTTTGTTTATGTCTATCATATTAGTTGCATTTGTTGATATTAACTATTTTTTCTGCAACTGATTTCTTTCACAGTTGCTGATCCTTTGTGGCTTAATATGATAAACTCCCATTTGTTGTTCACAACATAACTTCTTGTGTTCTATCTAGGCATATGTACTGGGTGCAGGGGCCATGATCAGAAATTTCTCTCCTGCTTTCGGGAAATTAATGTCCAAAGAACAACAATTGGAAGGGGAGTATCGGCAACTTCATTCTCGGCTGAGGACCCATGCAGAAAGTATAGCATTTTATGGTGGAGAAAGCAGAGAAGAATCTCACATTCAGCAGAAATTTAAGACTCTGATCAGGCATATGCGTGTTGTCCTTCATGATCATTGGTGGTTTGGCATGATTCAAGACTTCTTATTGAAGTATCTTGGTGCAACAGTTGCTGTTGTTTTGATTATTGAGCCCTTCTTTGCTGGAAATCTGAGACCTGACACTTCAACACTAGGACGAGCAAAGATGTTAAGCAATCTAAGATATCATACCAGCGTTATAATTTCATTGTTTCAGTCCCTGGGAACTCTTTCCGTAAGTTCAAGACGGCTGAATCGTCTCAGGTATTGGTTTATTCATGACTTGTGACTTAAGAAGAACATAAGATAGTGACTTTGTGTTTCCCCAGAAAAAGGAAAAAAAGAGCAGGAATGATAAATTTTATTAATCTTTGTTGTGCAATATACGTTATTTTTGATATGTTTGTTATCTTCAGAAGACATGAGTCCTTTTGCTCTTTACTATTGTTGTCTACCAAGTTTTCACCTTTCATTGCCTTGTGAAAATCTTTATATGTATATCACCTCGGAAACATATATTTGAACTAGGTGAATATTTCCAGATACAAAGGATAAAGAGAGAATGAGTGCTAATGGATATCTAAATTCAGACACGACAAGAGACTCATTGGCGTTGAGCATGTTTTATAACTTCCTCTTGTTTAGTATGTAACAGTTTCCTTTTCTTTTTCCTTTTTATTTTCCTCTTTCAGTGGGTATGCTGACCGCATTCATGAGTTAATGGTCATATCAAGGGAGCTAAGTATTGAGGATAAATCTGCTCAAAGAAATGGAAGTAGGAATTACTTTAGTGAAGCCAATTACATTGAATTTTCTGGTGTTAAGGTATTTGAATTATTTTGAAATAAAACTGTGTTGGAATCGTTTTCATAACCTGTGTTCTTAGAAAGAATTTTCTTCTAGGTTGTTACCCCAACTGGCAATGTTTTGGTGGAGAATCTGACTCTTAAGGTTGAACCAGGATCCAATCTCTTGATTACAGGTAGTTATTTTGAATAGAGTTTCTTAAAGGTGTTGAGAACATGTTTTTCTTGGACTCATCTGTGTATGTGGTTCTGACATGATTTTATTATTAATTTTTGCTGAAGGCCCAAATGGCAGTGGGAAGAGTTCCCTTTTCCGAGTTTTAGGAGGCCTTTGGCCCCTGGTTTCTGGTCACATTGCAAAACCCAGAGTCGGTTCTGATCTCAATAAGGAGATTTTCTATGTGCCACAAAGACCATATACGGCTGTTGGAACACTGCATGACCAATTAATTTATCCACTTACCCCAGAGCAAGAGGTTGAACCACTAACGCAGAGTGGAATGGTGGAGCTACTGAAAAATGTAAAAGTCTCTTACTCTTTTTTCTTAGTCTTTAAAGACTAGATAATCAGTAATTATATAGTGCTATCAAATTTTGTGCACTATTTTTGACATAATTCTTGGTGAATGTTTTGCTGTCAATTTTTTTAGGTTGATCTTGAGTATCTATTAGACCGTTACCCGCCTGAAAAGGAGATCAACTGGGGTGATGAACTATCTCTAGGAGAACAGCAAAGGTTGGGGATGGCCAGACTGTTCTACCATAAACCTAAATTTGCAATTCTTGATGAGTGCACAAGTGCTGTAACAACTGATATGGAGGAGCGATTTTGTGCTAAAGTTCGAGCGATGGGAACGTCATGCATAACCATATCACATCGTCCTGCATTAGTTGCATTTCATGATGTGGTTTTGTCATTAGATGGAGAAGGAGAATGGCGTGTACATTACAAAAGGTTGGATTTCTAAGTTTATTTAATCAACTTTTTTTTGCGTCTATCACATGGATGATGGATGTTTGCTCATTAGACTTACATGAACAATAGGGATGGTTCTTCAGTTGTAACCAAAGCCGGGGTTAATATGATTAAATCTTCGGAGACAGACCGGCAGAGTGATGCCATGGCAGTTGAACGTGCATTTGTCACAGCAAAGGTGGTCTTAAATTTTAAATTCTTTTGGTCTTGTCATGATTTACTTCATCTAATTCTAATTACCTGGGAGTTGGCACTGTGAGAGTGAGACGCTGGTGGATAACCAAAATTTTGTCATTGGACCAATTTTTATTAATGTGAATGCTGTGGACGGTGTTTTATCTAGGACTCTGCTTTCTCAAGTTCAAAGGTCCAATCTTATGTATCAGAGGTGATAGCAGCGTCTCCTTTTTGGGATCGTAATGTTCCATTGCCCATCTTTCCTCAACTCAAAAGTGCTCCAAGGATACTGCCATTGAGAGTGGCTGCCATGTTCAAAGTACTGGTGAGTGTCATCAGTTTGATGAGAGATTCTGCATGTGCTACCATGAATCTTTTTACTGTCTGAATTGGATAATTGAGTAAAAGGGAGCATATACAGTGAACACTTTGCCATCACCACCTTGATTTTTGTTGTCATGGAGTCTACGACTTTGGAGGCTAAGTCTGTGCACATGACTTTGTGTAAGCATATCTGTTTTGTCATGGCAAAAAGCATCAATAGTTTTATAAATCCAGTGACGGGCTCAAAGTTAGGCCCCTTAAAATTTTCATTACTGTTGTCTTCCTTGTATAAGAGTGCCATATTTGTGTGGGATATGCTTACATGTTTTGTTATTCAGGAGTCATGACTGCGATTTTAAATAGATCTTCCATGGACCTTTTTTCTGCTTGTTTTTTAGGTACCCACAATATTCGACAAACAAGGAGCACAACTGCTTGCTGTAGCTTTTCTTGTTGTCTCGAGAACATGGATCTCAGATCGAATTGCCTCATTGAATGGTATTCTAAGTTTGTAGTCTTCTATATGCATTTAATATCTGGGACATCGCATTCTTGTTAATCAAATGCATTTATTCTAATAGGAACTACCGTAAAGTATGTTTTGGAGCAGGATAAGACGTCCTTTGTTCGATTAATTGGTGTTAGTGTTCTTCAAAGTGCTGCATCCTCTTTTGTTGCACCTTCATTGCGGTACTTTCCATCTTCATTAGAATCAATCTTGCTGAGATGCTTGAGTGTTTAGTCAGGCATTTAATTGCTAGAAAGTAGTTCTGTTTATTCATCTTCTTTATTAAGTTGTTGGGAAAGCTAAATTCATGGATTTTGGAGCATTTATCATGAATGATGAGCATCCTTCTAGAAGTATGAGAAGGTTATTGACAACTCCCATCTGATTAAAATGTTTGAAAACGGGACTAGATAAGTGACAGTGCCAGCCTGAAAGAAAATTGCAATTATATTGCAGTACTACCAAAATAGAATATGTTTTTTGCTAAAGTATTTCCATATATATATTGTTTTATCTTTGTTTTATAGGCACCTGACTGCCAGACTGGCCCTTGGATGGAGGATTCGTATGACTCAGCATTTACTAAAGAACTACTTGAGAAAGAATGCATTTTACAAGGTAACCAGTTGGACTCCAAAGTAAACTATGTTCTTGTACATGAAAGGCATTGTGCAGAACAGATTAACCGTTTCCATTGTCACCTTCAAATTGATATTTTGTGTTGATAACTCAAGTGAAATACTTGCACTGCATTTCCAATATTTATGAAGCTTTTTGTTGAAGAATAGATCAGAAAAAATTGGAAGCTACCTTTTCATTTTCTCTTAAAAGTTGAGTCGGAATTCAAGCAATTGCTAAAATTCTGTTGAATGCATTTTTTTTTTTAAGGTTTTCAACATGTCTAGCAAAAGCATTGATGCAGATCAGCGAATAACTCATGATCTGGAAAAGTTAACCACTGATCTGTCAGGATTGGTTACTGGTATGGTGAAGCCATCTGTTGACATTCTGTGGTGAGTACTTATGTTGAATTTAAATTGATTGCTTACCATGTGAGAACTGCTATTTTTTTTCAGCGGTACTTAATGTTTATTCTCACTATTGACGCAATTTAAAGGTTCACCTGGAGAATGAAGCTGCTGACCGGTCGGAGGGGAGTTGCCATACTGTATGTCTATATGTTACTTGGTCTGGGTTTTCTAAGGACTGTTACACCTGAATTTGGTGATCTGACAAGTAGAGAACAACAACTTGAAGGAACCTTTAGGTAATTTTAATTTCATTTTATCTTTCTTTGTTGCCTATGCAGAGTGTTGCATTTGTGTGCATGCATTCTCACACATTTGAATGGATATTCAAGTATGTGTGTATGTATACATTTAATGATAAATGTTTTTGTAAACATTTATTTAACTTCTCATATTTTGCATGAATTAGGTTCATGCATGAAAGATTGCGTACCCATGCTGAATCTGTTGCTTTCTTTGGAGGTGGTGCTCGAGAAAAGGCTGTAAGATACTTCAATCTTTCACCATGTGTCTTGTTGATTTAGTTGGATGCAGTTCTGTTAATTGCTTAATACTTTTGGAGATATGAACACCATACTTTGAAATAAACACTGTTGTCAGGCTTAGAATTTCAGTGGAAAAGTAGACTACATAGTGAAGGGTGTAATTGGTACTGTTGTAGGTTTTCTTATAGAAGTGAAAGGACACTCTGCAAATCCCACTGGTGTATTGCTAGTGGAAATAATAATTCTACTTATAGTTAATGAGAGTTGTCACTAGAGTTTCTTGTGCCATTCATGGCCCACTGCAGCTAACCTTTTCTTGCCTAATGTACTGGTGGTCATAATTTCTGAACCCTTGATAACTTTGCATCTATTGTATATTGGCAGATGATTGAATCAAGATTCAGGGAGCTTCTTGACCACTCTTTGTTGCTTTTAAAGAAGAAATGGCTATTTGGTGTACTGGATGATTTTGTAACAAAGCAACTCCCTCACAATGTGACTTGGGGATTGAGCTTGTTATATGCCATGGAACACCAGGGTGATCGGGCACTGACTTCCACACAGGGTGAGGATAATGTGACAATAATCTGATTGTCAGTCTTAATTGTCTCTTCCCTCTCTCTCTCTCTCTCTCTCTCTCAAGGATATTTTATTGCAATATTTCAGGTGAGCTAGCACATGCCTTGCGGTTCCTAGCATCTGTTGTATCTCAAAGCTTCTTAGCCTTTGGTGACATTCTTGAATTGCATAGAAAGTTCCTTTTGCTGTCTGGCAGTATCAATCGAATTTTTGAGCTTGAAGAGCTTCTAGATGTTGCTCAATCTGGTACATCTTTTTCTATTCTCTCAGAATTACCTAATGGACCGTTCATTCTCCGAATTAGCAAATGCCCTTAAAGTTCTCATACCATATAATTTCTCTTAGAAGGAAATTATCATTACATGTAATACATATAACCTAATTAAAGGTTATATCTTCTCTCTTTTCTTCTGATCTGGATTTTGCTTTAAAGTACCTTGTTCTACTGTTGATCTCTACTGAATTTTTCTTCCCTCTCTCTTTTTCTTTTTTGATTTTGATAAGAAACAACCTAGATACGTGTTAACAGAGAAAGGGATATAGTTCTATATCATCTGCATTCTTTTTCTTGAGATGTGTTCGTTTCCATCTTTGAATGTGCTGTTCATTAATTAATTTCCCCTTCTCTTGTCATTCCTGAATAACTAAGATCACCTTATAATAAACAGATTCAGTCAGTTTGAGCAATTTTCTGCTTTGCTTTTTTTTTTTTTTTGTTTAAAAAAAAAAGAGTTATAATTGAGATACTCAAAAGTTGTACACTTGGGCTCAAGGTGGTTTATGTCATCCAGGGAATGATGGGATCAATGGTCAGTCACAACAGAACAAGAACAATCTTTTTTCTGAAGATGCCATTTCCTTTTCCAAGTTGGATATTATTACCCCGGCACAGAAATTGTTGGCTCGGCAGTTGACGTGTGACATAGTACCAGGGAAAAGCTTGCTTGTAACTGGTTAGTCGACTAATTTTCTTCCTTTTTTCTTTTTCCAGAACATAAATAATGTTTGTTGTGTTATTTTTTCATTCAAGGTTACATCTGACATGCATGCAACTTTTACAGGACCGAATGGCAGTGGGAAAAGTTCTGTTTTCAGAGTCCTTAGAGGTCTTTGGCCTGTTGTAAGCGGAAACCTTACTAAACCATCCCAGCATATTGGTGAAGATGCTGGATCAGGTTGTGCGATCTTCTACGTTCCTCAGCGACCATATACATGCTTAGGAACCTTGAGAGATCAAATTATTTATCCTCTTTCTCGTGAGGAAGCCGAGCTGAAGGCTTTAAAGCTGTATGGAAAAGGTAAATTATGTGCATAAATTGCATTTGTCTTTATGCATGCTAGTGTAATGCTATGTGCATTGTACTTGTTCAGTTTTTTATTTGTCTTTTTCTTTTCGATTCATTGATTACAATTGTGCTGATTTTCCAGTTGCAAAAACAGTTGACACCACAATCATTCTGGACTTGTACTTGAAAACCATTCTAGAAAATGTTCGATTAAGTTATTTGTTGGAAAGGGATGAAGTTGGTTGGGATGCTAATCTAAAATGGGAAGACACTCTCTCTCTTGGGGAACAGCAGAGATTGGGAATGGTGAGTGATCCATGGCAATTTTCAAGCCTTGTTCAGTCAATAGAATTTCAGAACTAGTCTGGTGTATTTGTTATGATTACTGACTATTTTTTCTTTTACTGCAAGGCACGCTTATTCTTTCACAAGCCTAAGTTTGGAATCCTTGATGAATGCACCAAGTATGAGACTAAACCCTATACTTTTTCTTTTCTTTTCTCTTAGGAATTTGTTTGGCAATTATCTAAAAGCTACCTTGTTTTTCTGGTTATATCTTTTAATTGGCAGTGCCACTAGTGTCGATGTTGAGGAACAACTTTACAGGCTTGCAAAGGATATGGGCATCACATTTGTTACCTCCTCACAAGTGAGTATTGCTGTAACCATGTTATGGCTTGTTTGAGGTGTTGTGGCTTTTAATCCACAATTGCTGTAAAATATAATCACTAGCTGTCGAGTAAAAGATGGGTGTTTGTTTGCTTGTGGAGTAAAATCAGATTAATTTTAGAAGCATAAGTTGGAAAATTTTTATTAAAGACTTTTAACTGTTATGTTTTCGAAATCAGACATGTTAGACCACCTATTTTTAACTCTTTTCTTTTTCTTTTTATCTCAGCGGCCTGCACTAATACCTTATCATTCACTGGAATTACGGCTTGTTGATGGTGAGGGTCATTGGGAGCTTCGCAGAATTAGTCAATAAGTGTACCCTATCATCCCCCCTAAATATCCTTTTGGAAAGATGTCATTGATTCCTAAACATGACAATGGAGCTGGAGGGCGGCCAGCTGGAGATGAATTTTGCCTTCTGACAGAACTGATTAGCTCAATCATATATGCCATTTCGTGCTTTATCTCACTTGATGATACATGAGTAGTGTTAAAGGTATCAGTCTCTCTAACGTTACTCACTTTACCTTTTCAATAGAATTAGTATTATTCCAGTTGATCAATTAATGATGCAAGCTGTAGTTATTTTTGTTCAAATGCATTATGAGTAGGGGCCAAAAGGAAAAGCCAGTTTACAAACTGTATTATTATCTTAGAAACTGCAAAAAAAATCAAAGTTTAGGAATGGTAGTGTCGTAATTTTATGTCGTATAAAGAAATCCACACTATGTATAGTTTCTTTTTCTTTTCTTTGTTCATAACTATTATTTCCCGCTCATTGAGCTAATTTCAATTCATATTGCCCATTTATGATGTAAGAATTTCTTTGTTAGTAATTTATTATGGCCCCCATGAATAAAATTCCTAATGAAGTGAAAAAGGTTAATCATGCTTTATCTTTATCTTCCTTTTTCTTCCTATGTATCTCTTGTAATTGTTCATTTGTTTTTAAACATTATAATATTCTTCAAAGTAGTTAGTCCTGTTGTCATTATTATTTGTCTCTTTATAGTAGTTGGTAACAAGGTTCTCATAATATAATAGTTGGTAATACGGTTATCTCTAAATTGTTAGGGTGAGAATTTAACAAGTGGAAGACTTATCCTCCCAATCTACAACGTAGGATCCAACAAGATTATGTGGTCATTAATTAAAACCATGGATTAATTAATTCATGAGCAACTGGTTTAATTGAGTTCGATATTAAAGAATATTTTAATTGGAGATCTATGGACAACCTCCATCAATTCTTTCTTTCCCATGCAAACGTGTTAACCACTACAATCTCAAATTTCTGGATCATAAGATAAAACCCTATTTAAGAATTCGAAATCATGCATGTGATCCCCTCTAGTATCTTCAAAGGATCTGCAATGACCACTTTTGAGTTGTAATGTCTATCCGCAAACTTTCATTATTGGAATAATTAACGGGGTAATGGCATTTGCATCTCTGAGTTTTCACATTTTTGTGAACAAGAATATGTTTGTTCATTTGTATTACATTAGTCTCTGACTGTTAGCTGTAATATTGTGTTTTTACCAGCACAATCTTAGGCCTTTTTTTTTTTGGTTATTAAATTGCAATGATTTTTACGTTATAGCTGTTCCTGTTGTGAAATAAAAGTATTGGATATTAAATATTAAGAATATTTTATTTTGTTATTAAGTTGCTATAATTTTTAAATTATAGTGTTGTGAAATAAAAATATCATATATTAAATATTAAAAAAATAAATTAAATTTCTTAAAAAAAAAGAGATGTCATCAAACACTTTTTTACCTTAAATTTAAGAACACAATAGAATTACTAAAATCTTAAACCTAATTTTAGAGTGTGTAGCCTAACATTAAAGTTTATTACAAAGATAAGGATCTATTTGTTATGAATTAATAAATTATATTTTTATTTATGAAACATCAAAAATAATGGCTCCGGCTCTAATTAACCCATAAGGTAATATGATGTTTTGATACTAGAAAGATTTCGTGATGGGTGGTATGTTCACTTGTAGTTCAGCAGCACTCACTCACCGACTCAATCTTACATGTTCAAAATGTTGGAGTAAAACACTAAGGTTTTGTTTGATATTGCAGAATTTCTATTTTGCTTCAAAACTAACGACTGGTCAAACACTCGCTTTTATTTATTAACTAATAATTTTATTTCATAGCAGTTATAATTTAAAAATAATTATTTAATAATATCAAATAGAACATGCACGATTATTAATTTTATTTTAAAAATCACCCAATCGGATCTTGTATTATTTTTGAAAATGGATTATATATGTATAACTATATAATCATTATTTATCAAATCTAAGAGTCTTCATCAACTATAAATATGTTTCTACACCCTTAAAAGTAGTATTTATTTATCAATAATTTTAAGCTATTTTTTTACTTGTTGACAAAACGAATCAAACCTTCTCCCTCAAGATAAGAGGAAAAAATGGCACGTCACTAAGATTGAAATGATAATCAAAGAAGATGAATATGATCATCTTGCTCAAGCATGCTAAAATTATATAATATATATGACAACCAAAAGTAGCCACTTTTACAGTCAAAAGTGCATCTAATCCTATCTCTTCTGTGCATCAAACTACAAGGTATATCTACAAATTGTTTGTTTATCATTGTCCAAATCAAACCCGGCGCCTCAGACCATTGTAATCCCAAAATCCTCTTCAAATTCTGCCAACTTGCAAAGGCCAGATTAAGATTTCCAGCCTTTCATGATTCACAAGAGCCGATTTTTTTATTTAAATAGAATCTTCGACACAATCTCATGCCAATATTGGACAATACTATAAAATTATACTGCATCAAAACTAAGATCTCGGTGGATTATATATATGCATACTTGCCCACGTTGCATGTTTTTTAATAAAAAGCAAACCCCACTTCCCCTTCGTTGTGCCATGAATCACCCATATATATAACCTCATTAGCTTATGACTCTCTCCACAAACCCTAAATTCATTGCTTGCATTGATCACTTTCTTTCAAAAATGGTTGCTTCTCCTCAATATTTTTCTTCACTTTCTTGTGAATTGAGAATCATAAAAGCCAAAAACATTGCATTCAAGTCCAGTGCTAATGGTGGAAACCTCTTTGTCAGATACTATCTTTCTGCAGGAAACAACAAGAGAATTCAACTCAATAGCCAGGAAATTTCTTCAGACTCAAATCTCATTTGGAATGAATCTTTTTCATTAGAATGCTTAGGAACTGAAGATTCAATCAGAGAGCTTAAACAACAAAGTGTTGTTCTTGAGCTGAGGTGGAGGAAAACAGCAGCAAATTATTTTCTAGGGAAAAAAAGCAAGTCACAACTTTTGGGTAGGGCTGAAATTCCATGGAAAAAAGTGTTTGAATCACCAAAAATGGAAATAGAAAACTGGGTTTTGATGGTTTCAAAGACTAACAGTAGGGTTCTTGAAGATTTCAAGCCTCCTTCACTGCAAGTAGCAATGAAAGTTGAAGCTCCAAAAATGGTGGAAATATTGGAGAAGAATATTAATAGAAGAAATGGGAGGTTGAAGAAGAAATGGGTTGATGAATGTGGATGTGCAGATAGCGGTGCATGTAGTTGTTCAAATTATGATATATTTGCTTTAGTGGCTGCTTTGGAAGCACTTTAGGGAACACTTTTGGCAACTTAAATTGTTAGGTTTTGGTTGGTGTTGGCATTTAACTTTTTTTTTTGACTTCTTTTAATTTGTTAGTGATCTTATTCTTATGTTATGAATTCAATTTAGAAGGCAAGAGTTTTATCTTTATAGTTTATACATATAATGAGTCATAAAATTTTATTCAACTCTTTATAAGAAATTTAAATAATTAAATTTAAAGTTAATTTAATTTATGTTAATCGTATAAACAAATCAAAAAATTTATTAATTTTTAAAGTATAAAGGTAGATAATCAAAAAAAAAAAAAAATTTGACTTTATTATTAAATTTTTGTCATGAATATCTACAAGAAGTTTCAAATTGGTTGGTTCCAATAGTATTATCTAATCCAACTAAATTATGTGCTTCAAATTTTATCTCTCGTTATAATTACTTTTTTAATTAATCAATTTTGAATTAAATAATACATTCAGGATAAGATTTATTGAATTGTGCCTATAAATGATGTTATAAGTCCATAGTCCATTTCATTTCGAAACTTTCTCATAAATCAATTATGAAAAAATTAATACACATGAATAAAAACTTAAAGAAAAATAACAATGTATAAAGAATTCTCAAACCTCAAAACGATAATTGAATATTTATATAATTAATTATTTTAATAAAAAAATTAGAATATATTAAAAGATTAAGATATCGTAATTTTTAAATTACAATTGATTTAATTTATAATTGGTGTAAAAATTATGAGTTATGAATATTTGAGGTGACATTTCAATTAATTAAAGTAGTTTATCAAATAAAAAAATAAATATTTATCATTTTTTAAAAATATATATTTTAGTTATTATTTTTAAAATTAAAGAAAAATATACAACAATTATAAGTATGTATATAGTATGACACATATATAAAAATCAAAATACCTAATAATGGTGTTTCATCGAAAGTATGCAAGAAAGCAACAACCGACAACTTCAATCATTTTGAGGTAAGTGTTGTTTGCTCATTTTGAACCATTTCATCAATTTATCACAATATCTAGCAATATTCATTAACATTTTAATTAATTACCAATATTATTTGTAATATAGTTAATTCTGAAGACACTTCTTTTTACTCAAAGCAAAATTCAAATGTAAAATTTTTTATATCATCACACATAAAAAGAATATCAATTGATTAATTGATAATTATCAAAATATCTTCATTTTTAAATTCTTAAATCTTAACAAAATAAGAATTTAAATTCATACTTTAAGTAAAATGACCAATGAAGTAAGGTCAAAAAGACCAATAAATACATCTTTTAGCAATTAATTGTTCAAATTGATAACCAATTTAGTTTATGCACTTTTTTAAAAAAAAAAAAAATTTCTTACAAAGGAAAATGAAAATTGATAGGATTAGGAAAGCTTTTCTTCCTTACACAATGTGTCATTCAATTATCATTTTCAAGCAAAGCATCTTTCAAATCTAGAATATCATGAATAAGAAAAATTGCTCTAAATGTAAGCATTGGTTAATCCATCCCATTTCAAATTTGGTAAGATGATGATGATTATTATTATTATATGTCTTAATGTTTTAATTACTAATATCCAAATGGGAAAATAACACACTAACTCACCCAATTTATGATTGTCCAAAATAAGGATTAATTTGTTATGACAATGAGAAAAAAAAGTATTATAATCACACCAATTAATGACATTAACATATAATGAATGAAATTAACTTCAAATTTGATTTTTTTTTTCAACAATTTGTATTATTTAATTCTTATTAATTTCATTAAAATTGATTACTAAAATTAAATAGTGAAATCTATTTGATTATCAAATAAATTTGAATCCAACCTCTTCTACTAACTCAATAAATCTTATAAGTTGAATTAATTAGTATCAATATTCTACTATTATTTATGATTATTCATGTTTTTAAAGATTAACTAACAATTTTTCTATTAAATAGCCAGCAGACATTAAAATTTTATTTTTTAAATATTCATGTTCAAATATATATATTTTTTAAAATTACATTTAACATCATATTTATACAATATAAAGAAAAATATTTTTAAAATATTTATTTAAAAAATTATGTTATATATTCACCTAATCAGAATCAGTAATATATATCTTATATTACTGTATTTATTTGTATAAATAGAGATTATTATTATCAATGGTAACATTAATGGACATGTGATAAGAAAATAATATTATTGGATTTATTTGTCGGAATAGAATTTATATTACTAGTATTAGTGTATTGTTTATAGAAATTATTTATAAACAAAAATAATAAAATTAAAAGAATATGAAGAGAGACAGCGAGTACAAAACATTGCGATACTCTCGAGAGTAAGCAATTTTCAAAAAGTTTGGTGGACTTTTATTATTCGAAATTTAATCTATAAAATAACGAATTTCCAAAAATATCTGAAAAAACAGACTCATCCAACACTCATTCAGTCTTCTTCTCCCTTTCGAAGCAAACGGAGCAAGGATGGAGAAAAACGCACCAGTAAGAAAGACACACGTGTCAACCTCCGATCTGCTTACGTGGCCAGAAGGTCCTTCCTCCGCCTCTTCCGCCCCCGCCTCGGCCCCTCGCTCCCACCAAGTAATGCTTCTAAAGTTTTTAGTTCTTTCTTTTTTGAGTGATGAAATTTCTCGTGTTTTGAATTTTTTGTGATTTGATTTGGTGCATTGATCTCAGCCGTCCGATGGGATTAGCAAAGTGGTGTTCGGAGGTCAGATTACTGACGAAGAAGCTCAGTCGCTCAATAAGAAGTGAGTAAGATTTAAAGATCTGGTTAAAAACGAGAGTTTTGGGTACCGTTTTCATGGAAAGTTTTGATCTTTGATTTGCATGGGGTGAATGTGCAGTTGGATCTAGTTTATGATTTGATTTGAATTTTAGAGTTTGCGTAATTGGAAGTTAATTAAATGAACAGACTTTATTTGAATCTGTTATGGTAACTTCAATTTTTTAAGGATTTCTTTATTGTTTTTATCCTTTGGATTTTAGAATTTTTTTTTTTTAATATTTAAGATGTTTTTGTAAAAGCCTTAATGTCAAATTAAATGAGATAAAGTTTTATGCCCAGTTTTCTATTTTGTAACAAATTTCTTGTTTTCAATGCTGTATCTTGTTGCTTGTGCTTTGGATTGTTAATAAACTTATGATAAATCATGATCTTGTACTAGTACATTTCAGCAAAATGTTTTGATGTTCTTCCATTTGTTGCTTTTAATCATGAATTTTCATGGAAAATTTGAAGCTTTAATGCATGTTTATAACTCTGCTAGAGTTTGTGTTTCATCATAGTTCTTTTCTTTGGTTTCATGTTCAAACACCAGGATATCTAGATACTTATGGTTATCATATATGTGAGTTTATCTTAGATCGTTCCATTTGATGTTTGCAGGAAGCCTTGTTCTGGGTATAAATTAAAGGAGATTACTGGGAGTGGCATCTTTGCAGCTAATGGGGAAAATGGTGCCTCAGAATCTGATGGTGCTAATCGTAATAATAGAACATCTGTACGAGTTTATCAGGTATATACTAGACTCAAAGTTCGTGCATGCATAGATATCAGGAGTTGATCGTGATGCCAATGCGCTTCTTGTCTTCTGGTGGTTAAATTTTCAGCAAGCGGTGAATGGAATCAGCCAGATTTCGTTCAGTACTGAGGAGACTATTTCTCCCAAGAAACCTACCACTATTCCTGAGGTAGCAAAGCAGCGGGAGTTAAGTGGGACATTACAAAGTGAGGCGGACTCAAAGAATAAAAAGCAGATATCTGATGCAAAGTTTAAGGAGATTAGTGGCCATGACATATTCAGCCCTGCTCCTGAAATTCAACCTCGATCATTGGCTGCTGCACGCTCCATGGAATCAAAAGAAAGTAAGGACATGGGAGAACCTGCGCCTAGGAATCTGCGCACATCTGTCAAAGTTTCCAATGTGAGTTATTTTCTGAGCTTGCAAGGATCTTTTTCTGTCTATACATTTTCAGCTCATTCGTCTCTTTGCATTTTTTCTTTTAATGAGCAGTGTCGTGATTGTAGAAGTACTCTCCATTACATGTTAATTTAAAGGCTTTTGTGCATGAAAAGTGGTAATAAAATCAAATGCAGCTTCATTCCCTCATCCTAGTGAGATGCCATAGAAAGTTTCCACGGTCAATATTGCTGTAGTGACTCTGTAAAATTGATATGCATTCCATGTTTTTAATATTTTGAGGATCCACTACATATTCTTAAAAGTTTTTTGTTTTTTTTTTTAGTTCAACTTATCATCAAGCAAAAATTAAGTATATGCTTTGTGAACTTCCATATCTGTGGTGGCATGACTTGTACTGAACATTTGTTTTCAAATTTTATAGCCTGCCGGAGGTCAGAGTAATATTCTGTTTGGTGAAGAACCTGTAGTCAAGACATCAAAGAAAATACATAACCAAAAGTTTGCAGAGCTGACGGGCAATGATATCTTTAAGGGAGATGCACCCCCAGGTTCTGCGGAGAAGCCTTTAAGCACGGCTAAGCTGAGAGAAATGAGTGGCAGTAACATCTTTGCCGACGAAAAGGTAGAATCCAGAGACTATTTTGGTGGTGTCCGCAAGCCCCCTGGTGGTGAGAGCAGCATTGCATTGGTTTAACATCCACCCAACTTTTTTTATATTGCTTAGTTATCCGTAAATGTTATTTTCTTTGTATCCTGTGTTTGGACTGGTGAACTGCCGGCAATGCTGAATGATGATCAGCAGAGGGCGTTTGAGTGGTGTATGTTGATTGTCGTTCTTCTGTACGTTAGGTTTTTAACATTTAGATCATAGCTATGGATGGTTGGCTAGTAGAGTTATTTCAATGATGTTGTCGTTCTGCCTATATCATTTCCTGCTCATCTTGTTCTAAACTTTTTTATGTTCTTGAATAAGTAAAAGACTTCCAATTGTCATCTGCCTGATGACTTGTTCATTTTCTACATATAAAAATGAAGATTGGGGTAGATGATGAGAAATTAAATATATATATATATATGTGTGTGTGTTTTCTACTGCTAAGAATGTTGATAGACTTCCTGCCAGCGGGATTCATTATACTGTGGTTTTTGACACAATTTCCTCAGGATGCCAAGTTACTTTCCCTAATATATGATCAATTAACATGTATAGCTTTACCTTTATTTTAACTCTTTTTAGTTCACAGTCTGAGCATTTTCATTCCTTTTTCAGAATAATTGCTAACTTGATGCTTGCTAGAGAAGATTTTAGGTGGGATGGGTGTATTATGTTGTATGCTTGACAGTGAAAGAGGAAAGTGCCTATTAAATTGGGGATTGCTCTATCTAGGACTTTATGTCCATTGCCTGCACTCTTTGTGATCGTTACTAATTTTATTTCACTGTAAAATATGGTAATTCCGTCTCAAATATACCCTTATATGTGATGGGATATAAACCAAAATGCAAGCCAAACAATTACAAAAACACTAGCACCTTATTCATAACAAACACACATATGTTCCATCCGAAAACTCTTACAAACAGGCAAGAGTGCAGAAACATGGTACATACAGCTACAACCAAGACAAGCATCCAAGCAAAACAGAACCATAGCACGCAACATAAACGGTTTCTTTCGATGCAAGATAACTCTCCTAATGCATATGCATTGCATTGCTCAAGCATCTCCATGTCCAATCAAAGCAAGAAGCATTTTTTCATAGTCTCCGGAAGTGTCGCCGGCAATTGCCTTTTCCAGAGTGACACTGTTGCGTCGCTGGTATTCCTCCTTAATACGTTGCATGTCCGCCTCAGCACGAGTTGTGACAACCCTAGTTAGAGCCCATTCGTCCGTCCCCAGCTTGTTGATGGCAAGTCGCAGAACCTTCGCGAAGTATTTTTCGGGGCAGGTCAGGCACTTGATTGTGGCTCTCAGCAGTTTGAGGAATTCATCATTCGGATCAGCCTTCAAATCCTGCAAACAAGTACCCAGTTATTTCCAGGCCACCAAATATAGGATAGCTGCATTTTGCCCTGAAAACACAGTAACCAGTACTACAACTCTTGTCAATACCTTGTTAATGGCATTTCCAACTTCATTGTTGTAGTGATTCAGGGTTGCGTTAAGCTGCACCTTGCTCCTTGTTGTCAGAATCCTGATAATCTCCTCGTCATTGTATGCCTTGTCAGAAATCTTCTCGCGAAGAATCTTAGCCTCTGACTTTGCCAATGTTGTGTTGATCTCTTCTCCTTCATATCGGAATGTGCTCACAAGAGGAACCAAAAGCTGCAAGGGATCTATGATTAGTTTATAATAATCAGCCATTTCAAGGATTGTCATCACATGAGACAGGAGACTTGCAATGCAAGGAAGCATAAGAAGAAAAGAACAAGGGCATTAAAATGCGTTTGAAAACAGCAAAAACTTTAGTTCAAACTTCTGTATTCATCACTGCTTATCTAAATTCAACACAGAGAATACTACTACTATTCAAGGCAAAGAAAAACAGAAAATTTTAACTACTGAACAAATATATTCGAAAACTTAATTAAATTAGATAGTAGTATTGACTTGGAGACTCAAGGAGGTACCTTCCGGTAGTCTCCAGTAGTGTGGTGTGCCACATCTTCCTCGAGGGATTTCTTGTAACGAGCATGGTAGGCTTGCTTTGCAGCAAATAAGTCATAAGAAGACCTAGTACATGCAATTTCCATCAGAACCCAGTTGCTTGCAGTAAATCTTTTCGTTGATTCATTCGCCAAAAATGCATCGCGTTCAGCAGGAGTCAATGTCCACAGAAGCACAGCTCGCTGTTTGATGGAAACAAAAACAAATACCAGAAAACAACTGTTAGCCTTCTCAACACAAAACGATAATAGAAACTAAGATCGTAGCATACAATGCCAAGACTTTTTCTGCATAATAGTTAGTCTGCTACACCATAATCTGACCTCAAAATCACTCGAAAGTTCTTTGTCGAGTGCTTTAAGAAGGTCTTCCCCGTAAGTTTCAGTGTAGATTTCTCGAATTAACTTGCGTTGAGATGCATTTCTGTGAGCTAAGATCGATATAATCAAAGCCTCGTTCGTGCCCCATCCTGCAAACAGATCATCAAAGAAATCTATCAATTGGTTAGACACACAAACAACACTTCCACAGAAAATTGAAGCAGACAAACAACACATTTGCAAATTCATTTTCTTCCCATAGAAGAATATACTACTACGCGGAGCCAAACAGAAACATAAATCGATCAATGTTATCTTATTGTGATGCAACTAAGTGGCTGTTTGGATGCATTTTCAAAAACTGAAATAACTTCTTATTCTCAGTTCAAGATCATTTGATCAAACGGCATAAATTGACTCTCTAGAGATCATCAAGAACAACCAACAAAAACACAAACATCCCAAAAGACACCGAACATTGTGATAACAAGCAGATCAACCAAATCAAACATAGATAATATCAAGAGAGCATTGATCTGAAAAGATAACATCAAAACGGAAAACCCAGTAACAAAATGATTCAAAAAAAGGACCTTGAAAAGCTTTGTGGAGTTGCTCAGCATCGTCAGCAGCAGAAGGAATCTGGGTTGGAACCTTAAGAGTAGCCATTGTCTATTTGTCAGAGTGTATTTAGAGAATGGAAAACGAAAAGTGAGGCAATGAAGGGATTGATGATGGATATAACTTGATTTATAGGCAAAATCATTCTGCATGAAAAACGTTTCGAAGAGTAATTTTCATTTTTTTTTAAAAAATCAATAATATTATTTGATAAAATCAAACAAATTCAGAGCATTCATGATCTGAGGTGTGAAATCATTCAATGTATTGTTGAAATTTGGCAAATACATACATTAATACAGTTTGTCTGTTTATACCAAATTTGTCACTTAATGTTTTTGAAATGACTAAATTACCCTCGCAGATTGAATTATGACACTGTGTGTTACGTATGACTTGGGGTGTTTCAGTCATTTGAGTGGCGGGGTCAGGGAATTGGTTGAATTAAAAAGACTTTTTTCTTTTTTATTTTTTTAATGTCATAAGATGATGCCACGTGGTGATTACAACTCATCGTGTTCGAATTTTTGGTTTATTCCCTTTTTTGTCTTTAAAAGTCTTGAGAATGACTCATTGGACCCCACTTCATCATGTCACCACTTTAAACTTTTTTTTGGGTAAAAAAAAAAAAAAATAAATAAAATTAATTATAACAAAAAAATAAAAATAAAAAGTTAGGACTCTAGACACCATCGATTATCATCATTATTAAAAGAGTTTTTGAGTAATATTTTACTAAATTCCTTTTACATGTAGATTATGAATATTTTTGTAATTTCATAAAATGTATTTATAACAATAATATAATCAAAATTGAGTACATCTATTTTAAAATATTAAAGATTTTTCTTATCGCCAATAGATAGTAAAATGCTTTAATTAGCATATTTTAAATATATTATTTTATTATTAAAATGTGTATATACTTATTTTAAATTTTGTTATCATGTATCGAATAATTATTAAAAAAACGTTTTAGATAAAAATGATAACAACATTATCTAGATATTTATTTATTAAAATATATTGCGTATAGATTTTTACAAGAGCATTTGGACAAAACAAATTATATTAATTATTTTAAATTTTTTTTATTTATATAAATTATTAATATAATTGATTGATTTCAAAATAAACATATAAATTGTACATCTCATTTTAAATATATTTATTTAACCACTATTATGAGAAAAAATCTTACATATAGATTTTTTCATGAGAGCATTCGGACGAAATAAATTATATTAATTATTTTAATTTTTTTTTTATTTATATAAATTATTAACATAGTTGATTGATTTCAAAATTAACATATAACTTGTACATCTCATTTTAAAATATCAAAGATTTTTCTTATCGCGTATAGAAAGTAAAAAGTTTTAGGTAGAATGTTTTAAATATATTATTCTTTTATTAAAATGTGTTTGTCTATTTCAAGTTTCATTATCGTATATTTAACATTTATCAAGAGAAAATTTTAAATTGGCGTATTACATTGCCCGTACGTCCTATTTATTAAAATACGTCATATTTTTAAATTTTGTTATTATTTATTTACCATTATTATTAGAGAAAATCTTACATATAAATTTCTTATGAGAGCATTTATACAAAAAAATATATATATATCAATTATTTTAATTTTTTCGATTTGTAAGAATTATTATCATAATTGATTGATTTCAAAATAAGCATGTAAATTGTACAATTTTATTGTTAGTTTTAAAATAAATAAGTAATTTGTGAAATTTTATTAGATGAATGTGTGAACAACGTGAAAAAGTTTTTATTTATGATAAATAAGTTTTACAAATAATTTATATTTTTTATATACAAAAAAACTTATTTGTAATTATACTTTGTATAAAAATAATTTTTATGCAGTCAAAAAATTTTGATTTTAATTTGGATTAGTTATAAATAACTAAAAACTCTACATTTATTGTAATAAGCTATAATTTTTTTAAAATCTTATCTAAATAAACTTTCATTTACATAATAATAATTATCTTATATTACAAAAAATATATGCTATATTA
>CP135536.1:8118191-8145484 GCA_032402905.1 Khaya senegalensis
ATCTAATTATAACAATAACTTCTTTTTCAATTAAAATATACACTACTTGTTACTTATTAAAATGATTGAAGAAAATATAAATATATAGTTGATTAATGTAATAAAATTATTGAATAAATCACTCAATTTTGCAAGGATTATTTAGTTCTTCTCATCCTTTAATTTATATATAATTTTATAATTCATACTCAAAAATATTCTTATAATAGTTAAGTTAAAATAATAATTTAGTTTTTCTAACATTATATCTGCAAAAGATTTTGTTGTATTTATAATATTTTGGTGAGTACTAAAATTGTTGTATGTAAATAATATATTCATTAATTTTTTTTTAATAAAAAGTCGACTCCACTGGGGATCGAACCCAGAATCTCTGGTTCCGTAGACCAGCGCCTTATCCATTGGGCCATGGAGTCATCTTTTTGACAGTTTCTTCTATATAAATATTTCATGTATTAATGGGTTGAGGTTTACATACCTTCCTAGTCGCAGCTCCAGGCCTTCGTTTGGTGAGACGTGCCAATTTGCCCCAGAAAAACGTCGAAGAAATGTAAACATCAGTTAGCAATAAGAGTGACTTTGAAGTTTTATCTTTTGTTTTTGTCCTCCTACCAATTCAGAAAAACAAAAAAAGTATTGAAAGAAATCCAGTATGCAATCTGCATAATATACCACACCATGAACCAAAAAGAATGAAAGAAGAAAACCCAATAGTAGTTAGGAATATAGACTACAGAATCATCATGCTCTTCGCATTATTTTAAAAGAACAAAAAGCGGATTTTGTGGTGGAAAGTCGAAACCCTTTATCAAGCTATATGCCACAAACATGGGAAAGCAAAAGTCTTTGAGGGGTAAAGCAGTTCACTTTGTTTCTGATCTCACCACTGTTTTACTTAACCCTATTTCTGATAAACCAGCCAAGCATTCTCCTCGTCGTGTAAGTATTTCTATTTGTCTATCTGTTTTTGTGAATTTAATCGGTTGAATGATTTGATTTCGTTGTGAATGTTTCCATCTTTTTGGTGATTGGTTGGGATTTTGATGATGGGTTATTGTTGCGTATATATCGGTTTCGATTTTTATGGGCATTTTATTTCTTGATGTTCTGAAGCTGTTTGTAATGTTTAGAAAAGGAAATTTTTTCTCTTTTTTTTGTTAATTTTTGCACTAGGGGTTTATGGGTATCTTTATCTGTTTTTTCTGAAATGGGCTGGATAATGTTAGGGTTTAAATTCTAAATGGATAAGGTTCCTTTTGTCGTGAATTGCAAATTGTTTCTCGAAATTGTTTCAAATGTTTTTTGAATATCCTTATTTATCGTTTGTATAAAGGAGCTGAATAATGTATGATTTTAATTCTAAATTGAAAAGGTTTTTATGGCTGTGAATTGCAAGTAATTGCCTACAAATTGTTTAAAATGTTTTATGAACGATTGTTGAATCCTTGTTTGTTCAGTTGATCTCCCTAGTAAGTTGTTGTAGTTTCAATGACATAAGTTTTGGTTTCAATAGGGAGATGAGAGTGAGTCGGAAAAAGGACAGCTTGAATCAATTACTGAAGAGGATGCTGGGGATATAGTTCAAGGACCCGATACATCTTCCTTTTCTGCATTTCTCTATTCTCTGTTATCATCTTCAGAATCAGGACATAATTCAAACTCGGATGAGCAAATTGGTAATCAAGAAGAAACGAGTGATGCACCATCTAACAATGTAATGAAAGAGAATGGCGGAAGGAAAAGCATATTTTCTAGGGGTAAAAGTTCTCTTAAAGCTATTTACCACGCTACTAGGCTTACTGGCTATCGAAACCAGGACAGCAAGGTTGATTCTGAAATGCAAACTGATTCTGAAAATGATGCTGAATTTGATGGACTTGAGATGAGGCACATGCAGCATGTGAAAGAACCTGCAGCTTTGTTAGAACTTCCAGAAGTTTCTGAACCTTCGATGCTTCTCAACGAGAAAACTAGAAGTTCACTTTACGCTTCGCTTCCTGGACTTGTTCAAGGAAGGAAATGGATGTTACTCTACAGGTGAAGAATCATGTGATGTCATTTGTTCAATTGAAATTTTGGGCATTTCTGCAGTTTATTGTACATATAGTACTTTCTTCAAATCTCTTTGTTGTCCTATGTAGTACATGGAGGCATGGAATATCACTTTCAACTTTGTATAGAAGAAGCATGCTTTGGCCAGGCCTTAGTTTGCTGGTAATGGTTAATTAAATTTTATACAAAGACGATTCATTTGTATATTTTTCAATTTTGTATTGCATAACCAACATAAATGTCTATATACATTTAGACGCGTGAGGCATTGTTTGTGGAGTACTGCAAAAGTGTCTGCATCTAAGTTTCCTTCGGAGGTGTCTCTTATAACATTTGTGACTTGTGTGTGCTTTCCTACTAATCTGTTTATAATGCAAAAGAATTCTACTATTGCTATTCATTTATTACAATTTTCTTCTAAACTAAATTTGACACTCATAATTTTCTTCTGAACTAAATTTGACACTCATATCCTATATTTTTTGGCCTGTATAGAATTTCACATCATAAGTTACAATTTGCTACATGAATGAACTGAAATCTGCTTTTGCCCTAAAATGCAGTAATCGAGTAAGGAAGTTACTCTAATTCTGAAAGTGGTTCATTCTAAAAGAGTTTTATATGCTACAATGTTTATAATTTAGTAAATAGCTTGTAGCTGACAGCCATGAGAAATAAATGTCTGCTATGCTTTTCCATGGATGAATATTAGCTGATTGCCTATTTAAACTGTTGTATGGGATTGAGTGCCTTGCATTCAAGTGGCTACGTGACAACACTCTCAAGTGAGAGTCCTGAGTTTAAGTGTTGGTTATTGTGGGGCTTCTTTCTTGGATCGTTTAACCATAAAATGAACAAAAAAATAGAACAGATCAGGTGCTGCATTCTTTCAATTTGCAAAGTCATGTTTCCCACTCTTCAATTTTTATTTTTGCAAGGCAAAGCATTAAAAGTAATATGATCAATGAGTACTATAACATGCAAAGTTCTAGGAGTTGACCATTTAAGCCCTTTAAGCATTGGATTTTTCATTACTTGTATGCTTGTTGAGCTTGTGTGTTACATACAGTTTGGGATGCATATGCTCCGCATAACTTACATTGTTACTATTCTTTCAGGTTGTAGGAGACCGCAAAGGTGCAGTATTTGGTGGATTGGTTGAGGCACCCCTAAAACCAACAAACAAGAGAAGATATCAGGTAGGGATACATTCATAGTTTGATTGAGTTGATCCAGTATGTACTTTTATGCATGGTCTTGACATTTAGTTTGAACAGGGAACAAATAGTACATTTGTTTTCACAAATACATCCGGCCAACCAGTTATATTCCGTCCCACAGGTACTTCTGTCTTTGTTTTCCAGGCAATGGATCTCAGTTCCAATCTTCTTTTGACAAATGATAAGACTTGATTGCTTTACCTGCATTAATTACTATTGCTTTCCGCACATGACAGAGCAAAAAATTGGGGTTTTTTATTATTATCATTGTGTTCGACCATTCTTATACAAGAATGTGTTTTTCTGAAATTCATTGTACTGTGTACTTTCTGCACAGCTATCGTTTCGGTTATAGTGAACATAGAAGATTTATAGCTAGTTTATTAGCTTAGGTTATGATAGTATATCCCATTTAAATTACACCATCCATGAGTTTAAACATGACATGTTCAGACAAGAATTGGACCAAAATCTTTTTCTTCCCTTCTTAATACAGGGGAACTAACTAAAGTATTTTGAGCAGGTGCAAATCGCTATTTCACTCTGTGCTCCACAGACTTTATTGCAATTGGTGGGGGTGGCCACTTTGCATTGTATCTGGACGGTGACTTGTAAGATTTCTGGCCATATTCTGTTTTCCATCAAATTTTGGTTAAAAATCTGCTGCATGATATTAAATACAATATCTTCATTCTAAAATATCATGAATTGTTTCTACCACTTCTAAATTGTTATTTCAGATTGAACGGATCAAGTTCGGTCTCAGAAACATACGGAAACCCTTGTCTTGCACACTCTGAAGACTTTGAAGTAAAAGAGGTTGAGGTAAGCAGAAAGCTACCTCTCTTACTCTCTCTCTCTCTCTCTCTATGTCTCGCACGCTTACACACACAGTCACACGCCAAAAGTTGTGCATAGATGGTATCCCTTCTGTGCCTAACCAACTCTTAAAATTGAGATGTATATATGAATTTAGGTTGTGAGATCTTATATTAATATGCATCAACAATGTTCCTCCTATATTTTACAGTTATGGGGTTTTGTATATGCTTCAAAGTACGAGGAAATTCTTTCTTTAAGCAGAAGAGAGATGCCGGGGATTTGCCGGTGGTGAATGTTATCAAGGCAGGGTAAAGATCTTACGAATGCAGTCATCCGATCACCGCGCAGATCATTGATTTCCGTTTGATACGGTTGGAATATGCTGTTTGCTGACATCTACTTAACGACTCGTAGTTTTTCTTGCATATGTTACACGCTTGTACATACAAGTCCCCATTTCTGTACATACAGGAAGCACTTTTGCAGTTCTGCTTTCCGTTTCGGCTTTTGGGTGTATAATATTAACGGTATTGTATTAATAAATGGAGCTAGTGAAACACGAAGAATGCTAATGGTTTCTCTGTTTGGTATTGAGAAGATCCAGAATTTGCAAGTGCTTCTCAAACTGGCTATTTTTGTAAAAGCACTTGGCTATGAATACGGTTGAAGTTGAAGAGCATCAATCAAACAAGGTCACTATGTAAATTGATAGCCTTGAAACAAATTTTATTTTATATTTTTAATTGATCATGTAATTAGAGCTTATAAATTATGATCATGTGAAATTAAAGAATCTAATGGAGTAAATTATAGCTGCCTTCCTCAACATCATCATTTTACATGGAAAAGAACCATTCATTTAGGACTCTGAATTATTGTTATCATCAACTCAAAACAAAAGCTGAAACATGCAGATTGAAATATCAAGAGCAACTGACAATTGACAATCCCGAGCTATAAGAGATGAACAGAGAAAGAAACAGAACAAACTCATACAATAAATTAATAAGTGAACTTATTGCTCCTGAAATGTTAAATAGTTAACAGAACAAGAAAGAATATCTGATGAACACAACCAGCAAATAAGAAACAAAGGATTGGAGATTAGACATATGTAACAAAGAACTCTTGGACACCTACGAAAGACGAAATTCCGCCAAAGTTTATTGCTACAACCCGATGCCACACAATCTGTCATATTATAGAAAGAAAAAACAATCAACTACACAATAAGATTATCGGAATTGAAAGAATATTATCCATCCCAATTAAATTTAACATTTTGGGATAAGTAGTTCATTGACATGTAATCGGGGACCTATATTTGGATCCACATGTCAAATCTGCTATCCAGGGGCGCTGAACCCTTTTGGATTAATGGTGTTTCAACAAGCATATCAAACGCTTGAATATCATTTAATAAATGTGGAGATCTCTAGGGAGTAAAGGTATGTAGGGTACACAAGTTATAATTAACCAAAACCCTATGACTGAAAACGGTAAACTAACGAAGATATAATAAATGTTGAGTACCTTGACCATCGGCAATTAACCCTAGCCTTGCTATTACGCCACAGATAAAAGCTTGGAAGTCAAATCACACAACAGTTGCTGTCTTCTCTATACTCTCTTGTAGTTTTTGAGGAGGGCCATTGATCAGATTGTCAGGCTTGGCATCCACAACTTCCTCGTATGCAGCCGTGTGCACACCAAGAGCAGCACGACCAGATGGGTCGGGATTTTTAGACCAGGCTGCATCCCATTCGACTGCCTTTGCGGTACTGCATGCTACACTTGGACCACCAGGTACAGTTGACCTTGCGGCATTCTACTCAAAAATGACAAATTAATGCCAGCCATGTGATGCAAGAGCAAGAACTCATTATTTATTTTAGGCACAAAATCTCACCTTTGGGAAGAATTTCTCGAAGATAGTTCTATAGTAATATGCTTCTTTCGTGGCAGGAGTATTTTCAGGGTAAACAAAGCTTGCATTCATCAGCATTGAATCTGTAACCTGACCAAAACAATAAGAAATAAGATATATCCAATTAAGCAAAAAATAGATACAAGCTTCCATGTTTCTTGCACTAATGACTGAAACACGAAAAAGTTGAGAATAAGTAAAATCTTTTAACAAATTAAGATCATGACATACTTGACTGTTTGCATGATCCCTCAAGCCATCAATCCAGCTGTACCCAACTCCATCACTGAACTGTTCCTTCTGCCTGTGTAATATGTGCTTTACCAAAAAGATGAAAGGGAAAGAATAACAGATTCAGAGATCTTCAAACAAAAAATGTTCACAAGGATACTCAAATAAAAATAACCTGATCAAAACAAGGAACTGAAAACAATTATCACAAGCAAGATAATGAAGTGCATTTCACTTGGTCAGCTCAACAATTACATATGTTCAAAACCAGGAGGCAACAAACCTTGGGCAAATATGGCTCCTTATCAACATCAAATGCATTTCGTAAGACCCACTTCTCAATCCTTCCAAGATCAGGCCTGACCTGTTATCAGTAGACAAACTTTTAGCTATCATAAGTGCAGAATGAGCACCAACCAAGTTTCCTCTAAATTTCATTTTAAACAACAATTTGGTACATGCCAACAAAAAAAGCACCAAATTTGCAAGTTTAAGCGTAAAACGATGCAGTGTAACATACATACCAGATATACATGAACAATGCAGTTTTATTCACAGTTTTCCATTAGGGAAGAAAAATAGTCATTTATTTTCATTGTTCAATGGTGAGCCAATAACTCAAACAAGATGTCAGCTTATAATGTATAATAGGCTTAAGATTTAAACAGTTCAATGTCCAAGAATACTGTGTAAAAACAGAGTTCAAGAATTGCTATACCATTTTCCATTCTGGATCAATACTCATAGCAATATTGATAAACTCTTTATCCAAGAAGGGAACACGAGCTTCAACTCCCCATGCAGAAGTTGACTTATTTGCTCTCAAGCAGTCATAGAGATGAAGAGCTTTAATCTGTTGAAATTTACATTGGTTCTCAGAACATTGAAAATAATATAATGAATCCAAGTAGTACAGCAACCATCATTTGCATAAAATACCTTTCGGCATGTTTCCTGGTGAAATTCTTCCTTGTTGGGTGCCTTATGGAAGTACAAATAACCTCCAAAAATTTCATCTGAGCCTTCGCCAGATATAACCATCTTCACTCCTAAAGATTTGATTTTTCGAGACATAAGAAACATTGGAGTGCTAGCTCTAATGGTGGTCACATCATATGTTTCAATATGATAAATGACTTCCTCAAGAGCATCTATTCCTTCCTGATATGGAAAATAAAAGTAAGCCTCAAATTTCAAGTACTGAGGATGTATACAGTGATTCTACTTCCTGCTTTTGCCAGAAAAACAGAAGATTACCTGAACAGTGAAGTGAAACTGATGGTGACGAGTTCCGAGATAATCTGCTACCTCTCGGGCAGCTTTTAGATCTGGGGAACCCTGAATAACAAATTGTGAAAGTAAATGAATGGGTGAAAATCCAGTGAGACAAATTCATAGATTCTACAGAAAAGAGCACAGATTCTAGTAACTCTGACAGACACTGAAATTTGCAAATTCAGGATACTAGTTAAGGCATCAAAGATCATGTCAAACTCAAATCTATTAACATGGTAAACTACTAGATTTCTACAACAGCATTTATTATTATTAATGCCAGCTTTTGTGTACTGTTTAAAGCCATTAAACTTGAAACTGTACAATCAGCAGGTTTTAATTCTGAGGTTGGAAATCTCTAAGAGTTTAATCATATCATGTGGAAACCAGTATTACTGAAAGTTGAGTAATTAGCTGAAATAGTAGAAGTTTCATATCTCCTGCGCCCTGCTAGCAAACCATGATTTCCATTCTTATTCTAAGTTTCATATATGACCAGGCCATAGTGTCAGCACAATTCTTAGTGAAAATTTTGACTAATTTTATCAATCAAAAGAGCTTACACCAGCGTGATATAAATTGGTATGTCTCCTTATTAAAAAGGAGTGTTCAGGGGATCATTCCAATTTTCAGCCAGTAGTAGTAAGAACCCTTCTAAGCCTGTTTGCAAAGCAGACAGTAAAACTGCAAATGCCTGAACATTTGGTTTGACTAGTAATTATTTGTGCAGAAGAAATCAGAGTATTTGCAATGTATACAACCAGCAAACATTTTGTATATCTTATAGAAAGAGATGGGGAAAAGGCACAATTTCATCAAGTTGGTAGATCACTGGGACAATTATACTAATAAGAAAGGCATATGATTTAGTTGTATTCTTTGGGACCTTTATGGGAAAAAGATCAACCAAGAGAGGAAGAATTGAGACCTTCAAACCGATACAAAAAGTGTGCAACTGTGACCCCCACTGGCAAGCAGCTTCTGATTCAGCTAAGTAGCGGGATGCCACAGCAGCAACAAGTGATGAGTCCAGTCCTCCAGACAAAAGCACACCAAATGGCACATCTGTCATAAGTCTCTTAACCACAGCCTGCACGAGAAATTATTAAGCAGTTATCAATGGACTGGAAAATCCAACACGTTTTTAAAAATGAAGTCACCAGAACAAGAAATACTAAATCTTGATAGAGAACTCTTAGAAAAAAAGTTACCAGACTAATAAATACTAAATCTTATCAGTGAACAAAGTGTTTTAGTGCAGGCACTTCTATTCTCTTTCCTCCCAATATTTTTCTCCAACAAACCAATTTCTATGTAACAATGATAATGTGCAAAGAGAGAAAAAAGAAAGAGTTTAGACAAGCAAATAAGAGAGTCCAGAGCATGCCTTCTCAAAAGCCTGACGTAACAGCAAGGCATCATATGGAACTGAAGGTATCTGCTCTGAATACCATGGTGGGTTGTACCACCTTCTAAGCCCTCCTGCAAACATTTGAAACAAAATTTATAGAAGGGCCTGCATGCATCATCATTAAAATTCAAGAAATGAATGTGGATATTAAAATTAAAAATGGGTACAGGAAAAAAGAAAATTAATTTTTTTTTGAACATTTCTGCACACCCACACCCCACCCTTCCTTCTAAGCCCTCAAGCAAACATTTCGAACAAAATTTATAGAAGGGCCTGCATGTGTCATCATAAAAAATTCAAGAAAAGGAATGTGAAGATTAAAATTTAAAGCAAGTTAATGAAAAAGAAAATTAAATCATTTCCTTTTTCAATTAAGATTTCCACATGCCCAAACCCCACATCTTCTCATGCACAAAAACAAATTAAAGTAATTTTCCCTCCAAATTTGGTGTGAGGTGAAATCGATCCCTTTACCTCTTGCTTAGACCACAAGAGGCCAAACCAACTAGGCTATCCCCTTGGGACTATTAAGAAAATTAAACAATTAAATAAGCTGTTTTGCTTTAAAATTGACAATCACTGTGAATTTTCTGTCTTGCATTCTCATAAGAGTATAACTACCATGATATTACTAAGGTAATATGAGAACCAAAATTATTTCTCTTAACAATAACCTCAATATAGAATTAGCTTTAAAACCTGCAATTGAAGACTTGCAATCAATCCTAAAACAAAATATCTTAAAAATTCAAGATTCCTTGCTTAAGATTTGCAAACCTTGTTTACTAGAATAAATATGCCCTGGAGGGAATGAAATAAATCGCTCACAATCATCACTCAAAGCTTTCATTTCTGAAGCAAACCATACCGATCCTGCAAAAGAATAAGAAATTAAATAAATCTGAAAGTATGCATCTCTTATAACAGGAACACCTAAATTGAAACAGCAAAACCAGTAGACAAATGTGAAACAAAAGTTGAAGCTAAACTTGAGGGGACATAAAATCAAAAACTAGTAATGAATATGCTTTAAAGCAAAAAAATTGAAGTTAAAATATAAATAATATTGACCAACAAATGAAAAGCAATGAAGATTGACTATCAATTTGGAAAACAATAACAATTTTCTATTATATTTGACACTTTCAAAAGCAAACAAAAAAGGCAAGGGATATCTCTCAAAAGGAGAAAAAAAAGGGTTACATACCATCAAGACCCCAGCCCATATAAAGTGGTGTAATACCAATAGCATCCCGAGCTGCAATGAAGCTTTTGTCACGAGTGTCAAGGAGAACAAAAGAGAACATGCCATCCAACATGTTAACAAATTCTTCTCCATGTTCTTCATACTGGCCAAAAGTAAGTAGTTGAATTGTAATCAATAAAAATAAATTCCACGTCTAAACTACTGCTGGATAATATTAGAAATAAATGGACTTTTAGTTTTTAAATTTAGCAAAGCCACTAAGTTGGAATGAAAAAGATTTAGAAGAAACAAAGAAACAGAGTCCAATATTACAATACCAGAGCTGTTAATGACATAGAGACAAGAAAAATAAACCAGAGGTCATGTATGGTCTCGTAGCCTTACAAGATGGGCAATCACTTCACAATCACTTCCAGTTCGGAACTGATGATTCTTCAGCTGTTCTCTTAACTGTTTGTGGTTATATATCTCCCCGTTGATCTAAAAAACAAGAATCAATTAATATAACATGGAACTAAGTCTAGATATTGGTACTAGTAAGCATCAGTTCAAGGTAGATCCAAATTATTTTTGTCAGGATTATGAAAAGGCATTCATCTATGCATGCATATGTACATAAATAAGCTTAGTGATTATTCTCTGACATACTGGATGCTAGTCAAGAATCACAATTGATAGTAATCAAACATGATGCATCAAATAAGTTACCGTGACAACAACTGTTTTGTCTTCATTGTAAAGTGGCTGATCTCCTGAAGTAGGGTCTACAATAGCCAATCGCTGGTGAGAGAGATAACAATCCTCATGACAATGCAATCCACTCCAATCAGGACCTCGGTGCCGCAACCTACACTTTCAAAGCAATAAAATCATAACCACAGAAACTAACACACCGTGATTTTATCACTAAAATCTTAACTCTGGCTGTAACATGAAATAACCAGCAACATGAAAAAATAACCACTTAAATTGCTCTAAGAGAAGAATCCAATTACATGCTTGATTTTCAATCCGATACAATATTCAAAATATATTAGATAGATGTTCTCCGAGAACAGTTTTCACATTCAATCCTAAAAGTAACATTTGAAAGCAATCAGAACTTCTTTCTATCAGAAACCAAACACATATAGCTTTCAAAATGAAAACTTGAAGATTTCACATTATTTTCCTTCATTTTCAAAAATAGAACCGAAATCCGAATACGTATAACAAAAATCGTTTTGAACAAAATGGAAATCAATCAAATCAACCAATCAACAAACAAGCTACTATCTTCAAACCCGTATAGCAATGCATGCAACAAAAACAGAAACATGACCTTTCATCCCATTTTTCAAAATAAACAAAAAATAATGGAAATGAAACCTTCGAGAGAGTTCGATGATACGGGCACGTTTCGCTTGGGAGTTGTCAATGCAACCGAAGACGGCGAGAATTCCACACATGGCAGCTTTTCCTTTTCCTTCTTCCCTTCTGTAACAACTATAGGAGAAGAGAAATGAGATTGTAGGCTGACTGCTCGCTGGCTGCTGAAGCTGCGTATTACGATGGATTTATATTGGAAGCTTCAATCACTGCCGTTGATTATTCAAAAAGATTCCTCACTGTACGATTTAATATTTATATTGAGTAAATATCACTTTAGTCCATACACTTTTGTAAACTTTCAATTAACATAATAGTTTGATATTAATGTCACATATTTCATGATATTTCAACTTTATTTCATTTTAATCCCTAAAACAGTAAAACCAAAGCATACCAGTGAAAGGACAATGATGCAATTCCATAACATGTTAAAACACTAAAAAGCAATAGATAAGACAATTAGTCTCCACTAAATTTTATGAAAAGACACGATTGTCCGGTCATTTTGTTTTCTTGTATGAGGTGGCATTGATCGAATCGATACAGGGACTAAAGTGATTGAAAATTGAAATGTTAAGAATATTTGTGACACCGAGTAAAGTGAAATTTTGTAAACGTACGGGGACTAAACGAAAACGAATCCCACCGCCATTCAGTTTTCATCAAAAAAGATTCCAATTTCATTCAGTGTTTAATTGAATTAATTATTTAATTCTTAGGGTTTCAAGTTTTGTTCAGATTCCATTAATTGGTGGGGACCCAAAGCGGTGGTGGAATCTTTGTCTTCCGACCGTACAAGTGTTAGATTTTGGCACGTGATTGAAAAGGTTTCCCATTGCTTGGACTTACATAGATAGAGAATTAGAAAATATTTTCCAAAATTATTTTTTGAAAGTAGTGGTTTCAAAAACAAATATGGTGAGTTTGGCACTATAAATACTTTTTAAAAATAAATAATTAATCTTATTTATCATGACGTAAGCAAAGTTATACACTATTAATAAACAAATTAAAATTTTTTAATTTGATTTTTTAAAATAAATAAAAAATAAAAATTAATTCAACAAAAAAAATTAACAGAGAATTCAATAATAATAATAAATATATTATCATATATTTTTTTTGAATTTATAATAATTTTTTAATCAAATAATAAAAATTAAAAAATAATTATTTACTAATTTTTTATCGTAATTTTATTAATTTGTGTTATAAATAATATAAAATTTATTAATTTTATTTAACATAATATATTTAAATTATTTTTTTGTACCTTAAAAAAATAAAAGAGCTTGGCAATGTGAGTAGAGAAAGGATTTGGTGGTTGACAATGTCAAGAGAGTATAATAGTTTTATATTTGTATTATATTTATTTAATACTATATCATATTATGGTAAAATATTTTTTATTATTAAACTTAAAATACAAGTTTATAGTTTTCAAATTTTAGCTAAATATATGTCCTCATATATGAAAATATAAAGAAACAGGGACTGGGATGATATTACTCCACACAAAAGGCAAACACCCACGTCATCGAGTCGAATATTCTTTCCTTCGCACGCGGTGTAAATGTTGCGAATTACACGAAGTAAAGATAGTAGGCCGTTTCGGATACTTCCTGCTCCGTCAAAATCAACCGAGAGAAGCCCGAATCCGATCCATCACCGTCTGGATCGGAGCCGCGGGTAATGGCGACGGCCAAGGCGAAGGATGAAAAAGGAGCCAAACCAGCAAATGTGCGGAAAGTGAAACCGAGGGTTTTGCTTTACTCCGTTTTGCTCACTCTTCAATACGGCGCGCAGCCTTTGATCTCCAAACGATGCATTAGGTTTTTTTTTTTTTTTTTTAGCGCTTTTGTTACATTTAAACTTCAATTTTTTGCTTTAATGAATTGTTTTAAAGATTCAACCTTTAATGTGTGTTTCTTTGGATTTTTTGAATCTGATTTGTGTAAAATATTTAATTTTTATGACCACTCATTTGGCTATTCTTATACGGGCTCACCATAAATGCTTTATTGTAGCTATGTTCGTGCTTGCATTCCTGTCTTAAGGTGACCTTGGAAGTGCTTTTTTAATGGGAATCGCTTTTGGTTTTTAATTGCTTCCAAGGAAAGCGCTTGGAAAGTACAAAAGCAAACAAGGAACTATTTGGCACCACCAAAAGCACTTCCAAATGTGCCTGTTTGTTGCTGCATTGACTGATCTAACGTTATAAGGAGCATTTCTCTATATGTGATAAATCCGGAATCTGTTCTGCTTATATTTTGTTTTCTTACATGCTATGTACAAATGTACAAATGATGTCAAAGGGCAAGTCGCTAACCGATTATGGCTCTTCTTGCAGGCGAGAAGTTATTGTGACTACAAATGTCTTGACATGTGAGCTAGCAAAGGTAATTCTTGTGCTACGGAGACCATTTCTTTTTTGAATTTATATGGTTCCGTAAATATTGGAAGCTTATACCCTCATCTTGTTAGTAAGAGCAAATTTTTTCTTGCACTTATCAGGTTATATTTGCATTAGTTTTCATGGCGAAAGAAGGTAGTTTAAAGAAACTATCGAGTGAGTGGACTTTGGTGGGCTCATTGACTGCATCAGGGCTTCCTGCGGCTATCTATGCACTGCAAAACAGCTTGCTGCAGATAGCCTACAAGAATCTCGATTCTCTAACATTCTCAATGCTGAACCAAACCAAAATAATCTTTACTGCATTGTTCACATACATTATATTGAGGTATCTTCTTAATGTTCTTATATTTTTACTGATATCGTGCCACCCAAATAATGTATTTCTTCTCAATGTCTACTATTTTTAGAAGGGAAACCAAGTTGATGTTTAAATTCATCTCATTATCTCATGCTGTAGTTCCCTTTACTGCTCATTTATCAATTTTTTTTTTGCCATTTGAATTAGTAAATGTTTTATAACACTTGTCCAGTAATATAAGAATCAAAGAAATATTCGTTTTCATACGTGCAACACCGTCGTTTCCATTTCCTTACTTACATGGCTGACTGTGTAGTAAGACCACACACAATATGTTAAAACGATTAGCATATGAACTTACGTGAAACATTATTTTAAGACATGTATTTCTGCAGGAAAGGTTTTTATGGCACTGCTAAAGTATTTGACAAACCCTTTTGGCTTTAACATTTGGACTCAATATGTAGGCAGAAGCAATCAATGCAACAAATTGGGGCCCTGTTTTTGTTGATCGTGGCAGCTGTTCTTCTAAGTATTGGCGAAGGCTCTAGCAAACGTTCTACCGCTGGTGACCATGACCCAATTCTATTTTATGGGATTGCTCCTGTCTTGGTTGCTTCTGTACTCTCAGGCCTGGCTTCCTCTTTGTGTCAATGGGCTTCTCAGGTTAGCCAAACTTCAATTTTCCTTGTGATTACAGTCTCATGCACTTTTCAATTTCTTCCAGTGGTTACAGTTTCGTTTTATTGTAGGTTAAGAAACACTCATCATACTTGATGACTGTAGAGATGTCTATTGTTGGAAGCCTGTGTTTGTTAGCTAGTATGTCTAAGTCTCCAGATGGAGATGCTATAAGACAACGCGGGTTCTTTTATGGATGGACTCCAGTAACACTGGTAATGATCTTTCTGATATTTGATAGTTTCCCTGTGCATTTGCATCTGCTACTAATATCATATCTATGCACTTTAAGATTAAACCAATAGATATTTATTCGATTCCAGATTCCAGTTATAACCAATGCTCTTGGCGGAATTCTTGTTGGCCTAGTTACAAGCCATGCTGGTGGTGTTAGAAAGGTACATTTGACTTTGTTGGAGTAAACATATTCCACTGTCTCAACCTTCAGTGTCCCCATAATACCATGTCATTGGTTGATAAGGGCGCATAAACTTTCGCCCTTTACAACATATCTTAATCTTGCACAATCATTTTGTTTCCCTCTTTTCATAACGTCGGAATTGTTCTTATCACTCGATAACTATTACAAATACATATTAGCAAATTTGTCTTCATTGCATGCAGGGCTTTGTGATTGTTTCTGCACTTCTCGTAACTGCCATGCTGCAGTTCATTTTTGAAGGAAAACCACCTTCACTTTATTGTCTCATAGCTCTTCCTCTTGTCGTTAGTAGCATTTCAATCTATCAGAAGCATCCATTCCAAGTCAAAAAGAAGGAAGCCTAATAGAATGTTAGGGGTGTCATTAAAGTTATACGGTTTCTATTTGTTCTTACAAATCCCGAGTTGTAAAGTGAGGAGAATAACAGGATTTTTAGACGTGTACTCATGCTTGGTGATATAAGGAAAGCAAGAAAGCAGATTGTGATTTTTTTTTTTTCCATCTAATTGAATGAGTTTTTGTTAGTCATTTTGCCCAAAATAGAAGAAAATTAGGATATTGATTTCATCTGTATCCTCTCTGAACAGCAATACATAAATTGGATGGAATGCTTGTTGAAATTCTCTCCGGCATTGCTTTGGAACACTTTTTGGCCTTGCAGGAGAAAGGCAATATATATAGAATGGGTATTGGATTATATATTACTATTTGAATATAATAAATAAAGGATTTTATAGTACATTTTTTTAAAAATTTATATAGTAATTTTATTCTACAATAAATTTTATAGAAAAAATGTACATACTTTTTCTCTAATTATAAATTAATCAACCCAAGAAAAATATATCACTAATTTATTCTTTATAAAATTTTTATTTAATCATTATTATTTAATCATTATTATTTAATTTTTAAAGCTTATTAAGTTTATTTATTTAAAATAAATAAAATAATATTTATATATATAATTATTATTTAACAAATTAATTATTATTTTATATAATATTTTTAATTTATATTTAAAAATAATTTTATTATGTAAATATTTAAATATTATTAATTAATAATAATATTGAAATATGTTAATTTTTATTATTTAAAACATTTTTATATTACTAATTGTATTATAAAATTTTAAAATTTATATATATTTTTTAAAATATTTTTATGAAATTTTTTATAAAATAAAATTATTATGAAGAATATTTAATAAAAATCTTAATAAAATAAATAAGACGTGGGCTTCAAAGATGTCTGGCCCAAGTCGATAAACCCTTCATAAAAACGTTACAGGGATTGTCCTCCGCGCACAACGGAGCGAACCCAAAGCAAACACAGTAAAGCTAACATGGGAAGCAGACTAGGAAGATAAGTAGTTCACTTCGCAAATCTTCCAATTAAACTCTTAATGCCAACCAACTTCCACAACATCAGCGAAATGGCTCTCAAAACCATCCCTTTCGCCTCGAAGATCGAAATCAAACGCGTTCTAGAATCCCTCTACGATTTCGAGGTTGAGAAAGTTTGCATGCTCAACATGGAAGGTTAGAAGAAGAAACATGGCGGTTTGTTGATCGCAAAATCCGCTTACAAGAAGGCTTACGTGACGCTTAAGAACCCACTTTCGTTGTCGCAGGATGTGTTCCCGGTAAAAGTGATTTAAGATGAGAGGGAGAGAATGAGTAAAGAGAAGAAGTCTAGTTTGGTTGAGGAAGGGAAGAAGCATTGGCTTGATGGGGAACTGGGAGAGAAGGGAAATTACGAGAGGAATAGGAAGAAGACGGGAGTGTTTGGTGATGTGCCGGCTGCGGCGAAGTTCCCAGGGAGTAGCATGAAGCACAGGTAGAGAAATTTGAAATTTTTGTTGGGTTGACAAGGGTTTTATGGATTAATTAGATTAATTATGGTTTTATTTGTGTTTTGGTGATGGGGAGTGAACAATTTTAAGTAATATGATGAAAGTTTTGGACTTCATGTATGAGTTAGAACTCAGGCCTATTGGTTACTATTTTGAATATCATGGAATCGTTAAAGTATATTACTTTTTTTATTCATATATTTGATTAGAATATAATGCAAGCTGTCGATAATTTGAACAAAAGTTTATATCCTATGACCGTTGTAGGCACTGATGTTGGATGCATTTAAACATTTGCTACTGTTGTGTATTTGATATGGGACGGTATTTTTTTTTTTTTTTTTTTGTATTTGTGTCTAGTTCGTTAATGAGTAATTTATTACAGTGGTTAAATAACACTGTAGGAGAGCTATTCGGCAATACTTGAACTCAATTTTTCTTCATGGACATGAACTATAGTTTAACAAAATGGGAGAATTGTTGAGTTCAGATGTATCTTTATACAAGAGGTGCAAGAAATCCATAATTAGGAGTATATATGTTTAAGTATATTTAGGAGATTGATAGTCTTCTTCTGAAGCTGGACTGGCAGCTAGCTGAATGGGATCTCTGTTCTCGCATTTGTCGGTTGCCAGCTTCCTCTGCATCGGCTTTTGTGTGGAATGAGTTCTTGATCTTTTTCCAACCCAAACTCCAGCTGGATATAATCTTCTGCTTGTTGCTTAGCTTCTCATATTCCCGCTGCAGATCTGAATAGTCATTTTGTAGCTCCGCCATTCTTGTTTTTACAGTCTCCAGTTCTGTTCTTAGGTTCTTAATCTCTACGCTTGTAGATGACGACTGGGTTTCATCCTGTTCGGAGTTATTGCTTCGTGATGCTGGCTCCTTCCCTTGCATTGCTGTCCTCATCTTTACCTGCTCCGAAAATAGCACCTGCGTGACACATTGGAATTTCATGGAATCTGTATGAGATTATATAAATTTTGCGATTCATGGTTGATGAGAAATTTTGGGTATAAAGTTCTTATGAATTTACCTGGACAACAGTTCTTAAAGGTAATCGATCATTTTGTGCAGCATGTGTGCATGCATCAAGTGACAATTTTTCACAGTTCATTAATTTGCACAGCCTTCTCCGTTCATGTTCAGATAGTGAGGGATGTGACTGAAAAGGATACTAGAGTATCAGGTTTAAATAATATTCATTGCTAAATTTCTAGAGAATGTGGGGGAAATTGATAAGTAAACCTTGAGATAGGTATCAATGGCTCTGTAGAGACCGTCATGACATGTTCGAGCATTATCTGGTAAGGATTCGGCCAGAACTTGAAACTTGGTGATGGAGAGATTTGGATCTCTAGCAACCTCAGCAAGGTAATTGTCCAAGATCTTACTCACATTAGTTTTTCCTATTTTTTGTTGTTTTTGCTGCTGTTGTTGCTCATGCATTGAGCAGTATTCCATGATCCTTTGCACCACATCGATGTTGTGCATTGTTTGTTGTTCAGGTGAACTGTGAAAATGAACAAAATTGCAAATTAGTAGAGTTGTGCTTGATTTCTTCATGTGACTTGCTATTTGGATACGTTAAACCATGTTGAACAATTTAGAATGAAAGGAGTAGATTACTCACTTAACTAGTTTCCCATGATCTTCATTTTTATAATTAGGAATCAAAAGATCATTGACATTGGCCTCCTCCAACATCAGTCCTACTCTCTTTTCAAGCTCTGAAATTAGAGCTGGTGATGCGGAATACACCATAGCCATCTTCAACATCTGCAAGAAGAACTTGCAAGAAACACCTTCTTGTTGAGGAGGAAGTAAACTTACTAGGTTTTCTATGATTGTTCTTTGCTCCTTCTGTCCGACACCCACTTCTTCCTTCCCTCTGCTCAAAATACTAAACTGCAGCTCATGCTTTCCATAGCCGTACCCTCTTAATCCTTCTAATTCTACATCCATGCCTGGCAACCATCTTTTTGCATAATGCATGATGCATTTTCCTATGATTTCTGGTTGAGTTCCTTTTGCCTTTATTGCCATTATAATCCTCATGAAATGATCAATCCGAAGAGTAGCCACATCATCAAACCACCAGCCTTCTTCGTTAACTGTTTCTCCCATTGTTGAGTTATCTCTGGAAGCCTTCCAAGCAATTGATTCACAACATCTTCTGACAATTTGGAGGTTTTCAGCCCATGGAGACAGAGTTTCACAAGATTTGAGAACAGTAATGGTTTCTTTCCATGAAGAAAGGATTACCAGAGTAAGGAAAGCTTCTGTTTTGGAGATTAAATTTCCATCTTCATGTTCTTCACTCATATCTAAAAATTCCGATGCACATCTCAGTGGAGCGATGTTGTTAGGGTTGAAGTCTACTGGAAGACCATAGCAGAATTTCAGAATGATCTCAAAACTTTCTGATCCTCCTGGGAAGTTTTCAAGCTTTAGGTCGTACCCAAAATTTGAGATTGAAGGCTGAAGTTCTAGTCGGCCTATATACCCGCATTTTGACACCAGGGGAAACTGTTTCAGGAAATTTAGATGAGCTATTAGATGAATAAATACCTCTAAATATACACTCTTTCACCCTTAAACAATTTCATTTCATCATACAAATATTTTATTGGTATGCTTCCTAGTATAGAAAATGAAAGCTATATATTTTGACTGATTATTAGTTTTTATAGGTTTATTTTTAATTATTTAAATTTAAATTCACCTTATGTTGCATGCTACCATAGAACTTCTTGTTTACAATTTTTTTTTTTTTCGAGTTGCCTTTATGCAATATATCTAGTTAGTTTAATTTAGCTCTGTACCAAGAAAGGAAGGATTCAGAATGTGCATTTCATATAAAATATTGAGCCGCATTTTAGCACTTTGTTTAGAATAGTTACCTTATGAACATTAAAGGTGACATCTTGGATTTGAATTGATAGATCTGTTGGGATTTGAGAAGTGACAAACCTGCCATGAACCCAATGAAGGAAAAAAAAAACACACTTGAGACTTAAAACAAAAAACGGAACAAAGGAGAAATATTTCAATTTTTCAATGTTGGTTTTGGATGTTGGAATTATAACTTGTTCTTGTTTGTACCATGAGTGTTCTTTCTTCTCGAAGGTATCGGTTATGGTGATGAGTCTGTTGGGAATTACAATACTTCGTTCATAAGCTTGCTCGGCGCCATCTGACTCACTTCCCAGGCTTTGTGACTGAGCTGCTGGCATAGAAGAACTCATGATGTGGTCGTTCAAACTCTAGCTGCAGACTTGTTATGAGTAACATTTGGTTAGAAAAACTATGTTGTTATACAGAGAGATTGTAGCATCTAAACTTGAATAAATGTGAGAAGTCTGTGGATAGGAAGGAGAAAACATTAAATGGTGTTGGTGGATTGTTAATTGTAAGTCATTGTTAGTAGCTAAACTGTCTCAAAAATTTTTGGGGTCATATTACAGTACGTACATATGTATCGTACATCTCCCTAACTCAACCGTCGTATTCCCAATTCTTTTGCTGTAATTCTCCAGCTTTTTGTTGTATTTTCAGAATTTGCAGGTATGACACATTAGTCGAAATTATGGCAAAAGAGTTCGGAGTCGTATTCCCAATTCTTTTGCTGTAATTCTCCAGCTTTTTGTTGTATTTTCAGAATTTGCAGGTATGACACATTAGTCGAAATTATGGCAAAAGAGTTCGGAATTACAATGGATGAGTCGGAGTTTGTGATGGAAAGTTGAAAGAGCTGTTCTGTATATGCGAGTGTACTGTAGGCCTACCCAACCCAGAATTGTTTATAGATGCGGATGAGATGAATGTAAAGGGAAGACACAGAATATTGTGTATGACTTTGTCTATTTTGAACCACGTATATGTTGACAGCACCAGAAATATTTCTGTGGCTGCTTGGTTTTGAGCTACAGTTTTCTGCACCCACAAGAGGACTTGCCTTCATTAATACAACACAAAATTTGCAGCCTGGGATTGCAACATATCAGAACATGTCGCCAGTGTGGGGACTAGTTAATTTAATGGGTAGTAGTATCAGTTTGGAGCCTGAATTCCGAAAGTGAAGTTGGTTGCCATGTTTGAAATAAAGGGCAAAGCAAGGTCTATAATGTGAGAATTCAGAAAACAAGTTATGATCTGCATGAATCATGAAGCTGCTATCTTTGGAAATTGGAACAAAAGAAAGGTAAAGGTGGCTCTGAATTTGATAGGTGGAAGGCAAATCTTCATATCACGTAGAACGTGCAGATCACGTGCGCACATGGCACGTGGCAATGTAACTTAAAGCTGCACGATCTTTTCAAGTCATAAGTCCAGATTGATCTAACCTTTTTGTCACCTTTTCCTTATTACGATATTAATAACATTATTTATATACTTGTTTAATAATATTTTAAATCTAATCATTATATATATTTGAAATCAAAATAGGTAATAAAAGTCTATTAAAAATATATATTTATTAAATATTTTAAATATTAAACTTTTAAAATCGAATAAAAACATAACAATTAATCATAAATATATTTTAAAAATATATTATATTAATAATACTTTGATAAAATATTTGCAATCTATAATACAAAAAATTTATATTAATGTAAAACTTAGATGACATTTCACTAGTTATTTTATCCATACTAATTTATTCATATCACTTTTATAGAATTTAATTTAAAACATTAAGGTTATGCATTACATGATTTAATTGATAACTTATTTTAAAATATTATAAAAAATATAAAATTAAAAAATTTATTTTTATTAAATTTTTAAAAAAATAATTTATGTCATATATTATTTTTTTTTAAAAAAAAAATTTTGATGAATAGATAAATATTATCTATTAATTTTTTATATAAAAAATCTTAAATTCAAATCGAATGTATTCAAAAGATTCAAAATAATCTCATACGTATTAAAAGAAACTTTACCAAACTTAATTATATACGATATCATTTGTTAAAGTGAACATTTTCTAAACTTCTAATTAAATTCTTGAATAATAAATCAAAAATTTTAAGTAAACATTAATTCTACTTGCAAATTTAAAATTAATTATTTTTCAATCAAATAATAATAATAATAATGATGGTGATAAATCTCATCAAATAATATTTCTGTATTATTAAATAAATAAATTTATAAAGGACATGAACGTAATTAAAGAAAAAGAGGAGGGGTAAAATAGGTGATTAAACAAGTTCAAAGTCTCTCGTCATAGTTGGCGGTTTTCCCTCGTTCGCGTGCAAATAACGGATTGAAAACGATTAACACTTTGATTTTCATTTTCTGCTTCTTCTTAATTTTGAGATCTATCAAAAAGAGAACAATGGCAACAGTTTCTCCTCTTGCGAAATACAAACTTGTTTTCTTGGGCGATCAATCCGTTGGTAAAACCAGCATCATCACCCGTTTCATGTACGATAAATTCGACACCACTTACCAGGTCTTGCCATTTTTTTTTAATTTTGTTGAATTATCCATGTTTGATGATTGCTTGATTTTTTAGTGCCATGGGTTGTTTCGATTTTGATTAAATGTTGATGGGTTTTTGTTTTTGTTTCCGTTGTTGCATGATGATCGGATCTTGAATTTTGTTGATCTTTAAACGAAATGATTGAATCAATTGAATATTTCAAATGCATTTATGATTTGTGTAATGGAATTGTAAATTCGCAGGCTACAATTGGGATTGATTTTTTGTCAAAAACTATGTACCTTGAAGATCGGACGGTTCGTTTGCAACTTTGGTAAGAAAATTTCCCCCAATTCTTGAATGTCATTTGTTCTTCCCAATTTATCAAAGTCGGAATTTTTGCAGGGATACTGCTGGGCAAGAGAGATTTCGGAGTCTTATTCCGAGCTACATAAGAGATTCTTCTGTTGCAGTAATCGTCTACGATGTAGCAAGTGAGTCTTCTAATTCATTACACCCCATGTCATTTGATTCCATTACAAGGTTACAATGTGCTTGAATCAATTTGTTTACTTACGATCTTTTGCATTCGAAGAAACCCATAATCTATAGTTAAGTACCTCGCAGATAGGCAATCGTTCTTGAACACCTCTAGGTGGATAGAAGAGGTTCGCACAGAACGTGGTGGCGATGTTATTATTGTCCTTGTCGGGAACAAAACAGATCTTGTCGATAAAAGGTAAAGACTGTAAGATGAATAAGCATATTGTCGTTTGAGCTCACACTTCTTTTTCCTTTGGTTCTATTTCGGCTATGAATCTTGTTTGATAAGTTGTGGTATTTAGCTCTTCGTGTAGCATTTTATCTTCCTTGACAATGTCCAGTCGTTTTGGTGACTCAACAGGCAGGTTTCGATAGAGGAGGGAGATGGCAAATCTCGTGAATTTGGAGTCATGTTTATAGAAACAAGTGCAAAAGCAGGATTCAATATTAAGGTGACTGAATAGATTCATTCATGCACAAAATCACATCAAGTCAGCATAGTTTTCTATATTTCTAGTCCTTGTTAGGGATGTCTATGTTCCCATCCTCTCTTTCGTTTTTATTTTGTCTTGCAAACCTTGCTTGCTTACCAATCAATTTTCACAGCCTCTGTTTCGGAAGATAGCAGCTGCATTGCCGGGGATGGAAACCCTTTCCTCCACAAAACAGGAAGACATGGTCGACGTCAACCTCAAGCCTACGGTGAATTCATCTCAGACGGAGCAACAAGGAGGTGGTTGTTCGTGTTAGAGAAAATGTATCCGAAGAAAGGAAAAAGAAAATAGAGACATTTGAACCGATTAACACTCAGCTGCAGGAATTCAGCTAACACAGATGAATGATTTTGGGATAGAAATGTTGGCAGATTCAACAGCTGTCATTTGTTCAATATACCAGCAAGTTTTGAGTGTTAATCTTCTTTCTTTGTTGTTAGTGTTTTTTTTGTTTTTGGGTTCATTTTCTTTGTTGTCATTGGAATTATTTTTAATTTTTCATTGTGCATTATTAATTAGTATTTTTTTTTTTTTTTTTTTATAATAGCCATCCAATTATTTGGGTTAGATTTTAGTACTTCAATTTTTCATTACTACAAAGTTCTTGCTTGCAAAATCATAATACATAGAACAACTTTGTATTAGTCAATCATGTGAAAAAAATGAAAAAGAATATATTATTTCTCAAAATCTTTTTGGTTATTTCTCAAATTTTTCTGTCAAGTTACAGCTTAATTTCTTTTAATGCCAACTTTAATAACACAATTTGTCCTTATAGCAATGCACTATGACATCCTCCAGCAGAATTTGTAATGGAATGCGCCATAACCTTGACCAGAATTGCAGGATGGTTTGTGAATGTACTTGTATACAAAGAAAACTATGAGAAATATTGACATTGCAGAATTTACGACGAAAAGGTAGGGCAAACAACAGTTCCAGAAGGAGGAAGTTCACACATGAAACATAAACTGGAGAAAGCCAAAATTGTTAAAGATGATTGAAACCGTCACCGTTTTGCCTCACTCTCAGAGTCAGATAAATCAGTATTAGCGTCCCCAGACTTGACCTGAAAAGAAACAAGGGAATAACTGATTATGAAGTCGGCAACTGTAGGGGAATGGAAAGGACAACTTCGATTACTTTTTGGAATAATGATAAAGCTTTAAATTTTTGCATTTGGAATATCAGCTTTACTAATGGCGTTATAGAAGCATGTCAAAGGTAGCATTTATATGCTGAAAACAGTATTAGCGACATAAACTTGTAGTTTCATCTAATTTGCTAGAGAATTTGGTGCTTACAAGATTGAGAAAAGGAGGACCACTTTTCTTGAATCAAATGAGGTAGCACGTCTGTATCTTCTCCATCTGTTAGCTGGTGCATCATGAGTTCTCTCGGTCAGCGATTTATCTGTTAAGAACATAATCCAATTAAAGTACTTGAAAATTTATTTTATTGCCACACAATAGTATATTGAGGGAAGAACATGCATTAATTATAAGTCACTGGTATAATGTCTCTTCAAGGAAGTAGAACTTTATGGAACAATATAAGAAATCCAACATCAAAATCATGATAAATGCCATACAGCAAGAAATAGGGCTTATCCAAGCAGATTAGACATACAGAGGAGAGGACCTTGTGGTCTGGATGCAACATGCTACAAAACAGAGCAAATCAGGAAAGGCTGCCTCATTTTCCATGGGAATAAGGAACCGTGACTACAATTAGTTCTGATTTGAATTCTTTGATGTTAAAGATTTAGTATAAGTATGTATGTATGTATGTATGTATGTATGTATGTATGTACATACGTATGTATGTATGTATGTATGCAATGTAGCAAACTCAAGTCCATTCCTTTGTACATATGTGCTCTTGCACATGCACGTGTTCAGTACACCTAGCCCATGGGCTGAAATTATAAATGTATAAGAGATATCCTCAAGTTTGGTCTTATATTTGAAAAATCATAATGCAGTCTTACATCTAATAAAAAATTGCAATAATTTCCTACCTATATTTAAGCTTGCTTGTCTCTGCAGCACCTTCTGCATGTGCTACAAATTTCAAAGGAAAACAAAAGGTTCCAACAATTAAGTCAAATAAATGTCAATGAAAATACCAAACATCTATAGACGATGAACGTGATTTACTTCTATTATTGTCTATTTGACAAAGTAAATTAATCGAGGCTATTTGGCAAGAGAAAAGACTTACAGTTACGATGCCCTCACTTTTTACACTGCCAACAGTATCATCGTTGGATTTAAGTGTTTCCAAACTTTCCTTCTCAATATTTATATCAACAATACATGATGAATAAGCATCCGTGCACTTCATTTGTAGATCAATGCAGTTCTGGCAATCCAGTTGGGCGTCCAAGCTCATCTGATCTTTAGACGGGAAGGGAACTTCAACAAAGCTCAAAAAAGTTAACTGTGATGTACAGTTTGGACTGGTGTTGCCTTCATCGGGCAAAACTGAAATGCCATAGACATCTTGAACCTGCATATACAAAATGCAAAGTTTAAAAAACCCCAATCTCCCAATTTTGGGCAAAATTATTCCTTTGGGATAAAGGCTTGGACAATGATCAAACTACATCTGCCCCAAAGCATTGAACAATCATAGAACATAAGAAAGCCCGCTAGAACAATGCACAATTTTGTTTCCGATTGCACGGGGAGAGAACTCACACTAAAGACAAGATTAGTTGCTTAAACATGGTTTGAGAATCAAAATGAACTTACATGTGAATTGTGAAAGGAGCACTTTTCTCTCTTTGGAAAGGAAGCCTCCTCGATCAGAATAGGCAAAACATCTGAAATTCCAAGTCAAAAAGAATTCAACATACTAATACACAAGAACATATTGAATCACATTATGGACCACAAGTAGAGTATCATTACCCAGAGAACAATGATGATTGACCTCATCAAAACTTGGTTTTAGTAACTGAAAGCACGAACAGCTAACAGGTAGATTACTATTCCCATCCATAATCCCCGGAAAGTATGCTTTTTCCTGGAATTCATTTGTGTTAAAACTTGACAATGCAAATCCCAATTTGACCAAAGGAAAAAAATAGAACATACAATATGCTACTAAGTCTACATTTAAATTGCATAAAATAGTATGACAGTACAAGAGCTCAGTTCAGCCACAGATCAAATCCTTTCCTTATCCCTCCATGGTTCTATCCACCGTTCATCCCAGCTCCAATGTCACTACATTTTTTTCTTTTCATCAGATTTTATTATAAGACGTAGGTTTAGCTTTTTCAACAGTTTAATTAGTTTCTAAAACAGAAATCGATTCTATTTTCAATCTCAATCTCCACCAATCCTTCATTTCCATGTCGAATTTAACTTCTTTTTTCAAAATCTTCTAAAGTCGTCTCCATTCTCCAACTCGGCCTTCCATTTTCCGATTCCGACATGCAATCTCAAAACACAAGACGAAGAACTCCACTTCTCCCTCGTCTTCTCTCGCAATAAAAGAAACAAAGTAACACAAAATTATCTGAACCTAAACCACGAAAAATTGCCGAATGCATGCAAAATTAAACTAACACCGGCACAAACAACAAGTGAAAAGCATAA
>CP135536.1:8160484-8203066 GCA_032402905.1 Khaya senegalensis
GCCCCTAAACCGCGGAAAAATTTGGGACAGAAATTTGGTCGCCAACAGATAACGCTCATCAACCAAACTTCATCGGAAATCAGGTAAGGTTTCGTATTTTCTTAAATTTTTTAATTTAAGTTTAATGACAATATATATTGATCTTCTTGTGGCTTTTGATTGATTGATTGATTAATTAATTATCTCTATTTCAAATGTTTGTGGGTTTTTGTTTGCTTGTTGAAATACGAGCATTTGAGGAATTCGAAATATTGTAGTCCTTGATTGGTATCCGATGTGAAGTTGGATAATGGGTAGCTGAATTGAGTCATGAAATGTTGAATTTTTACCGTTGTAAGTTGTTCTAAGTATCATATTGCTGCATAAATCTATGTTGTGTGACTGCCAAATGCAATTTTTTTTTTTCTAAGGTTTTTTTTTCCAAAATGCTTAAAATCTAGTTCAAATTAGTCATTTTATGATGAAGAACAACTGTTGATTAAACTACTCTCACATATACACCATAGAGTTGGACCATTACTTTGATAGTGCCTGTAAGAGAGGGTTTGAGAAGATCAAGAGTGAAATGTGGCTCAATTTGGAGCAAAGCATGACCATTATGTAGGCCATCTTCTACATTAGTGATCAATGCTTGTTTAAATTTGTGCCATCTAGTATCCAAGATGGCAACAAGGAAAGTGACATTTTTCTCAGCTAAAAAGAGTGGTTGCAAACCTAATCTGAAAGCTTTAAGATGCTGTCCTTTGTGACCCTGTTTTCTATATCTTTGCAAATCATGTTCTGCTGAGGTTGGATGATAAGTTTTTGCTAGGAAGAAGATATTGTTTGGACAATTACACCAGTGGATTTTTAGAGAGTTCAGGTTCTCTAGAGGGAATTATGGCTTTGAATGATGACAAATGAGAAGAGGTATCATAAAATCTATAGGGTTTAATGGATGAAGTTTAGGGGTTGTAAACTGGAAGAATATCATTCAATTCTAATTCGTATTTATATTCAGTAGGAATAGATTGCCTTTATCTTGATCTTATTATCTAGGAGGTAATCAGGAACTTAAAGGACTATGTGATTTTTTTACTTATGAAATCTGTGAGCTAACTCAGCTAGAGAAACTTGGCTTAAATTCGGTAATCCTTTTATTCTTAGCTTTATGACCAAGGAATCATAGGAGGTATACACAGGAAAAAGAACTACCAGTAAGTATAAGGGTGAAAATATATCCTTTTTAAGTTCCATCTATGCGACAGCCATAAGCCTATGTTACGTGGAATATGTGCCAAAACAAGAGAAGAAAAGTGGGAAAGTTGAGCAAAGGTTATGAGGATAGTCTAGCTCAGATTTTTGTTTACAAACAGGGAATTTTATTTGATACAAATACTCATTACAAGGTGCTAGGGCCTCAGCTCATCTCTAAACTAAAGAATAGATTCCCTTTAATAGGCATCAAGGCAATCCCTAAACATTATAGCAATCATTAGAACATATCAGCTTTATATAGATTTATTTATTTATAAGGCTTCTGATGAGATTTCATATTATCTCAAGCTTAATTAAATAAATGATTCTTTGATTATTGTTTTTTTTATTCAATTAAAGCTAGAAAAATGTGTTATATGTGCATGATCAATTTATGCAAAAACCCATTTGGCCCCTCAATTCTCTACATAATTACCATTCTTCCCCTTCTTCAATCTCCTTGCTTTAATTTAAGAGTATTTGTTAATCTTTGATGTTTGTTTAATTAATTATGCTTAATTAAATCATTCTCTTGAATCTTGATGTTGTTACTGTGGTTTTTTAGCATGCACAACAGTCGTTTGATTTTTATTGCTTGATTGATATTGATCTTTATCAGAAAATAAAATTTTTTATACATACATGAATATAATTTACAATAATAACTGATTAAGAAGAAAATAAAAGAATATAGTTCATCACCGCATTTGGAATGAAATTATCTCCTGATTTGAATTTCTCCTCAAACAGATATAAGAGGGTAAAGGTGATTCTTACATAAAAATGTTAAAAGTAATTAATTAAAATTTTCTGCTACACTATCATTAACAAACACATGACACAAGATCTTTAAAAGCTCAAAAATAATTAGATCACGGGAGGATTTTAATTCAATTTAATCTGAGCTCAACCACTTTCAATGAGAAGATTCTTTTTTTTTTTTCGGAGAAAAACATGAATTTGGAAAGCAGAAAGAAATGAATGAACATTATTAATCATACATCATAAAATTGTCCACATTGCTGCTCAGTTTTCAAAGGAGTGGGAATCCTACAAATTAAACCCCAGTAACTTAATAAAATAAATTATGATAGTGAAGAAGTAAAGATTATTTGTTGTATGACATTTTCTAACTTGTTTTGACTTATTTCATGCAATGACTTCAATGTGCATGTTTGATAAATATAAAACACAATCAGTCACCTAATTAACTTGTCTTGACTACCTCTACACTATCAGCAATAGAAAAAGTATCAGTGTTTACATAAAAAAAGGACAGAAAAGAGAAGGAAAATGGGGTACAATTGTTCTGGTACTGCAACTAGGAAGATATCAAGTACCTCATTCTTTATTTTATTTTGGTCTTAAATCATTGTATGTAAATGAAAATTTGCAGCTAAGGTTTGGATTTGAAGGAGGCAGAAAATAAAAAGGTACAAGAAAGAAAGAAGAAGAAAATGGAAAGATTTCAAATTGGGCTGAAAGGTCCATGGACTCCTGAAGAAGATCTAAAACTTATCAGTTTTGTTCAAAAACATGGCCATGGAAACTGGCGATTCTCCGACAACTTGTAGGTATATGTCGATTTATTTTCCTTTCTCTTTCCATAAATTTTTGAAGCAAGGATTTCAATTTCGTTTTGTTTAATTTGTTTCTAACTGCAGGTGTTAACGGAAGTGAGGAGGCTTGTAGTTTAAGGTGGATAAATTACTTGCGGCCTGATATCAAGAGAACAAAATTCTAACTGGAAGAAGAAGAAACAATTATTCATCTCCATTCAGATCTTGGTAACAGGTAATCGCATGATTTCTGCAGCGATCATTTCCTTTCATAAATTTGCAGCTTTCCATTCGAGACATGTCGACTTCTGAACTATTGATATTGCCCAATAGAATGAAATAAGTGTAACTTCCCCCCTTAGGACAGTAGCAGAAAGACTTCCTTTGTAAGCCTCTAAGAACGTAGCAAAGCAGGAAGCAATAACTCTTCTTTCTTTATTCATACATTTCTTTCTCAATGCGATTGGGATACCTTTCATCTTCCTCTACTCTATCAATTCCTTTTGTTTGAATAAGCTATTAAGGTGCCGAGGACACTAGTAGATGCCCAGAAGGAGTTGTGAGGGAGAACTCCTATTTAAGACGATTTTCAACAGACGAGATCAGATCGTAGAATAGAGAAGTATTTGATTCTTATTAGTTTGTTTTCTCAGATGGTCAACAATTGCAAGTCACCCGCCAGGAAGAATCAACAGAGAAATAGAAAATTTCTGGAACACACATCTGAAGAATAAGCTTCTTCAGAATGGAGTTGATCCGGTGACTCATCTGCCAAGAATCTGCATTTCAAGCTTGCCTCATCTTCTAGCCTCAGTAGATTTAAAAGAGATTATGGTTGGTAGAAAGTCTGGAAAGTTCTTGCCTTTTGCAAATTGCTCTTGAACTTAGGATGTTTTAGCTAGAAATGAACTTAGGGTGTTTTAACTGAAGCCTCGACCTTGGTTATTGCTATTGAAACCTAAGTTTGCCTTTATCTGGATATCTACTCCCATAGAGGAAGGGCTCAAATCTAATAAATAGAGAAATCTACTCCCCACATTCACATGGGAGGAATTGAACGCCCCTACCTTAAGGTTGAGGTGGGAAGGTGAGTACCACCAAGCCTGTGGTTCTCAATTTTACCATTTAAATTTCTTCTAGAATAACTTGTGGGGATTCCATTTTTGGAGTTACATTTCCTTTTAATGCCATCATCTTTGCAATTTTATTGCACTTAAGAGTCTTCTATTTTGGCACTCTTTTTTCTATTATTGTCCCATTAATACTGTAAAATCATATTTCAGGGGAATAGGACAAATTTTAACTGCATTAAAGTGGCCAAAGGAGCTACTACATCTTTCCGACAAACTGAAGAAACTACACCTAATTCTGACCTAGTGGGTTACCAAGTGGATTCGCAAACTGCAGACACGACAAGCCTGAATAGTGCTCAGGCATCAGCGTACGGGGATACTGAATCAGGTGCATTTGTTGTTGATTTTGTCTCACTTTCTAATTTTGTTATGAGTCACTTGTGTTATGTAATTGTGGAAATAAGAGAGAGCTTCGAAGATGATGAATTTTCATTATCTTATAAATAAATGATGATACTTGATGTGGTGTAGAATAACCAATCCGGTTCTGATTCTGCCCTTTTCTTAATTTACAGCAGCATGTGACTGAGAAGATAGATGCAGGACTCTCTGATCCTTACTACCCTATGTTGTTTACCATTAGATCAGTTACTTTATTTTGTATTATTCTACCAAAATATGTGTTCGTCAATAGATTTATTCTTTCTGTGGTTACTGATTTTTTCATGAGATGACATACCTGTTAAATGGTAATACCCTTGAATTTCTAACAGATGATCTGCTGTCCTGGGCAAGTCTCTTGTATGATTTTGCTAAAACTCAGCCTTTTCATCAATCATTTTCTTCAACTCAGCTTGACTCTCTGGGAATCATTTCTAAAGAATGGCATGAACTGCCAGGAGAATCCTCTACCAACAGATTTGGTGAACAGAAGGGGTTTGTTAGTCACGTACCGATCCAAGGGGAGTTGCAGGTATGGAGTGATACAACCTGTGTGGTATATAATATTGGCATTAAATGCTTAAATTTCATATGAGATGGTACATTCTGAGACCACAAATTTCGTTCTCATAAATGTGGATTATTTGGTGGTTCCTTCCCTTTTGTCTTTGTAAATTAAATATACTTAAGGCTGGTTACCCCAAAAACTACCATACTTCATGTTTGTAACGTATTTTGTTTTCCAAATGTTATTATAACTTCACAGCAGTATACTTTTCATTGGTTAATTTGCTGGTTTGCAACACTTCATTTTAACAGTATGTGTAACAATTGATTTCATATAGTATTGTTTAAATTCAATTATTTTTGTTCAGACTTTAGTTCTCCTTGAAAACAGACATCTGAAGATAATTCTTCCCATTATCCTACTTAGTGCATAATCTTACATAAAGTTGTTGTTGTGAACAAGAAGTTGCTCCTCCTGATGATTTACTTAATCCTCTTCAGCCTTCCCCATGTGCATCCTAATATTCAAAATGATCTTCATGTGCAGTTTTCAAATGCAGAATGCGGACATTCTCTGAAATTAGACTCAGAGAAATTTAACCATAGAAGAGGATGCCTTAGATAAATTTCTGCTGGAGGTTAAAGGGATATAACTTGTTTGCTATATGTTATTGGCATCAAAGTTTATTTTCCCATAGTTTGATGGTTGGTGGATGGTCTGGAAAATTCTTGCTTCATGCAAATTATTGATGAACCTAGAGTGTTTTAACTGAAGTCTTTCATTAGGTTATTGCTATTGAAACCTAGTTTTACCATTTTGGTTCCTTCTGCTTTTGTGGAATTACATTTCCTTTTGATATTATTATTACTGAAATTTTTTTGCACTGAAGAGTCTTCTATTTTGGCTCTTATTTCCTCTAGTTGTCTTGTTAATCCTGTAAAATCATATTTCAGGGGAATAGGACAAATTTTAACTGCATTAATGTGGCTGAATGGTCTACTTCATCTTTCCAACAAACGGAAGAAACTACATTCAATTCTGACATAGATGGTTCTCAGTCTTCTAGTTTTCTTCCGTATAGTTACCAAGTGCCTTCGCAAACTGGAGACACACTAAGCCTGAACAGTGCTCAGGCATCAGGCGTACGAGGATACTGAATCAGGTGCATTTGTTGTTGACTTTATGTCTCAGTTTCTAATTTTATTATGAGTCACTAGTTTTATGTAACCATGGAATTAAGAGAAAGCTTCGAAGATGATGAATTTTCGTGACTTGTAAACAAAAGAATGATACTTGATGTGGCATAGAATAGCCAATCCTGTTCCAATTCCACTATTTTCTTGATTTACAGCAGCCTATGACGGAGATGATAGATGCAGGACTCTCTGATCCTTACTACCTCTACATTGTTTACAATTAGATCAGTTACTTTAGTTTGTATTATTCTTACTAAAATCTGCACTGGTCAATATAGTTGTTCTTTCAGTGATTACTGATTTTTTCATGAGATGACATTCCAGTGGTTACTGATTTTTTCCTGAGATGACATTCCAGTTTAACAGTAATACTCCTGAATTTCTAATAGATGATTTGCTGTCCTGGGTGAGTTTCCAGGATGGTGCTGAAACTCAGCCTTTTCTGATGCGGTCAACAGTTAAAATATTTTAGGAATTTTATAAGGACAAAACTATTAGAATTTTGTATATTAGAATTATTAGAATTTCATATATTATTAGGATTTCATATTCTAGAATTAATAGGATTTCATATTTTACAATTATTAGGATTTTATAATCTAGTATTAGTAGGACTCTATGTTTTAGGATTAGTATAAATAAGTTGTTATTTTCTTTTCAATGAAATTTTTCGGTATAATTAAAATTTCTTTCTCTCAATTTTGAGAAGTTTATCGTTTCTTTGCTATCTCGCTGCGTCAGTTGGTATCAGAGTAAGGTTTCTATCATTCTCTAATGGCAGAAGACTCAGTTATAGACAGCGGCGGTTCTCATGGTGAAGATCAGAGAACTAATACCTCACGACTTGTGGCGCAAGATCAAGAGGGTGCATTGAATGCTTTAGAGCAATGACTAGATCGCAGAATCCAACGTTTAGAACGACGTTTTGAAGAAATTGCAGATCAACTTGATGCTTTAAGCGTTAATGCTAATAGGAACCAGAGTGTCGAAAGGCCACGCAGTGAGGAAGATGTCGTCCACAGACAACCTATTGACAAACCTATTCCTGCATACAGACGTAGACAACAAACTCGTATAGAAGATTCAGATGAAGAAGAAGATTATTTAGAAGCGCCTACAAGGAATATTAGGAATGCACCAATTAGACGTGACAACAATTATTTTAATGGTGATAGACATTCCAATGAATACCGATTGAAGGTAGATATTCCTAGTTTCAACGAAAGTTTAAATATTGAAGAATTTTTCGATTGGATTGCAGAAGTAGATAGATTCTTTGATTATATGGAGATTCCAGAGGAAAGTAGGGTGAGACTTGTTGCATGCAGATTAAAGGGTGGAGCTTCTGCATGGTGGGAGAGATTGCAACATAGGAGATACCGTGAGGAAAAGACACCGGTCAGGACATGGTATAGAATGAAGCAGCTATTACGATGAGACTTTCTTTCTCCTGATTATGAGCAAATCTTATTCCAGAAATATCAAAGATGTCATCAAGGGCAACGATCTGTTCATGATTATACTGCTGAGTTTTTAAGGTTAGCGGAAAGGAATGATTTAAGTGAAACAGAAGGCAACAAGTTGCAAGGTATCTTGACGGCTTAAAACCGATTATCCATGACAAAATTGGGGTACAAGTCATACGCACTTTATCAGAAGCACGCAATATTGCTTTAAAGGCAGAGTTAGCATTACAAGAGAAGAGCAGATCAGACTTTCCTCGCAGGACTGATGGTGGAGATAATTATAGGATACCTAGTGATAAGCAAAAATCAACTTTTGATATCCATGCACGTAACAATCGGTACAAAGAGGAAAAAGCGACAAGAAAGCAGAAGGTGATAGAGTTTAAGGACAAACCTAAAGTTGAGAACCCATATGCTAAACCTATTTTAGGAAAATGTTTTAAATGTAATCAACCTGGTCATAGGTCTAGTGATTGTTCTCGTAGAAAAGCAATTAATGTTATGGAGCGAAAGGAAGAAGAAGAAGAGGATGAGATTTATTGTGGTCCAGATGGGGATACTGAAGAATATGAAGAGAATGATGATGTAGACTGTCAGAATTATGTGGTGAGGAGAATGATGTTGACACCAAAGCAAGAAGATAAGACTCAGAGGCATCAATTATTTCGAACCAGGTGCACCATTACTAGTCGCCTATTTGATGTTATTATTGACAGTGGTAGTTGCGAAAATATTATTGGAAGAGAAGTGGTAGAAAGCCTGGGGTTACAAATAGAGAAGCATCCAAAACCGTACACCATTAGTTGGATCAAAGCAGCAGAAAAGATTCGAGTAACTGAGCGATGCAAAGTACCTTTCTCTATCGGTAAATATAAGGATGAGGTTTATTGTGATATAGTGGATATGGATGCGTGTCACTTGTTGTTTGGTAGACCATGGCAATTCGATGTAGCCGCACAATATAATGGACGAGAAAATACTTACAAGTTAGAGAAGAATGGTATAAAATTTACGTTATTACCAAAGAAAGGAGGTTCCAAAGCCAAAGTCTCAAAAGTAGAGGAATGAACTATTTTTACACTTGCACAGTCATCTCAGATGAATGCAGTTGTAAAGAATAAAGCTAGGTATGAGATGAATGTAGTTGCAGAGAATATGGCTAGGTAAGGTATTCAGACAAAAGTATTACAAAAATTGAATCAAGCTAATGTTAGACATAAAAAGGCAGCGTATCGACATCGAAGATGGCAAATATTTGAAGTGGGCGACAAGGTCATGGTATTTCTACGCAAAAAAAGATTTCCTACAAGAACTTACAATAAATTACCACCTAAGAAATATGGGCCTTACAAGATTCTGAAGAAGATTAATAATAATGCTTATGTTGTGGATTTACCAGAGTCAATGGGCATTTCTAAAACATTTAATGTAGCGGATATTTATCCATTTCATACATCAGAGAAGCCATTATATCCAAACACTGTAGTAGACTCGAGGGCGAGTTTTTCTCAAGTGGAGGGGAATGACGCGGTCAACAGTTAAAATATTTTAGGAATTTTATAAGGACAAAACTATTAGAATTTTATATATTAGAATTATTAGAATTTCATATATTATTAGGATTTCATATTTTACAATTATTAGGATTTTATAATATAGTATTATTAGGACTTTATGTTTTAGGATTAGTATAAATAAGTTGTTATTTTCTTTTCAATGGAACTTTTCGGTATAATTAAAATTTCTTTCTCTCAATTTTGAGAAGTTTATCGTTTTTTTGCTATCTCGCTGCGTCATTTTCATCAATCATCTTCTTCGACTCAGCTTTACACTCTGGGAATCATTCCTAAAGAATGGCATGAACTACCAGGAGAGTCCTCTACCAACAGATTTGGTGAACAGAAGGAGTTTGTTAGTTACCTACCGATCCAAGGGGAGTTGCAGGTACGGAGTGATACAACTTGTGTGGTATATATTATTGGCATCAAATGTTTAGATTTCAGATGAGATGGTACATTCTAAGACCACAAATTTCAGTACTCTGGCACTTGTGTGTAATTTCTCATAAATGTGGATTATTTGGTGTTCCTTCCCTTTTGTCTTTGTAAATTAAATATACTTAAGGCCGGTTACCCTAAAAACTACCATAGTTCATGTTTGTAATGTATTTTTGTTTTCCAAATATTGTTATAACTTCACAACAGTATACTTTTCATTGGTTAATTTGTTGTTTTGCAGCACTTCATTTTAAAGTACATGTAATAATTGATTTCATATAGTCTCAAAACAATTCATAAATTTGATATGTTAATTTTAACATATAATTTAAAATCAATTATTTTGCTCAGACTTTAGTTTTCCTTGAAAACAGACTTCTGAAGATGATTCTTCACATTTATCCAACTGGCTCACAGATCAGAAATTGTATTCAGACTCGGTGCATGATCTTACTTCATGGTTTTGTGAAGAGAATTTGCCCGTGATGATTCTCTTCAGCCTCCCCATGTACATCCCAACATGCAAAATGATCTTCATGGGCAACTTCCAGATGCAGAACTTATGGGTGAGGAGTTGAGTGATACAACTTGTGTGGTATGTATTGTTGGCATCAAATGTTTAAATATCTGATACCACAAACTTTCTTTCCCATAGTTTCATGGTGGGTAGAAAGTCTAGAAAGTTCTTGCGTCATGCAAATTGCTGATGAACTTGGGGTGGTTTAACTGAAGTCTCTTTCTAGGTTATTGCTATTGAAAGAAAATTTTACTGTTAAATTTCTTCCAAGACAATATTTTGGGATTCTGTTTTGGAATTACATTTCCTATTTCTCATTGACAATGTCAAGAAATAGGATAATTTGTGTGAAAAGTTATTCAGGCACTGACAATGTGTAGTTGCCTTAATGATTGAGAAAATTAGTTGTATTTTTGTCTTAAACTCTGTTAACGTACCATTAATATCACATAACCTTTCTGTGTTTTGATGCTGCAGAATTGCCAGGACTTACTGTATTTGTATTAGAATTTTAGCTGGATGAAGTTTTTCAAGTTACAAATATGTTGCATATCAGCACTAATTACACACTTGAAACAAGTCTATTATTTGCAAGGCATGACTTCTACTCAATCTGTTGATGTTGCTTCAGAAAGTGTAATGGATTACGCTGATGAATTTACTAATTACGAGGTGGAGTGTGTTTACAATTCTGTTGAATGGATATTTATTTTATCGTTATTTACTAACCTGGAATCATTTTGTGTAGATAATTAAGAGCAAAGAAGAGTTAATTCAATGGACTTGCGAAATTGGAAGGAAAAATGTTTTTGTGGTTGTGATCAAGAGATCAGATTCAGGTGATGGTGGTCAAAATTATCTTTTCTTGTGAGAGAGGTGGACACTACAGAAACACAAAAAAAGATAAAGAAAAGCAATTGAGGAATAGTGGTACGAAAAAGTGTGGATGTCCTTTTACATTAAAGGGCCATAAGTTGGGTAGTGATGATAACTGGATGTTAAAAGTAGTACATGGAGTGCATAATCACCCAGTTACAGAGCCTCCTAAAAGGTATTCTTATGTAGGAAGATTGTCAAAAGGACTTTATTGTTGAAAGGTATGTCCAAGAGCAAGGTACGTCCAAAAGACATTTTAGTGGCCTTGAAAAACAGAGGTGTTAGTAACTTTTCAAGAATCAAACATATTTATAATGCACGCCACAGGAATAGGGTGAAGGAGATGGCTGAAAAATCAAATGTGCAACAGTTGTTGAATAAGTTATCTGAACACAAGTATCTTACATGGCATAGGAGCTCTGATATTTCTGATATTATCAAAGACTTATTCTGGGCACATCCAGTTAGCATAGATTTGTTGCATGCATTTCCACATGTCTTGTTATTGGATTGTACGCATAAGACCAATAGATGTAATTTTTTCCTTTTGGAGATCATGGGAGTGACATCCACTAAAATGACATTAGCTATTGCTTTTGTGTACCTTAAAACTGAGCAAGAAGATGACCGTAGATGGGCATTAGAAAGATTAAGAAGTGTAATGGATGATAATGCTCTACCTATTGTCATTCTTGGTGACAAAGAGTTGGCTTTAATGATTGCCGTTGAAAGGGTATTTCGTACTGCTATTCATTTGTTTTGTAGGTGGTGCATAAGTAGGAATGTATTGACAAATTGTAAGAATTTCTTTGCAATAAATGAGACACGGGAAAAGTTCAGAATGAGTTGGAAGTTGGTGGTGTTGTCTTCAAATGAAGATGAATTTACTAAACACTTAAATACACTAAAGCAAGAGTTAAGTGGCTATCCCCAAGCAAACGAGTATGTGACAACCACATGGTTGAACAAACATAGGAAACATTTTGTTTCGGCATGGGCAGATAAGATCATGCAATTTGGAAACCAGAAAATAAGGTGTAGTTTTATATTCATTTTTTTTTATTTCATGGGGTATAATTTTCATTTTTTTTTGTATGTTAATCTGTTTGATTTGACAGGGTTGAAAGTTCACATTCAAGGCTGAAGAAGCAACTTTGTTCTAATCCAGGTAATTTTGAGACATCTTGGCTGAACATTCATAAATTGTTGGAGCAGCAACATAAGGACATTAAAGCATCATTTAAGGAGAGTTTGACAGCAATGCATGATCAATTTAAACATGCTGAATATGATGAGCTTCAAGGTTTTATTTCTATAGATGCATTGCGTATGGTTCTTAGTGAGTTAGAGCGTGCCAATTCTATTGGTGTTGATGCGTCTAAATGTGGTTGTGTCATTTGCTGTACACGCGGTTTACCATGTACTCAGGAGATTGCAGAATTTAAAAGAGAAAAGTGGCCTATACCTCTAGACAGCATTGATTTATATTGGAGGAAACTAGACTTGGTTTCTGTTTCCAAGAAGCAGAAGGCGAAGTTAGATTGCAAACAAGTATCGAACTTGATTGCCAAGCGCTTTGATGAGACTAATGTTGATACAAAGTTGACAGAAATTGATAGCCCACAGTCTTCATCTCTTGTGGAACCAGAAGCTAAGAAAGAAATACATGGTCAGCCAAATTCAAAATGTGACATATCTTCTCCTTCTGATACATCTACTCTCGAGTTAGTATTATTGAAACAAGAAAATTGATCACCTAATTTCACTCTTGCTGCAGGTCAAGCGAAGAAAAGTAGGTGGTCAAGGGGAAAGGTATTACAATAAATTGATATTCGACTTAGTATATTTATTATATTTAGTCTTGTCTATTTTCTAACGATTATTTTTTCATTATATTATCTACAGGTGTATAGAAACAAGAGGCTTAAGTCAATGCATTTGTTAGTTCCTTTCCTGTTGGAATACAACCATACACTTATGGCATTAAAGATGTAGCAGCCAATGGTAATTGTGGGTCTAGAGCAGTAGCAGACTTAATGGATTTTGGTGAGAGTGAATGGCCGCAAGTAAGAAGAGATCTTTTAAATGAGTTGAATTGAAAATCAGAGCGTTATAACCTCCTATATGGGACAAAACAAAGAGTCGAGGAATTGAAACATGCTTTATCCATATTTTTAGAGTAATCCAAGTTGTGATGGATGGATGATTTTGCCAGATAAGGGATATCTCATTGCATGAGCCTATAACGTTGTGCTGTTTTAATTATCATGGCAACGATGTCTCACCTTCCTTCCTCTTTGATCAATACCGATGCCTGCAGACTCCCCGTAAACACATTGCTATCGGTTTCGTGAATAACAATCATTTTGTAGAGGTACAACTTTTTCTCTTATTGAGTTCTTATATTATTTTAAACAAATTATACTAGATTTGTAAACAACAATCAAATTGTATGTAGGTATATCACCAGATCATCCTGTTCCGCCTATAGTGCCGTAGTGGTATGGATATCGTTACTCTGGTGCCAAGGAATGGGAAACCCATATAATTCTCGCATAGATCGTTTGGCTTAAATCATGGGTAATGATGTAGCTACCAATGAAGAAATAATTGATATTGACTTGTCTACAATGGTATTTATTTTCACATATATATATATATATGTGTCTAAGTACGTGTATAGAGTAAAAGAGTAATTGAAATATATTTGAAGGCATGTAATGTATGAACAGATTTACCCGAAAATGTAGCAGTTGCATTCATACTCCATGTCTGAAATATGTTTTTGTTTGTCTGGAACGTTTTGATAACTTCTTCCCAGTAGGTAATATGCTTTTAATTTTCTAAAATTTGTTTTCTAAAGCAGGCGGTCAGAATATGCAATGCAGATAGGTTTTCTCTAACATGTTAATGGGCACTACCGAAATTTTTTTGTTTTTTATGTTTTGTTTATACGAATATGTTTATTATTGTACATAAATTTAAAAATTATTTATTTATGTTAAATGTAAGTCACATTGTAATTAATAATTTTTTTTTTACTAATTTATGAGAAAATTTTAAACCAAAAAATTCATTATTAATGGTTAAAAAAATTAAAGAATGATTTTTAAAATTTTTTAATTTATTATTAATAAATAAAATTTTATTTTATTAATTTAATAATTTTATTATATTAATATTATTAATATAATAAAATTATTTTACATAATTTTTTTTTAATTTATACGTGAATTAAGATTAATAATTATTTTAGCGGTGATGATAGAACTGTAAGCACACTCCCACACAATTATTAAATATTTTGCTAAAACAAAATAAATAATTTTTGTGTAATAAATAAATAAATTAATAAAACAAACACTTTTAAAGGGTAGTGGAAAGTCAAGACCAAAACATCCAGTCAAACAAGGAGACTTGGTTTCAATTCCGGCGTAACAATATTCACTTTCCCAATTTGTAAATTCCTTCAAAAATCAAACCTTTCTTTGCGATTCCATCCTCGGCCTCAGTTCAGACTTCAAATCACATAATCACTTAAATTTACGGCTCTTACTGATGAACTGATGGCGGATACCCGACGCTTTGCTCTTGCTAATCAACTAGGTAAATCAAAATTTATTTTGTTTCTTTTTTTGTTTGATGGGTTTGTTTACTTTGACTAAGTAAATTAATCAATTGTGCAGATATTGAGCAGTTACTGAGAGAAGCACAGCATAGATGGCTGCGTCCGGCTGAAATTTGTGAAATTCTTCAAAATTATCAGAAATTTCGTATCGCTCCGGAACCTCCTAACACGCCTCCAAGTATGCTCTTTATTTTTTATTTTTAACTTGTTTTATTGGGTTTTATTTGTAGTGAAAATGGTAACGAAGCTGTCACGGTAACATCATTTTGTTTTTGTTTTTTTCCCCTTAGTTTCACATTATAATTCAATCTTAAACGAATAATATAATAGTAGTTGTGTTCGTGTTTTCTATGTCGTTCTTCCATCCCCCCTTTTTTTTATTTTAATTAACTAAAATTTTTATCCAGTCTTAATGAACTGCTGCTAGTATTAGTTGTTTTTACCTTTCAAATTTTTGTCCTTTGAACTATTGGAAATACCTATATTGGAATTCGTAAACCCAAATTTTTTTTTTTCTGCGTCAGTTAGATATCCTTAGTTGTCTGTAGCTGGTTGTTTAGACGACAAAATAAGCTTGAAGTTGTAGGTGGATTTTGCTATATCAATGTCATTCATAAATTTACTTGTGCAATGAGCTATTAATGATGTCTTGGGTTGACTTATGCCTCTTATTTCAGGTGGCTCACTTTTTCTTTTTGATCGGAAGGTGCTGAGATACTTTAGAAAAGATGGTCATAATTGGAGGAAGAAGAAAGACGGAAAGACGGTAAAGGAAGCTCATGAGAGGCTCAAGGTGAGTGCCAAATTTATCATTTATCTGAAGAAAAGTCCCACTCTAAGTTGATTGAAGGAGATTTAGACTATGTTTGGGATTGAGGTGCTATGACTTTGAAGTTATAGCTACAATGTGATGAAATCACTAGATATTAGGAAAAAAATAAGTGGACCCCATTGAAAGTTAATTTTTACCAGCACTTTAATTATTGTGCTTACAAAACACAACAGAAGCATAACAATCCCACACTAAGCCTTATTATACTGCTTTATGATGACAAGTTTATATCACATGCTGTACATTATGGTACGGGATTGATTTTCTTTTGATACATTGTTTGTGCTTTATTTATGGATATTGAGCAAAAGTACATTTGTTCAGGCTGGGAGCATTGATGTGTTGCATTGCTACTATGCCCACGGAGAAGAAAATGAAAATTTTCAAAGGCGCAGTTATTGGATGCTTGAAGAGTAAGTCTTTGAAGTTTCATGTTGCTGTTCATGGACATTAGCATTGTGTTATGTGCTCTCCATCTTTCTCTCTCTCTTTTGCAACTTTAGAAAGTTTCTTATTGGGTTTCTCTTTATCACCACCACCGCAGGGAACTCTCACACATTGTTCTTGTCCACTACCGAGAAGTAAAGGTTAGGCCTTGTTCTATCTTGTCCTTGTCTTCTGTTATTAGCGATTTAGTCAGTAATCTGAATTTTAGTTCAAAACCAAGGTTTGCTGGATAAAGCTCAAGAAGAAGAGATCCTTTTTCAGCTTGCCATAGTAAACAATTTTGAAATATAAGATCTATGAGTCCTCTTATTTTGGCTCTTATTTCCTGTCATCTTCTTGTTAATTTTACAAAAACTTAATTCAGGGAAATAGGACAAATTTCAACCGCATTAAGGCGACTGAAGGAACTACTCCATATTACCAAGAAACTGAAGAAACTACACTCAATTCTGACGTTGAAGGTTCTCAGTCTTCTAGTTTTCATCCTAACAGTTTCCAATTGTGTTCACAAACTACAGATACAACAAGCTTGAACAGCGCTCAGCCTTCAGAGTATGAAGATGCTGAATCAGGTGCATTTGTTGTTGATAGCACATCTCAGTTTCAAATTTTATTATAAGTTACTAGTGGTATGTAATATAATTAACGAGAATGATACTTGATGCAGTGTATAATAATCAAGCCAGTTCCAGATTCTGCTCTTTTCTTGATTCACAGCAGCCTGCAGCAGAGAAGTTAGATGCAGGACTCTCTGATCCTTACTATCCTACATTGCTTATAAGTAAATCAATTGCTTTACTGTTCAGTGGTCACTGATTTTTTTCATGAGATGACACGCCAGTTTTATGATATACTCTTGATTGTTGACAGATAACTACCAAGGAAAGTTCCCGGTCATTTCGGGGCCGGATTTTATTTCACCCGCTCAAGCAGATAAAAGTAAGGTTCTAAATGATGCTGGATTGACGTATGAGCCCCAGGAAAATCTTGACTTCCAGTCATGGGAGGATGTCTTGCAAAATTGTGCGCAAGGAGTTGGCTCTCAGCCTTTTCTATCAATTTCTTCAACTCAGTCTGACAATCTGGGAAATGTTCCTAAACAAGGGCATGAAATACTGGGGGAGCTTTTTACCGACGGCTTTGTTGAGCGGAAGGAGTTTGGTAGCCACCTACTGATCCGAGGAGAGTGGCAGGTTCGAAGCGATACAACTTGTGTGTATATTTCAGTGACACCAGTTATTTTTGTTAAGACTTTTGCTTTCCTTGTAAACAGACCTCTGAAGATGATTCTTCACATTTAGCCCACTGGCCCATGGATCGGAAGTTGTATTCAGACTTAGCACATAATCTTACTTCAACGTCTCGTGAACAAGAAGTTGCTCGTGATGATTTACTTAATTCTCTTCAGCCTCCTCATGCACATCCCAATATGCAAAATGATCTTAATGCACAGCTTTCTAATGCAGAACGTGGACATCTTCTGAAATCAGATTCAGAGAGCGCTTTGACCATAGAAGGGAAATCAAGCTACAACTCTGCTATAAAACAGCACTTGTTTGATCATTCTATGGTGGAAGGTCTGAAGAAGAATGACAGTTTCAACCGCTGGATGAGTAAAGAACTAGGAGATGTGAAAGAGTCGAATTTGCAGTCCACTTCCAGGGCCTACTGGGAGACAGTCGAAAGTGAAAATGGGGTTCATGAATCTGGCGTCCCTGCTCAAGCAGACTTGGATTCCTATATGCTGAGTCCTTCCCTCTCCCAAGACCAGCTCTATAGCATTATTGATTTCTCACCAAACTGGGCATATGTTGGCTCAGAAGTCAAGGTATACGTTATTTTAGTATTCCATTTATTTGGCTACAATGTTAGCTAAGTTGTTCTTCCCTGCTGATTGAAACTTTTAAAATGCTAATTCTAATTTGCACTGTCGCATTCTTCTTTGTTACCCAGGTTCTGATTACGGGAAGATTTTTGCTGAGTCAACAAGAGGCAGAAAATTGTAAATGGTCATGTATGTTTGGGGAAGTAGAAGTTCCTGCAGAAATTGTAGCAGCTGGAGTTCTTTGTTGCCATACCCCTCCACAAAAGGTTGGGAGGTTACCGTTTTATGTTACATGTTCCAATAGGTTAGCATGTAGCGAAGTACGAGAGTTTGAATATCGAGTCAGCCTTGTCCAAGATGTGGAATCTGCAGATAATGATGGTGGCATCAGTAGTGAAAGTCTCTGTATGCGATTTGGAAAGTTATTGTGTCTGACTTCTGTCAGTACTCCAAATTGTGATCCTGGCAATCTGAGTGATATATCTCAACTGAAAAGTAAAATCAGTTCATTGCTGAAAGAGGAAAGTGATGGTTGGGACCAGATGCTAAAACTTGCTTCGGAGAAGAAATTTTCTTCAGAAGAGGTAAAGGAGAAGCTTCTGCAAAAGCTACTGAAGGAGAAGTTGCATGTATGGCTCTTGCAAAAGGCAGCTCAAGGTGGAAAAGGCCCAAATGTGCTAGATCATGGTGGCCAAGGTGTGCTACATTTTGCAGCTGCTCTCGGCTATGATTGGGCCATTGAACCCACAATTGTTGCTGGTGTAAATATCAATTTCCGTGATGTAAACGGATGGACTGCGCTTCATTGGGCAGCATATTGTGGCAGGTGAGCACTGTCTAGTTTTCATTCGGTTCTGAATATATATGATGGGAAATTGCTTGTATCATTTAAGCTCAAAGAAAGCATTGGAGTTATATGTAGACATTTCATTCAGGTCATTAAAGAAAAGATTAGTGGTAGTTATTAGTATACTAATTTAATTCAGTATGTTCTTGGCCTATTCTTATTTGAATTTCTTCTGAAACCAGAGAGCGCACAGTTGCTTCCCTTGTCTCTCTCGGTGCAGCTCCTGGAGCACTGTCTGATCCGACTGCCAAATATCCTTCAGGGAGAACACCTGCCGACCTAGCTTCTTCCATTGGACACAAAGGAATTGCTGGTTATCTTGCAGAATCTGATTTGAGTTCCCACCTTTCAGCCATTAATTTAAATAAACAGGATAGTGATGCTGTGGAAATTCATGGAGCAAAGGTGGTTCAAACAGTTTCTCAACGATCTCCGACTCCTGTTAGTGATGGGGATCTACAATATGGACTGTCATTGAAGGACTCATTAGCTGCTGTATGTAATGCTACACAAGCAGCTGCTCGTATTCATCAAGTGTTCCGGGTGCAGTCCTTCCAGAAAAAGCAGTTAAAAGAGTATGGTGATGATACATTCGGGATTTCAGATGAGCGTGCTCTTTCACTTGTTGCAATTAAGTCCCACAAGCCAGGACATCATGACGAGCCTGTGCATGCTGCTGCAATACGAATACAAAATAAGTTCCGTAGTTGGAAGGGTAGGAAAGATTTCTTGATAATTCGGCAGCAAATCGTCAAAATTCAGGTTCATTTTAATTGTTCTTGTTATAATCTCTTTTTCTTGATGAAATGAACTTCTTGAATTCTAACTTAAAAACTTATTTTCTGAATGGAAGGCACATGTAAGAGGTCACCAGGTCAGGAAAAACTATAAAAATATAGTATGGTCTGTAGGAATCTTGGAGAAGGTTATCTTGCGTTGGAGACGAAAAGGAAGCGGTTTGCGTGGATTTAAATCAGAAGCACTCACTGAGGGTGGTTCCAACATGGTAGATACATCCTCGAAGGAGGATGACTTTGACTTCCTCAAAGAAGGCAGAAAGCAGAAAGAAGAAAGGTTGCAAAAGGCCCTTGCCCGAGTAAAGTCCATGGTTCAGTATCCTGAGGCAAGAGATCAATACCGTAGGCTGCTGAACGTTGTCAATGATATTCAAGAAACAAAGGTAAATTAATTCTCCCTATTCCTCCCTGTATAAATGCACGCCCATAGATTCTGCATGAATTCAATTAGTAATTATAAGCCTTATTGTCTGAAAAGCGAGAATCTAGGAACTCCTTTAGTTTTGTGCAATCATTCAATAAGCAACAAGTACAACTGATTTTGCAGGCCCTGGCGCTGAACAATTCAGAAGAAACAGCTGATTTTGACGACCTGATAGATATTGAAGCACTACTTGACGATGACACTTTCATGCCGTCTGCTACTTAAGCGAATCTTTTGGTTCATCAGTAAATGTTGTTGTAACTTTCCAATTTCATGTATTAATTTATTTACACCTTTAATTGTTTATCAAATATGAGCTGTCTATATTGACATGGTGGGATATGCATGTAATGTAACCTTCATAGTAAATGTATACAAGAGCTTGTTAATTTGGCCTTTTTGCTTTTGAGACTCAATAGCTTCTATACAGGGTTTGGCCATCACAAGTCTTTCATTGCTGCCATACAAATTTTCAGCTTTTCTGTTGCAATTGTCAAATTTTTATATTAAATCTAAGACCTTAAAATTGCAACGAGCACCAAAATTCCGGGAACATAAAAAAGCATCGCTAGCAATCATTTAAGGATCGTTGTGAGCAATTCCAATTGAATTGCATTTGCATTTCTAGTGTTAATTGAACATTGTCAACCATAATAGAAGAAAATACAAACTTGTCCCCGCGAAAATCTCCCACAAAACCATATACAAACTACTGCTGCTGCCGCAATGGCTGCTGCTCTTTTCTCACCTTATTTGTGAACCCAAAAACAACAAAAAGGGTAAAAAAAAATAAAAGGATAGTGTGATTCCACCATCCACTGTACATGGAAAAACCACCTAAGTATACTTTTTTTTTCCTTTTTTTTTTTTCTTTTTCACAACCCATTTCATATCTCATTGATTGCTCTTTCCACAGGCTGAAAAATGCAAAATGAAATTAAAATAATAAGCAAAAAAGACAACCAAAGAGAAAAAAAAAATTAGTCCAAAGAGAAATACCTAAATCATTGTAAAACCAAAGCTCCCTTTTCTCTCTAATTCAGTTCTTGTTACTAGCACCAATGCTTTCGTAGAACAAGATGTACCCGTGATCCGTATTACTTGAATATTCCTGTGCCGATCCGAAAAATGTCTGCACAGCCGACTCGTCGATCATTTCCACGTTTTCGTCGTCAAAAAATAACCAGTGATTATGGCTTTTCACAAGACTGACGTAGTGCCCGTGATTTGGGCCGCTGCCAACATGGACAACAACAGCAAACAGAGAGTACTCAATATCTGCATCTTCCACTGTGTTGCTAAGCTTCAGCTCAAGCGGAAAGACAACCCTGTAAGACAGCTTCTTGTATCGTCCCAGCTGTTCAATATATTTAAACCGCTTTAGATGGATGACCAGGATGTGAGGAGGTTTCTTTATCTTCATCCTCTTCTGCGCTTCTTGCAAACTGCAACACAGTTTAAAAAAAGTTCAAGGATTTGTTACTATGGTGGAAAAATTTAATCCCAATCAGGAAATCAAAGATCTCAATCTCCAATAGTAAAGAATTCTGAGTAATTCCACACAGCCTTCATTTGTAATTGATGGAGCTAAATTTCTAGGATCATCAATAGTCAGACCGAAGCAAGTTTGCATTTAAATGCACAGAACTCAATAAATGAACCTTAATAGACAACTGCACGATGACTACACTCAAATAGTAGAAAGTGTACATAGATCATGCAACTAACAAAGAATCCTATAATGATTCTTTATATCCAATTGCTACCAAATTGTACAAAAGTTCATATCAATCAATTCATAAAATATAAGATCATTAAATTTCTAAGAATACATCAGCCATTTGCATAGCATACTTGTGAAACTTTTCACATACAAAGATTAACTTGGCAGCACTAAGGTAAATCACAAAGATTGTGTGTCCGGATCACAAAGATTATGTTATTCTAATAGATGGAAAGTTTTGCAATGTTGAATTACTAAAGGGAAAGCAACACAGGCCACTCTTTTAGAGCTTTTGTACAGGAGAAACATATAAGAACTTAGCTTTTGGAACCTAAACTGTCCTAAAGCAAGCAAAGAGTAATAGGGTCCTAAAACAAAGGAATAACTTGACTACACTGCCTAACCCAAATCAGTAGGAAATAAGTAGTCAACAGTAATATCAATAATTGAGGAATTGCAAATTAAGAAATTGTATATAGCACAAACCTGCAGCATTTATCACAAAAAAATTTGTCCTCGGCATTCAAAGTCTCAGTGGAACTAAAATTTTTCAAGCAGCTTGTTATTGAACTATTTTGTTCAATATCAAGACTCAAGTCAAAAAAAGTTTCATCCCGAGCTGTAACTGTCTCGCATCGCAAGCACTTTGTCTCATTGGTAAGAATTCCCTGACAAAAAGAGTAATAAAAAGATTAGCAATCATTATGCTACTAATCAGTAGAACACGAACATCAGCTGATACACAACCACATACAGATGAAGAAAAATAAAGCTAGATGATAATTGTTCTATTCAGCATTCAACTATCCTACAATATGGAGTAGCACCTGAAAATTTTTGTGCACCCACGTAACCAGTGGCTCTTTTCGAACACCATTTGCTTGACCATTTGCTGGGCCATTTGCAGTCTTTTCAGTTGGAGATGAACTTTCTGGATCACTTTTTGCAGCTTCAGACTCTTTCTCCAGTATGTCAACAAGTTCATTTAACAAGAAATTCAAGAATTCATGAGCATCCTACACGTAGGAGGAGGAAACAAGAAGATAAATATCTATTTCCTTCTACATCTTCTGGAAATAAGGAAAAAAGCAAACCCAAGAATTTTAACTATTACATCTGTCCAAAACTAACCAACAAAAAGACAAATCGTTACACGAAACTTAGAAAAAAGTCCACGCTAGATTTACAAGTTGCCTGGAAAAAGTAAATATATACATATCTAGCAAAAGTGGAAGCTTGCATCTGAATAATATGGTGTACTCTTCAGATGTTACTAAAGCCACTTGCAAAGGTGATATTCATCTCCAAAGGCTATTCAAGTTTTAAATGGATGATGACAGCTTATTATCATTATTTCCTAATTATATCTTCATTTGTAAGCTTTGGATGTACTATTTTCAGCATCTTTGGCCTTTTGACATAAATGCAACTGTTCCCAAAAAAGCTCATTTTCAGTTATGGATAAACAAACCTGGTGCATATAGCTGCGAAAAAGCTCATTTTGTTTCTTCAACCTCTGTACAAAGCGCTTTGGAGCAATGACACCTGTTTTCTTTTTCTGAGAACTTATCTACACACAACAAAAAAGGGGGAAAAAAATACAACTGTTGGCCTCAGCACCAAGGCTGAAATGGTTAAGTAACAACCGCCATGATATAGGTTACAATTTCAAAACGTTAAAAAATAGAAGGAAAAAAAGAAGCAAAAAGTTAAGTAATAAACCAAAATAAATTTATTATGCAAAAGACATAAATTACGAATGGCACAACTTAGTTGAGATTTATATATAAAGAACAAAATTTCCCAAATGCAGCACTTTGCAGGAAGAGTAATGTCTCTTGAAAGAAAAACAATTACAAACAAGGATTTTCAAAACAAGTAAACCAATATATAGAAAAAATTCAATTGATTTTTTTTTTTTCCAATAAAAACATGAAAAGAAGCCTGTGAAATCACCAAGACAGGAAGGCAGATTTATCAAGAGAGGATCATGGGTAAGCAATAGTGTAAGACCTTCCATTCAAGTCATATATAAATAATCACAAAAGTGTAATGTAGCAAACTAAACCCTATGAAAGCTGCCCTCAACAATGCAATACAAGTAAGAAATGGAACTTTCTTTTTCAATTAAGGACAGCTGGAGGCCGCTGTTAGATGATTTTTGCTGTTTTCTTTTTCCTGCTCTTTTGAATTTATTTCTAGAGACATGTGGTCCACTTTCTTGTATTCCTTCTTCTTATAAATAACTCTCTTGTTTCTTATCTCATTTTTTTTTTAAAAAAAAAAGTAGAAATGCATCCCAAAGAAGCATGAGATAGAAGAATTTATTGCTTCGAACTGTATAATTTGTAGTCTGAAGAGCACTCTACAAAAGGAAACCAGCAAGTCATCAATCATCTAAGGGCTGGACAAGACAACTTTCACTAGTTAAACTGACAGGACCTTCCATGATTTTGATCACATCACATATTATAAGTAGTCAGAATGAATAATAATACTCTTCATGTGCTTACCACCTAAATGTAAACCTTGATTAGTTACCCACCAAATCATAAACATCATGTCGAGATGACAATCATTAGGCAGTCAAGCACTCTCAATTTCTTATCTCATGAAAAACAAAGGTGTCACAAAAACCATTAAGGTTATGCCATTCATATGTTAAGGTGAACATTGAAAAGAAGAAGAGTTTTAAGCAATCAACATACGAGAAAAAGTGTGGTTTGTCTAAAATATACTGCAGCAACATTGTCAAGCATAAATAACCCATTCTACAATGTCACACAAAATTTTACATTTTTGAGAAGCAAGATTTGCATGCTTAAAAAAGATGGGATTCATCATAAGATAATAAGTAGATTTTTTTTAGATACTGCTAATTAGTAGATGGGACAGCACTATTAGTAGTAGCATTACCTGTGTAAATAAGTCTGCCAAGCATGTCAAGAGATTCTCTTCAGCATCCCCAATGTTCTTATTATTTGAGTAGTATTCCAGCAATTGTTCTCGAAATGGGACACAAAAATAAAGCGCCTGCATAGAAATCAGACTTTGCAATAAGAAATAAAAAATATAAAGCACCAATATCTGGAATAAGTGACAAATTCATACCAAGGGATAGATAAACAAAGATATATGTATGTGGATGTTGCTTCAGATAAAGAAAATGCCAATTATTTACAAACATTAAAATTCTCAGCATAGCTCTTAAGTCAAGTAGAGACAACAAGAGATAATTCAAATGGAAACTGTAACTTAAACACAAATAAATGGCAGGTACTTAATATATGCATGCAAAAATTTGTATTCAAACTGAGTACATTGAGCACGATAGATACAGTCCAGTTTAGACAATAAAACACCAAAACAAGATTGCTAATTCAACTCACTGAGCAGTCAATTCTCCACTAACACTTTAAATGTCAAAACTATCAAACATAAAACTAACTGAATTCGAAAGATAACCTAGGCTGTTTAAAACCTTAACTTCAAAAAAATAGATAATCTCCTATTTCAAACATGAAACACACCCATTTTATACAAAGTCAGTCACAAATTACACTTACAATCATATGCACAAAAAGAGATAGTTTATCTCACCCATCTTGTAAACCCTAATTAACATATTCTCAAATACTTTTTGTATGTGTGCCATTATTTCAAAAATAAAAAGAAAAAACATATTATACACAAAATCAGTAACTAATTACACTTACAATCACACATAATAAGAGAGAATTCTCACCCATCTCGTGAACCATAATTAACATGTTCTTAAAACTTCTTGTATGTCTGCCACAATTAATTTTTTTAAATATTTCTTTTATTTTCTTGTTCGTTTATTATTTTCATTTCTCGATCGGCGAAGTACACTAAAACAACCCTAATTGAAGATTGATGCACCGCGATTTTAAAACAAGCGAAACAATCACTTAAATCTAAATTGATTAGTAAACAACAGTGTCTCGGTCAAAACAAAAATAAAAGTCAAATTTCAAGCGAAAAATCTAATTTCTAAACAAATCAAAATAAATATCAAAATCCGAAATCGAGATAATTCATCGAAACAAGAAAAGTCAAATAATGACGACGACGAAACCTGCAAAACGCTGTTACAATAGCAAGTGTTGCCGAAATTCTCCAAGCCGAAATATCGCTCGCCTTCGGGAAACTGGTCGCCAAGAGCTTTCTCGAGTTTGGAGCCCGCAGCACCCATCAGAAAAGACGTCAAATTTGAGTTCAGATCTTCTCCCTCGCTCGGTCCGATTCAACTCAGTGCGATTCGATCTCTATGAAAAAGAATAAACTTTTGTTTGTCGTTTTAATTGAATTGAACGAAGAATTTGTTAGGGTTGGTTTGGGGGAAACAGATTCAACCAATTTTCTTTTTTCCTTTTTTGGTTTTCTTTGTTTTTGGGTACTGCAGAAACAGGAAGGGAAGAGAAGGAAATCAAATTAATAAGAGGGGTGGAAGAAAATAAAATAAAACAAAAGAAAGATTGAAAATGAGGGCCTCTTTTTTAATTAATTATTTTGCCACTCCTGACTATTTGCTGTTGCCACTCCACGTCACGTGCTGCCAAGCTGTAAATTGGGTAAATGAGAAAATAGAAGGAGAGTAAAAATTAATTTTTAATTTACAAATTTATTAAAAAAATAATAAAACAAAGAAGAAAAGATGAATTGAAAAAAAAAAATTAAAAAAACCAGCCAGCAGCCTTGTCTGTATTCCACACAGTTGGGTAATGTTTAGTGCTCAAACGAAGCAACTATTGGCACAAACACAAATGAAAGAAGCGAAAATGTTTGATCTTTCCATTGCTTCACCGACAACAATTACTTTTCCCACCAAACCCATTTCCCAAATCCTTCTTCAATGGCATTCAAATTCCTCATTCGTGGCCCATTTGCACGCCTTTGTGGCAGACGACGTCATCCGCGAGCCGACCTTCTTCGTCGGTGGTCGTGATGGCAAAGAGAGAAGAAGAAATGAAGGAAATCCAGGCCAAAACGACAAAGGAAATCAACGAAGAGGTGGTTGATTTGAAAGGTGAGCTCTTCATGCTCCGGCTGCAGAAATCAGTCCTAAATGAGTTCAAGTCTGTCAAGATAAATGGTCAACCTGAATTACAGAAGTTGAAATCTGCAGGAAGCAATTGCATTGAGCTTGAAGAAGGTAATGACATCAAGTAAGGAAAAGCAGTCTGTTGAAGTTATCTGGTAGGCTAAATAACAATGAGTTTGCTGAATCCGTCATTAGTTGTATTAGCTGGAAGATTAGTGGTAGTTTAGTCTGTTATGAAGTTGTTTGTTAGTGAGCTGTATTGGTAGTTTGGTTAGTTATAAATTCTGAAAATTAAGGGAATTTAGTTAGCTGATTTTATGATTATTTTGTTAGAAGTTTCTGGAATTGTTCCGTACATATAAATAGGTTGTATTCTTCGTATTAATAATACTAAGAACAGAACCAGCAAAACAGAATTTCTTAAAACTTTCTCTCAAGTTTTCTTGGAAACCAAACACTTCCTGATTCTTGATTAAGTCCAGCGAGTTTCTGTCGTATGCGTAAAAGGGTATTATCTTTTTTCTCAGTTTTCTTGCTTTACTTTGCATTAGTTGGAATTTTAACTGAGTTTTCATTTCTGGATTTATTCTAAATTGTGTAAAGTTTGCATCTTTCAACTGTTTTCTTTCTTGTGTATGAGAGTGATATGATACACAAAATTTATCTTATTTTTCGTTTTAAAAGTAAAAGATAAACCTTGTTGAAGCCTTATCTTCAATAAAGGAATCTTTATGCATGTTGGATTGTATGAACTTAGTGGGTGAAGAAGTAGCTTGTTGCGGGTTAATGAAATATTGCAAGACAATGTGACAGTCCAAAATGCAAATCTCCATGGCTACCAAATGCTATTTATAAGACTGTTTTGGTTCCGGTGAATGTAGTTCGAACTACAGGGAAAGGCTGAATAATAATGTTGCTTGACGTTGGCTAGAAATTACTCGACAGCGGATGGTCAACTGGTAGGTATTTCCCTGTTTAAATGCTGAACAGAGCTTTTGTTTACTGATTTCGAATGGTCAGATGAGATTGTGATATCTTTGGATGTGTCTTTCACCACTTTCATTTGGTAGTATGTATGGTTTTGGCTTGGAGAGAGTGGGAAAAGAGGCTAGGGGTGTTGTGAAAAGGATGGTTGCAAATTTGGATCATGCCCATTATTCACTGAATAGGTTTATGCATGCAAGCTAAAGCCTGAAGGTTGAGCAGTACCTGGCTGTAGTACTATATTATGCATCAACTGAATAGAAAAGAATTACCTCAAGAATATTCATGTGGCACCATAACGGGTACTTAAAAAGCCAGTTTCATGCTACCATACCTTGCAAACTAGTTAGGAGCAATATAGTCAAGTTAGCAGCCTAACATGTGCAGGTCGTATCTTTCATTCGGTATTGAATATCTCCTTCCATCTCTCATGTTCTTCACTTATGTAAGTAATTCTTTAATCTTTAACACCAATTGGATTTATTCATTTTGCTTTTCAATTTTCATGCTTGTATCTTTATTGGCTAGTTCTTCACTTATGTTCTGTGTGCCTTTTGGGGAATTCTACAAGATGTTTGAGACTGCTCTTTATATCATACAAACCTTGAAATTTAGTATTATACTATCATACTAATTAGAGTGTTTGTTCTCAATTGAAAGATCACTTGCATGCTTACTGTTAGATGGGAAAGAGAGCTTGAGGACGGAATTAACAAGAGATTGTCAAGAAAGCTCGATTGACAATTGAAGAAGAGCATTGTGGTTAGACCACCTCCATCATTGAAGAAGTTGCAAGAGGAAGAGGCCGCTGCAGAAGCTGAGAAATCTGCATGAGCCATCTAATTACACACTGCAGATAATGTACTTTCATGAGTGAAAGCTCTTCAAATCATTGCAGATTTCCTGATGCAGACAATTTTTTGTGTATAATGTTCTGTTGTTGTAGGTTTGTTTCTGTTTTGCTGTGATATATTTCATTTCTCCTACTATGAAACAAGGTTGAGGAAGTGACAGTTCTATTCAAATTAAATTCGCATATCTATTACCTCTTCTGATTTTAACGACAAGTTCTCTCACATAGTGAGCACTGTTGGTAATCGATATTCATTGGATGTTATTGAACTCACCATTGCTGAAAGAGTGAAAAAAAAAAAAAAATCCCAAGAACCCAATGTTGCTCCACATTTAGTTGTCTGGGAAAGAGTTCGGTTTGCTGTTGGTCTAGGTTTCTACTCTTTGCGAATATGGTGGGCCTGTGGGGAGATTTGAAACCTGCTTGAATCTGTAGCTATTTCATTTGCCTCCAGTTAGGACAAGACAATGACCACATTTACATTTTTTTAAATATACGGTTACTTGACCTTTCAGTTTAGATTGGAAAGTGCTATATCAGTGACTCATATCTTACCATTACTTATTACTTTTGAAGTTCTCATTTGAGGTTGATTGAGGTATCAATGTGCCAGGAGTTCTGTTTTTGATCTTTCTTACATGAAACATGCTTCCTCGTTGTCTAAATCCTTTTACATATCTAACTGCAAGTTTTCGTTTGAATGGTTGGGGATGAGGTTGAAATTTGAATTGATGAAGTCCCAGACACCTGCAGTTGGTGGCATCTTCCTATACTCGGTTGCATGATTCATCTACTACTACTACAGTTCTTTCGAATTAACTTGGCTGAAAAACACTAGGCAATATAAGAAGAGGGTATGCCTAACTTTAGGCTGCAGTAAAATTAAGTGAAAATATCCTCAAATAAAGAACCTGGCCTAGTGATTGGCGATTGAAGAGAAGGGTTCGGGTCCCCGTTTAGTGGGGGACAGACCCCAGATTTCCAAGGCAGATAGTCGAGCTGCACTTATCCCATGACCGCATCTAATTAAGGCATCTAATTGAATATGCAAGTCTGGAAAAAAAAAATGTGACCTAGGCCTTACTTTCCCATGGAAGCTATTTGAGCTGTTATTTGATGTAGACATGTTGATGAAACTTTGACTTTTATCATCAGCCTTTGACATTATAAATGGGAACCTTACCAGTTATATTACAACTGTTCCAATTAAAAAAAACCTGAATGTTTGAAAACAAAAGGTTTGTTTCCTTAGTTCACGCCATAATTTGGATCTGTGAAAGGCCAGAAAAATCAAAGATTCTTTCCAATGCTTTGATCTGTTCTCCCAACTAAGTCAAATTTTGAGTTGGCAGCATGCAGCTTCTTTTTGGTATTACATATGAAAACTTGTTCTGGTGAAATGTTGCCTACCTTATGGTCAAAGTATGCATAGTTTATTGACATTAATTTTCTCAAAATAATATCTTCATTAGTTGTTACCATCTCCCACCGCGCGAAATCTTCATCTCTTCACACGCAGCTGGCTAGTTAGCTTTGACTTTGACCAGATTCTTATTCTTTTATTAGCTTACATGCAGTCATCTTAACTAGAATTCCTGCAACAGATCTTTCATCTTTTGCTCTGACTTCTTCTTCATCTCCAGCTTCAAATCATGCAACCCCTATGGCAGCAGCTTCTGCAACTTATGAAGCTTTTGATTTTATCTCTGATCTCTTTCTCCCTTTCTTCGTACTTGCCATTCTTCCTACAAAACTGGTGTAATATAAGGTATGTGCTTCCCCCTTCTTCTCTCTACTGCTACTGCTTTAGACAGTGCTGCCGCTCCTGTTGGAAACATGTTTTCAAATTGTTGTTCTTGTCTGGTATAAACATTTTGGAGATACATTCATTGATGCTGCTAGAAAGTTTTTAGATTATTGATGATAATCTCTTTTTTTTTTTTTAATACACAATTTTTATATTGATTATATATTATTAAATTAATTTTAATTAAATAATTAAATTATATTTTATATATACATTAATTATAATATATTAATTACACATATTAAATTTGATTTTAAAAATATATTAATTTAATAATTAAAAAATTAGTATAAAAATTATATAAAATTAAATTAAATTATAATTATTAAAAAATAAATATTTATCAAATATAAATAGATAAGATTAATAAGTATTGTGAATGAATTTTGGATTAAGATTGGGCCTCTTTAAATGGGCTTTGAAATTGAGTTGTCTCGTTAAGAATTTAATTAAGCCCATAATTGTAGTTTTCATTGGAGTGAGGCCCAATAGATTACGTTCTCATTGGGGGTTTATCCTTTGCTTATGGAGATTGGGTTAAAATCAGTGGCCCAAATATAAATACCTAATCCATGATGATAAATTTGTGTGTATAATATTAGCATTCTTATAAGATTTAAAATTTAAATTTTGTCTGTATTAGTATTAAAATCAGATATAATTTTAAAAAATATATTCATTTTTTTTTTTAAAAATAACTAAGTATTTCACATCGGGCAATGCTATATGATTGAGAGTCATGTTTCAAATATTTTTAGATTAAAAGATAATTAAATTAATATTTAATTATAAAATAGATAATATATATACTTAGGCTACTGATTAGGCTATAAATTACACTACCATGTTTAACTATTCTTTAATCTAAAGATCCAACTAATTTAGAGGGGAGTTTGTGTCGTTGTAAATTTTAAAATAATTTACTTTTTGTTGTGCTAAAAAAATAATTAATTTTAAAAAAAAATTAGTTAAGTGTTTGATAAATTTTATTTTTAAAAATAGTAATAATTTTTTACAGATAAAATTTACTTTTTAACTTTTTTAAGAGTATCAGACAGTCTGGTTCATGAAAATGAGATTTATGAAAAATCACGAGTTGTTTTTGGTTTAGGCTATGTAAGAAAATAGAGTCTAGCACGGACCATATGTCTAACTCCCACACAAATTGTGTCAACCTTCAATGAACTTTAATATTTAATAATTTAAAATTATTTATTTAGCATAAATATAAATAAGTCTAGGAGCCAAGCTCTTAGTCCGTGGGCTTGAACTTAGCCCAAGGTTGTGGTGAGCTAGATTTAATGGAAGAGTTAGATTATTATGACGATAATAAAAAATTAATTATAAAATTGACGAGATTAATTATATAATTAAGTAGATAATATTAATGAATTTGTGATATTAATTTTAAAAAAAAATTTTATGTGAGATTATTTTATTATGTCAGTATTATTAATGTAGTGTGATTATTTAATCAATAAAATGAGAAAAACACATTCATTAGTAGTAAGTGAAAAAATATAATAAAAAATTATTATATTAATTAAATAGTAAAATTTTTTAAATTTTTTTATTTACTATTAATTAATATATTTTTTTATTTTATTAATTAAATAATTTTACTATATCAATATCAATAAAATAATTTTACTATATCAGTACTACTAGCATAAAAAAATAGTTCAATTTAAGACTTTTTTTAATTTTAAATAATAAATTGACTCTCCCTCTTTATGTGTTTGTGTGTTGAATACGCATCAGAGATAATTAATTAATTAATAGATCATTAATTAGCATAAAACCATTGCGAGTATTAGTTCGGTTAATTAAGTTGTGATTGAGATATATATTGAACTGTCAATCTCACTATCCTTCACTGTCCTTAGCTGTTAATTAAATGATGTCATTGCCGATGGAAGTTAAGCCAACAAATAATTAAGTCTTACGTAGTAGTTGGTAAAATTATAATTAATTAACTATCAGTGATTTTTTAATTATTATAATCTAATTTTATAATATTTTATTAATAATCCATAATGTTGGGCATAACAGTTGAGAAAATTATGGCTAGTTCTCTTCAGTATCTACATTCTATGAAGAGTAACATAGAAGATATCAACAACATTTGTTGATTATTAAAATTTTAATAAGAAATCACTGATTAATTAAATTTAATCTTTAATTAATACAAAGAACCCCTAAAATTAAACCCAATAGGGTTTCAAAACCCTAGAATTCATAAGAGCAAGTGAACCTTTCCACAAGCAAGTATCATTGAAATGGTAAAGATATGATGAAAGCAGCATAGATTTTTGAGACCCCACTTTTGAATTTTAATTAATTTCGTGCTTAAGTATTAATTTGAAATTAATTAATTAATTTAGGGTTTGTTGGGTGTATGAATAGTTTGACTAGGAGAAAGTTGGTGTAATTTGATCGATGCATGCCCTCAGAAATAATACTATTCACGTGTAGTAGACGTAATATGATCAATCAATATGTATTAATTTCTTAATTATTAATTAACTGTTTAATCTAATTTAATTGTTTTTTAGATAGCCAATCTGTTGGTGTTTGTATTTGTTTAATGAACAATGCTTACGATGCTGAGATCAACTGTCATTTTCATTAATCAGAAAGAGAGAACATTCCAGTTGATTAAGCCATTTTAATACACATATTAGACAAGACTTAACTTAAAATTCATACGAAAAGAGATTATCTCTTAATATGAAACCATCTATTAACTAGATTAACGCAATACTTGATTTTTATTAAATTATAACAATGATCATAAACAAATTAAATTATTATTTTTTTTAATTATAAGAAATTTAATCAAAATAAGTTTGATTTTGTTAATGATCTTTATTATTTTAAGAAGTTAATTAATTAACTAATATAAATATTAATTTTATAATTACATATAAATAAAGAAAATACATAACAAAAACTTGGGATTGTTTAATTAATTAATTTTTTTTTTATTGCATTTGCATGGAAAGGGAAAGACATATAGAGAATCAAATACGTGGCATGAATAAGAATAGAAAGTCTGAGTTTAGTTGTATTGGGTAGAAACTTAACAGAGCAAGCAAATCAGTTGTTTAGCTGACACTACAACTATACATGTTGTTAATTAATTATAATTAATCTACTATTTAATGTGACTTCACTACCCTCGAATCAAACCTGCTCTCCTCTTCTTTTTGATAGCAAGAAGAACAAGGTGGTCCACCCGACAAGGATCCCCAGTTCAGGAAGCAATCTTAATTTCTGTTCTGTGAAAAATCTAATTGTCTTTTACTTGCTTTCGTGAATATTTAGGGTTTCTTTGAAGAGTAGAACTTGTTGCCGACAGGTGAAAAGAGGAAATTAGACAGAAAACATATAAATTAGGATTTGATCATTCATTAGTTCTCGTTACTTTGACAATGTGTGGAGTGTGGCAATTCACTGATGATGTTGTTGTTCATCTTTTTAATACGAGTTTAGGTTTGAAATTGTTTGCTTGTGATGTAAGAGTTTTATGGCATTTTCTTTGGACAAATTGGACCCCCGATCTTGCTTCTATATCAAAATGGCCATCCCCAAAACTATATGTTTGCATACACATACATGATTCATGTATGATACAATGTTATACGTGTACGAATTCATATATTTCTTTGTTATTTCTCCTGTATAGAAAGTTTAGAATGCATCAAAGATAGAACACATAATTAATGATATTATATCGTTTTTACATTATATTTATTGTAAATTGTTATACGAATAACGTTGTGTTGTATTTTTGATGTATTTGGAACCTTTTTACACTGTTAGATATTCATTCATAACCAACAAGTTTTGTTCGCATTGATGGTAAGTACGAAGTAACTCATTGAACCTAGAAATGAAGCTCGAGGACGAAAAATCTAAGAATTATTTTCTTTTGTATCTCCGTTTAACAAAAATCCGTAGTTATTAACAGTGAAAAGTGCATTAATTTGGTGATATTATGACGAAGAACTGCTGCATGTTTCCGATAATTATTGATTAACAACGAATGATTATTTCTGTCTCTTTCAAAGCTTTGCTTGTATACGTGTGTGTATAACATCTACACATGCATGCAGGACAAGGAAGAAAAAGACGAAGGAATCATCAACGAATGCCATTGACGAATTCTCAAGGTGTAAATTAAATTGAACGAAGAATTTAATTGTTGTGGATTTCAAAATATGGTAGAAATATTAGAGCATTTGCTGCACCAACTTCTGCTCTAACCATCTCAACAGCCTATTTGGTCAAACCACTCGTATCTATCTATGTCGGTATCTCTCTGTGAGTTTTTCGCTTTTTATGGACAACCGTGAACGTAGCTTTTTTCGCAAAAGCACTTTTTCCCAAAGGAGTTTGGAGATAATATAAGTTTTGGTATGTGTAGATATTTTTACCGAAGCACTTTTTTCCAAACATTGCACGCAGATGCATATGCATTGAAGCATATCATTGTATTAAAGCCATATATAAATAAGAGAAAGAGAGATTGGCCTATGAGAGACGAGTTTGGTCTAAATGCAAAATCATCAAGCAAACGTGAAAAGAGACTACACTTTTAAAATATGTTTTGCATATGTAAGAAGAGCAGACGGCAGATGTCAAAACTCAACATGTCACGCAATGGAAACAGAGCAGACGACGACAACAACCACAATGATCACAAATTACTTGTAATTTATATTACATCAGGCAATGGAGGCAGGCCCCTATTCCTACCACCTTTTTCTAGTTTGAAATATGTTCATGTTTCTTAAAATTATTCCCTACTTTGAACTCAGAGTAAGATACAGTACTTGTACAACATCATCGATATGCTAGAATTAACATACAATATTCGAATTCTCAATGCAGAAGTTACACAGAAAGATTACTACGAGTGTGTATACAAATCTCTACCCGAATTTTAGCCTGCACGACAATGGAGATAGTAAATATGATACTTGAACAAAGGAATCCCTCCCAGTTTGTTCGTTTTTAACGTGACATGTGGTACTCTTCGATTGGTAGAGGACTAGGGTTTCAGAGGAGCAAGCAGCCGGAGAGGAGCAAAACCCTATATTGTAAGTGGGGTACTAAGCAGGGTGCTACTGCGTAAGCTGGGGGAGGGGAAATTAAATTATAGAATTAAAATTTGAGGACCCATGTGTGATTTGTATATTATATGGATGTTTTATTAATAATAGGTGAAGTAATTCAGTATCAGTAAGAGCATCCATCCATGCAATCAGTGACGATACATATTGCGTGCATGGAATGAGTTCTTCAGACCATTGACAGCTCGACATCTGTGCAATCTTGATTTGCTTCTGATGATGATTATTTATCTTAATCACATCCTAATCAAAATGTGACATGTGATGCATGACCAGTTCTTCATGAAAACCCCATGTAGCTCCCCACTTCTTTACATAATTACCATTCTTGCCCCTCTTCAATCCCCTTGCTTTAAGTTAACAACATTTGTTAATTAATCTTTAATGTTCATTTAATTATGCTTAAATAAAGCATGCATATTTCACTGGATCATTGCCACTTTTAGAGAAGAATCTTCTTCTAATTTGAACTTCTCGTCAAATACAAATGTAATTAGTGATTACTACTAGGTAATAAGGATATTAACGTAATTAATTAAATTATAATCAGACGCTATAATTATAAATAAACATATTACATAGGATTTGAAGACCTGTTACCTGCATAATTATAAACCCTAATTACTGAATAAAATATGTTGTACTACTCATGATTATTAAATTAATTATCCTATGTTACTCTTCTTAACTATTGCATTAGAAGTATGACATTTTGCAACTTGACTTCAATTATTTCATGCAATTATCTTCGTGTTTTCGATATATATTATCAAACATGCATGATAGATAAGGGACCATAACTACATAATTAATTTATAATTAATGAAAAGTTGGCAAGTGATCCATCACAGACAGTTTGGCTTCAATATGTTTGTGGGTCTCTGACAAATTAACCAGCTAAACACAAAATTAGGGTCCGCTTTCTTATACGATTATTCAAAGAAGTACGTAGAAATATTTCAAAATTAACAAAGATTGGACATAGAATAGCATTCGATTAAAGTGTGCACTCAATTCAAGGACAGGAAAGAGAGAAGGAAAATGGTTCAGTCGTTTTCGTACAGCGAATCAGAAGATAACACGTACGTCACACTTGTTTTACTTTTTTGGGGGTTTAATTGAACAAGAGACATGTGCCATTTGCTCGTGCAAATCTGTGTTTATAAATAGAAAGATACATTTGATAGTTGGATTTGAGCGAGGCAGCAGGAAATAACCAGATACGAAGAAAAAAAGGTGGAAAAAATGGGAAGATCTCCCTGTTGTGATGAAACTGGCCTAAAAAAAGGTCCTTGGACTCCTGAAGAAGATCAAAAACTTGTCAAATATATTAAAAAACATGGCCATGGAAGCTGGCGAGCTCTCCCAAAACTTGCAGGTTACTTCCCTCTCCGTCTGATATGTTTCTTAGTTGTTTCAATTTTGCTTTTGTTATTGATTTGTTTTCATACTGCAGGTCTTAACAGATGTGGGAAGAGTTGTAGATTGAGATGGACGAATTACTTGAGGCCTGACATCAAGAGAGGAAAATTCTCACAAGAAGAAGAACAAACAATCCTCAATCTCCATTCCATTCTTGGCAACAAGTAATTGATTGCATGCTATCTGCAACACTCATTTCGTTTCCGTAAATTTGCAGCTTGTATTCTGATTATTGTTTTTTGTTTTTTCAGATGGTCAGCAATTGCAAGCCACCTACCGGGAAGAACTGACAATGAAATCAAGAATTTCTGGAACACACATCTGAAGAAGAAGCTTATTCAGATGGGATTTGATCCGATGACTCACCGGCCGAGAACTGATATCTTTTCAAGCTTGCCGTATCTTATAGCTTTGGCTAACTTAAAAGAGATCGTGGAAAATCATTCATGGGAAGAGCAAGCTGTGAGATTGCAAGCAGAAATGGCCAAACTTCAATATTTACAATATCTTCTTCAACCTTCAAACATAAATAACAACAACACTTCCCCTCTGACTGATATTGATACCATTAATCTTTTGAGCTCAATTTCGTCGTCATCGCCGCCGGGTATGGGCGGCAGCGGCGGTGCTGACTCTCTTCTACATCTCAACAATCCATTAATATCTTTCTCTCATATGCCGGATTTACAAGTTCCTTACCAAACTCCAATGACCAACAAAGACAGTACTACTACTCCGGCTGCGGAGTTTCCGGTGTTGAGACAAGGAGAAAACTCGACCACTTCTCCATGGCAGCAGCTTGCAGTGGCAGCAGCTTCTCCTTCAACTCATTCTCCTCCTTCCTTGGTGGCTCCGCCGGTAACGGAGACGTCATCGATCAACAATTTTGGAGATGCTTGTAGTACTTCTTCTAGCTATGGAGTAGCTCCTCCTTCAATTTGGCCTGAACTTCTCCTTGAGGACCCTTTGTTTTATGAGATTGCATAGTTTTTTTTTTTTTTTAATGCGAGTTTGAGATATATTTCAGGTTTTGAATTGCACCACCACCTTTGAATTAATGTGTATTAATTAATCTTATATTGAGCATATATTTTCTCTTAATTATTACATGTACTATCCTTCCTACATATGCATATATAACATCTTACTTTCCTTGTCAATATAGACCATTTTTACCATTATTTCTCCTCAGAGAAATTTTCAGGTGGTGAGAGATGCCCATACCTCACAAAATAGCTCCCAGAATAGCGTTACTGGTATTTTTCTTATGCAAAATGAGAGTGTTTTAATAGTAGTATGTATTTTGAAAATGCAAATATTCGCAGAAAAAGAAAACTATTCTATCGACGTACAAATTATACGAAGCAAGGTTAGCATTCATATTCATCTTTTACTTGATTATAACATGTAATGTTACTGATCAATAGCTTTGATTTGTATCTTCTTCACTCAATTCCCAGGAAAATTGTTTCATGTGTTGGAATTGTCATTGAACATTCATATCCACCCATGATATTCACCACTAAATTGCCAAGAAAAGGTGTGAAAATGTCTATTTATCAAGAAATAATTAACTCGTTGACATTTGTTATTAGTCAGTCTTCCTTGAACAATAAAGTACTTGAAAGAAAGCTTGCAACATGTTTCAAAATCTTTCTCACTAAGTTTCAACCTTTCATATCATATGTTCTCACTTTAATGAAATTTTCTCTGGAAACGAACAAAATTTACAGACGATTCTTTTTGAAAAGAGAGATAGCTAGGTCTTGCTGTTCACACATGAAATGTTGTTTTTCCTTGCTTTTTAAAAATCAATATATATATATATATGTATATGTAGCACATTTATAATAAATTAGCAAATAAATTAACATATGATACGTGGGAAAGTTAAGAAGAAGCCATTGACTGAACCTTTGGATCCAACTACTCTAGAGGAAGTGGATAATAAAGCAATTAATTAATAAATTAATAATTCGGGTTTAATAAAATGACAAATTAATTAATGTAAATTAATTAATTAATTGATTGATTGATTGATTATATGAGTGTATCGTAGACTGAAGTATTAATGTCAAAAAAGTGACGTAAAAGGATTCGCAATGATAAGAGGGACCCGAGTAGTTAGGAATTAATTAATTAATTAGTTAATAATTACTAGAATTAATTCTCTAATTGGGCAAGGATCAAAGATTTTCATTTTTCATTGTTTGAATTAATTTCTTCTGATCCAATTAATAATTATAATAGTGCATGTCTGCCACATGCATGAAAGTTAATTTCATGAAACTGTCGTATTACTAGACATTATTTTGAGTTCAGACCCTTATACTGAGATAAATAAAATTTGTGATTGATGGTTAAAGAATATAAAATGTTAATAATGTATTATATAAATTCAAAGGAATTCCTTCCTTCTTGATCTTTCATGCAGAATGCATGAAATTTATTAACCATAAAACTAACATTTTTGCCCATTTATATTAATTCTATTTGGTGTATTTTTTAACATTAATTCATTCCAATTTTTACTTTTATATATATATATATATATATATATATATTAAAATCAAGATCCTATGAATTGGCATTTAATTATGCAGTTTAATTCTAGTTTTATGAAATTAAAAAAAAGTTAACAATGTTCGATTGCACCTGGATATGAGTTAATGACATTTTAGTTCAAAACTTTAGAAAATATGGGTTTTAATCTTTGTGCTTCATAAAAAGTTAGAAAAAAATTAAAAAAATTGTGACAATAATAATAGAGAAATCAAATCCTTTGGACATGAAGTCACAAACTTCATAGATCATAATAACAAAAATAATAAATGAAATAATATCAAAATAAAATATTAACAAAAAAGTTTAATATTTTTAAATATTTAAAGACATGCAAAAAAAAAAATTAATATTTTTAAATATTCAAGAACATGCACATGTACACATTCTCAAAAATATAATTTTATATTAATTACATATATTAAATTTTGTAAAAGAATTATTGAAAGTTTATTGTTTTATTGGTTAAAATATTGTGCAAGAATTTATGTAAAAAGTTTTGTGTGATAGATCCCACTGCTAGTTAAAGATTTTGAGTTCTAGTATTCTCCTCTCAAGAAGTTAATGTGTGTGTGTGTATTTGCGAATGAATTAATTGATTTTTTTTAATATTTGTAACTCAAAAAAATTGAGTAAAATAAAATAACATTATTTTATTTAAATAATTTATAAAATAATTTTTATTTACATTTTAAATTTTATATTTATTTTATTTAAATAAAAAATTATTTTTTATTTAATTCTTACAAGATATTAAAAAAAAACAATCATTTCATAAATTTTTCTTAAAATATTATAATTTTATACTATCAAATCATATTTTTTTCTTCAAAAATAATATCGTATTGTATATTATCATTTTTTAAGTCTTTTTTCAAGAGTAATATTTTTTTTTTCTCTAAAATTAAAAGTTTTAACCAACCATACTGAACTAAAACTGGTATTTTTGCATATTTTTGGACTAATAATCTTAAGCCATATTACAGAGTAGTTGGGTGTGATTAAACCTAAATAAAAGAAAGATTATTGTGTCTCTTAAAATCAACTGGCAGGTAGTGATGGGTTATGTCGGGATGGCAACTAATTAATTGGGATTATTTCCAACTTTAATTTGACGGTCGCTCTTTAATTCCATTGAAAGAGTTAGGTTTGTGACAGATTATAAGTTTGACTTCATTTTCGTTAATAATGTAATTTTTTTAATCTTTTTAGGTAAAAATAAAATGCCCCATGTTAGAAACTCTTGAAATTTCTTCAAATGAAAAGAATCATAAGGTTCTAGAAATTGAGGGTCAATTATGTACTAGTGTCAATAGATTTGTGATATTTGACCACGGCCACGATAAGTTAAAATATTTACAACTGCTGTGAAATTTAAAATATGCAAATGGTAAAAAGTAAGTATGAAAACAATTATTATATGTACAAAAGAATGGAAGAAAAGAAACCTAAATTATAAGACTATATTTGTACTCTATTTCCATGGTGGGTAGGTAAACCTTTTTTGCTTCCATTTTCTTACAAGGAATTGACTGGGTAGGTAAACTTTTTTGCTTCCCTTTTCTTACAAGGAATTGACTGTAAAAATTAATAATTAAATATCTTAAAATTAACTAATTCTTTAATTAATTAACTTCACTAATTAATTTAACTTAATTACATGCCAAAGTATTGAGAGAGTTTTAGATGAAATAGTTTTATTATGTTAGTATAGATGATATAGTAGAATTATTTAATTGACCAAAGAAAAAAAATTATTTATTAATAATAAATAAAAAAATTTAAAAATAAATTTTATATATTTCTACAATAAAATTTAATTTTGACTTTTTTTTATTTACTATTAATAAATAATTTTTTTTATTAATTAAATAATTTTATTATATTATTTTTATTAATGTAATAATATTATTATGTTAAATACTCTCTCCAAATCATTTTGTTTACAAGTATTGGGTACTGTATCGTGCATTGAGTCTTGTTTAGTAAACTACATTTCGAGCTAATGTTGAATGAATACCAAGTACTTGGTATCAAAAAGTCAAAATGGTAATGCATGCTTTGTCAAAGCAAGTAACATCAAAATATATACATTAGAATTTTTCAACACACGCCTAGATTTCATCTCTTCACAAAGTCAAAATATCTTTTTTAAAAAAATGAGATTCAAGTTTGCCTAATCCTATTGCCTTCATTAATTTGATTTTGACTAATATTTTCAGTACTTTATCGTATAATTTTGTTGATGGTTATTATAATTATCTTTTAATTATTTTGTTTAATTATTATATTTTATTATAATATAAATTCAATTTATTTAACTAAAAGTATCAACATGTAAAAGTTATTTTAGATGTGACTCCATTAATAACATGAAATATGACAATTAAAGGTTTGAGCTTAGTAAAGATAAGGCATCGATTATTTTAATTGATAAATACATTAAATCAATGACGATCAAAGAAATTTGAGAAGGATTAGATTATATATCAAGAAGTGTGTAAAGAAAGCTAATAGCTATGGGAAAATTTTATTGTAGCCTAGCTGTAGCTTTGCTTTCAAGAATTTGGTAACTCGCGTGACATCGTGATTCACAAAGTTTCTCTAGCTCCTCTTTTTCATATCTATGTACTATAGACTTACCATATATTATGGTATTATGGGTCAGGGTGGGTTTGGTATATTAGTATTGATAATATAATAAGGTCAATTATACATTTCCTTGTTATTAATTTCTGTTTATTAAATTTAATGGTTCATACTATAAATAATCTTCAGCATTTTTCTAAACATTAAGATTAGTGCCTGAGCGCACACTTTTAACCAAGTGACTTTAAAATATTGCAATGGAGTTGGTAGCAAAGATGAATGATTGATGCTAGTTGGAATTAATTTATTAATGAAAAAGGGCATGTCCCAATTCATTTCATAATTGTACCATCAACAATTGTGGCAGTTTTAATTAATTTTCCCAGCAGCATGCATCAGACAATGCATTAACTAGCCAGTATGTGATAGCCACCTACAAGCAAATGAGACTTGTCTTGTATAACATAATATGTGTGAGTGTGTGATTATTAATGATTCGTATTTTTATTTATTTATTTTTATCCACAAAATTTAAACGAAATTCAAGTGTGATACATATTTCATGGAATAACGATTGGATTGTGCGAGGGTTGGGGAGGGATTAATTTAAGAGTATATAAATAGTATAAGAAATTATATAAATAATTAAAATTTTTTATCCTAATTTTATATATACATGTATTTATATTCATTAATTAAAACAATTATCATAGAAGAGAAAAATAAATTATTTGTCACATCTTTAAAGTTAGAATTTATGATTTAAAATT
>CP135536.1:8208002-8241848 GCA_032402905.1 Khaya senegalensis
TTTAATAAATTATTAAATTAATTTATTTTAAACAGTTAAAATATAATAATTAATATTTTATATTTATATTTTTATATTTATTAATCATATATAACGATGGTGTGTTATTAACAATAAAAATATATTAATTTAATAATTTAAATATTACGTAATTTATTAATTAAATAATTTTATTATATTATTATAATTAATAGAGAAAAAAAATTTTATTAAAACTTTTTTTTATGTATTATTAATTTTAATTTAATAATTTATATATTAATATTATTTATTTTTATATAATTATATATAATAACGATAATAGGCTTTGGTGAATCTAGAGACTTTATGAACAAATCAATGAACTTGGCCATAAGTAAGTCACCTGACCCCATCTAGTATATTAAATAATAACATCCTCTTTGAACGACCCTTAATTAAATAATTAATTAAAGAATATATTAACTCCATTGAGTCTCTCGAAGCAACTTGGCCACTTATCTACAATTCGTGAAGCATCATGGAAGCAACGAATGGGAAATAAAATATTTAAATAAAATTAAAACCCTATAAATAATTCTACCGTTCTGTTTCTTCCTTGGAATTCATTACTTCCACAATTTTATAATAAATTAATGGGATAAAGTCATCCAATTCCCTTATTCTTTTTGTTTTTGCAAAAGAGGGCATTGATTTTTTAAAATTTTAAATAAATCTTTATATCTTATTAAAATAATTAAAATATCTTTAAAATTAAAATATCTTTAAGTATAAAATTATTAAATATTAATATATTTATTTTCTTACTTATAATATTTAACCATAAATATATAAAAATTATTAGCTTGTCATATTATACCCTTGTTAATAGATGGACAAGCTCTTTTTAGTACAAAATAAATAAAATTCATAAAAATATTTTTAAAACTACTATCAAACATATTTATTTAAGCTATTGTATTTAGTATTAAGTCAGGAATTTTAATTTAATTTTATTCAAAATTTTAATTCAATTCTCAGTATTTAGTCAAAAATAATTATATTTAAAATATCTAGATATCTAAAATTACATTGTATTAAGCTTCAGTTAAAAGAAAATTAAAAAATGTACACTATGATGGTAAGTTGGTCATTTTATTGCATGAGTGATGGGCTTATTTGATATAAAATTAATGAATTATATATTTTTATGTAAATTAGCAAAACAATAGTGACCGGATTTTAATTTAATGAGACCAGTACAAGAAAGTGAAGTCCACTATCTACCCATTTGCCCATCTCTAGACACAACTTGCTTCACGTAGCGACGGCTGTCGTAAATTCGGGCCCCATAGCTGCCAATCAATGGCTACGTGTACACTGATCATATAATGGATCCCACCTCTAATTTAGTGTGTTCAAGTAGTCAACACAGAGGAATACTTTTTTATGCTTATCTATCAGGTGGAGCCACAAAAAACGAAACCCGTCTCTGTTTTGATCTCTCTGTTTTGCGTTTACAATGTCAAATCTCGGTGAATCTTGTGAGGTTCGACCGGAATATCCTATTCTAAACTTCGATCCTAGTACACCGCTCACAAATCTCTCTGCTGTGCGTACGAAAATGGATTCGCTCCATCAGTTTTTATCAGAATCGGTCAACTCCAACACTCTCATTAGTCAACAACAGATGAGCATGGTCTCCTCCGAAATCACCTCCGCCATCCACCAAATCATCGTTAACGGCGCCGCCCTTCTCGCCTGCACTCAGCAACAAACCCCAACCTGTCCCGATCGTCAGAATCCCGAAATCGTTTCAGTTTCGGGGACAACAGAGCAAATATCGGAAAAAACAGGGTACGAATCGAACTGCGATATCATGGAGATCGATGCGGTGGAGTTGCTGGCTGAACACATCCACTTTTGCGATATTTGTGGCAAAGGGTTCAAGCGAGATGCAAATTTACGCATGCACATGCGAGCACATGGGAACGAGTTCAAAACGCCGGAGGCTTTAGCGAAACCCAATAAAGGGAACGAACCAGGACGAAAGACGAGATTTTCGTGCCCTTACGAAGGGTGCAACCGAAACAAGAAGCATAAAAAGTTTCGGCCTTTGAAATCAGTGATATGCGTGAAAAATCATTTCAAGAGAAGTCATTGTCCGAAAACGTATTCGTGCGATAAATGCAACAAGAAGACTTTCTCTGTTTTGTCGGATTTGAAGAGTCATTACAAGAACTGCGGGGAAAGTAAGTGGAAGTGCTCTTGTGGAACCAGTTTTTCGAGGAAGGATAAGTTGTTTGGACATGTGGCGTTGTTCGAAGGGCACATGCCGGAAGTGGAGGAGAAAATGATCGATCATGATCATGACCATGATGACGATGATGAAGAAGAAGAGCAACAAAATCAAGATAGAAAAATGGAGGAGGGACACGAAAGTGGAATGGAAAATGGGATATTTGAAGGATTATTTGATGGTTTTGGTTCAATTGATAACTTTTGTTTACAAGATGTTTTGGGTAACAATTTTGGTTGTTGGAATGGTGGGATTTTGTAATTCTTTTCAGGTGTATTTCGACGTGTATTTGTTATAAAAAAAGTTAATTTATTGTTGTATTGAGATTATTTAATTTAATAAAAAATATTAAAAAATTGTATAATTAAATTATTTTTTAATTTAATTTTTATTTATATAAAAAAATTTATTTATAATTAATTAATTAATTAATTTTATCTGCTATATATAATAAATATGTATTTTGTATTGTAATCTTTTTGACTTGTAATAAAACAGCATGTATTTTGTTCAATTATTCCAGCACTTTTCTTTTGATTTTGAAATCCATGGCATGAAACTCGTGAACACAAACAAGATGAATATTATCGTTTCCATTTGTAAGAGGGTTTACGTCACAAATTTTTAGGGTAGATGGTTAATTTTGCAACGACTAAGCTGCTCATCAAACTGGAGCAACAGACGATTCATTTCATAAAATTATATCACACACATGCAAATATATAAGTAATTACTTTTGGATAAATATTTTAGAATATATATTAGATAATCATTAGTTAATATGGTCAAAATAATCTACCCCTAATGCATCAAATCATTCAGATTTTCAATAGTTTTCAAAATTCAGACAGTTTGTACAAATTATTTTCAAAGAAAATTTATATATATATATATATATATATATATATATTGAGAGTAGTATTTAGTCTAGAGATTAGTACTTCATCTCAAATTTAAATTATACTCAATTACACCCAAATTAATAAATCTTACCAACTACATCCAAATCAATAGATCTTACCTACTTTTTTTAAATAAAATTTATTTACTTTAAAAATTAGTATTTTATCTCAATAAATTTAAAATTGATATTAAATCTTAATTGATCCTTTATTCATAAAAAATATTTATTGTTAAATATTTTATTGTGAATGTTATATTATATAATTTTATTAATCTCAGTCTCTCTATATATAATAACTAATAATATATTTCTTTTAAAATTAATATTCTCTTTATATATATATAAATCAACTTCCACCTCGAATAACTAAATCTTATAACTAAATCTTATGAGAATACTATTTAATCATAAAACATGAATTCTTTTAAAATAAGAAAACTAGTAACAAAAAAAATAGATTAGAATATTGTTAGTTACTTGAAATATAAATTCTTACTAAAAAAAGAGTTATATATTTTGATAATCTCCTCCTTGATGAGTGTTTCTACTTAAGTGAGAAACTATAATAAAATAACTTCCACCATCGTTGTATTCATACAATTATGTTATCTTTACCTCTTTTGATATGCTCTGCTAAAATTTACAAGATCCACATTCATATAGGGTATATAGTAAACATTATTTAGAATTAAATTTTATATAATAATTCTTTTCAACAATAATATGATTCTTGATACAGAGAATTACCATATTTTAAATATTTTTAATAGTGTCATAATCTTGATCCTTAACATAAAAAATAATTATTTTTTACTATATTCTAAATACATATCACTTAGAATTAAATTTTAAATTTTTTTTTAACATACGTCAAACGATGCCCAAAACTCTCCACTCTTATATTTGGCTTTTTTATAAGTCTTTAGACATTAACATAAATTCCACCACATCTTACATGACTATCAATTTATGCTTGTATGAAAAAATAATGTGGACCACTAGTAGTAACACATCACACATTGTCTTTTATGATAATTTAGTTGCATACAATAGGAATGCCTTCTTCATTTATCTTAGAAGAAATCTATCTATCTATTAAAAACCAAAAAAAAAAGAAGAAGACTCATTGCTAGCAACATTACTAATATCTCCATGATTGGTTTATAGCTACTTATCAAACCTACTCTATGCAATCATTTTTAAGATACCTTGATTGTTCATACTTTGGGTTGTCTTGGCTTTAATATTTTACATACTTAGATTGAACTAATATGCTTATGAATTGTATTTATCACAAGTCAAAATTAATTTTCCTATAAAATTCTTCCACATCAAACTTTATTAAGTTTGAATACCTACTTGCTAACATATTTCCTTTACCTTGGAACCTAAGACTTTGATATCATTTGTTGAAAATTTTTAGTTCTCATTTAAAATTCTTTAAAAAATATATTAAACAAGTAATAAATAAAGATAAAAGTAGAAAAAAAAAAATCAATCACATAGTACAAGTGTTTACATGAAAACTCTTATATTAAAGAAAAATTATGACTAATAAGAATGACGAGAGAAAACTTTACTATATAAAAAATTATTATAATCACACTTTCAGTAATTTTTTCGCACATTCAAATTCTAATTACACTTAATCATATTCAAATTTCAAAAGATTTTATCATTTTTCTCAATAGAAATCTTATCATTTTTCTTAAAAGAATTATCTACTCTAGATATTAATACCTCATCTTAATAAACGTTCGATTGATACTAAATTTTAATAGATCCATTATTCTTAGAAATTTATTACATTGTGAATGGTATATTGTATAATTTTTTTTAAAGTAATCGCAATTTTTTTATATATAATGACTAATAACTTATTTATTATAAGATAAGTATTTTTTTTTTCTTTTATACTAGTCAAATTCTACCTTGAATAAGTAAATCCTATAAGATAATACTTAATTATAAAACATAAATTCTCTTAAAATAAGAAAAATATTAATAAAAAAAATTTCAAAATATCTTTAATTACTTAGAATATAAATTCTTATTAAAAAAAGAGCTATATGATCTCTTTCAGAATTTATTTTTAATTTTTCTTGGGCATGCAGTGTGATGAGTAGCTGCAATAATTATAGTTTGTCAATGAGAATATTGCTTTTGTATTTTTCATTGTTCGTCCAGATCGAGTAACAAATTTGCATTTTTTTTTGCATGCTGCCCGTGATTATTTTTGATGAGATCAGAATAGTTGAATAGTTGAATATAGTACTACTCTACTTCTCCCTTCCTTTCAAAAAATATCTGTATGTGCCGGCGAGAACATATGTGGATGTGTACACACACGCGCGCGTATATTTATCAAAATATATCTGCATGCGCACGCGAGTGTGTATACATACATACATACATACGTACATCATACTTATACATATATGTATGTATACACACATACATAGATACATAACTATACTCGTATCATCATTGTTGTGATGCATATATACACCAAATTGCGCATGAGTACAATCTCAAATGATTTTGTATAATTGAAATCATGTCGGCTTTGATAGAAGTTTTAGCAATGGCAGGAGTAGAGTGTGTTGATATTGAAAAATGGGAGCGAGAGGACTCGGCGCCACCACCGCGTTGGATAGCCGATGAAGATGAAAATGAAGAACTGAGAAAAGAAATTGTTGGCAGCAGTAGTAGTAATAGAAATGATGGTAGTACGAAGTGAAGACTAATAAGTGATCAGGTGAAGTAAGAATGAATGGACGAAGAGATTAGTGAAGATGATGGGGGAATTCATTTTAAAGGTGTTAGAATATTGCAAGGATGGATACAAGAAAAAGTTAAATTCTTCATCAAGTAATAATATTAATCCTTACCTATATCTCTCTACATCTTTGTTTCCATGTATTTTTGGGCTTAGAATTTTTTTTTTCGTTTTTAAAAGAAGAATTACGGATAATTGATTTTATGTTTCAAAAATTAAAAATATAAGAAATCCTAAAAAGAAATAAGTTTGCTTTAAATTAGAACAATAATGAATGACTCATTCCTCTTTTTGAAAAACCATTATTAGAAGAGACTCTATCTAAATGGACTTTTTTGTTGGTTGGTTAGTTGGTTGGTTTTGGCTTGTTTGGGGTACTGAGAGGATGTGATATTATTATACTTTCAAGTAGCCGTTTGCAAGAAGAAGCAATATGGATTGAAGCTCTGGCAAGGGCGGGTGCCAATTACAGAGAGTGTGGCATTGAGCTGGAAGCAAGGAAGCATCCGCCGGCATATCTGTTAGCTGACCCATTTTTCGGGATTAATAAAGCTGAGAAGAGTAAGTAGATTGATTTGTTAGGGATTAATAATGAGGAGTTGTTGAAACTGTTGCTTCTATGAATGAGAGTGAATTTAAGTTTGAATGGCATATCACATGCAAACGCGTCGTGTCATTTATACATTTATAGTTACCTTTATTAATGTTCCGATTCATTATATGCCCAAGCTTACTATCATACATGGCAATTAAATTTTTCTCAGCCTATTAAAATAGTAATGAGTAATCTTTTGTTATGATTCATTAAAGTGCATGAATATCCAGCTAGAAAAAGCAAAAGCTGCTGCAAAGCATCACAGATAATAAAATCTATCAACTAGCTCATGTGTACCCTGTGATCGATCCTTCATTCATCACAAACTATCAAGATTTTTTGTATTGTGTATGCTTACACACACACACACACACACACACACACACACACACACACATATATATATATATATATATATATATGTATATATGATGATCACCAATAATTACATCACTGCTCAGTTTTTCGACGTTCAATTTATCTAACCTTCAAGATTCAAGGACGTTCTCTTCTATCAACTAGTGCTACGTCGATAGAAGCTCCAGCAATGGTGGGCGATGATTGTACCAAGTGTTGCATCCATCCGGACGAGATGGAGCTTAGAGAGATGGAGAAGACACCTCTGTATCTTTTGGGCGAAGAAAAGTCGTTCGCAGAGACTGAGATGAAGGAAAAGAAGACAGTAAATTGCAGAATCAGGTTATCAAGCCAGAGATGGTAGAAAGAAGGACATCTAGCAGATGCTTTCGATAATGTAGTACATTCTAACATAAATCTACGGAGTTTGCAGTTATTAAAGGGAAATTTGGGTTTTCCCCGTAGTATTGGTACGTTTCTTGTATTTGACAACTAGCAATTCTACTCATCGGCAACAGAAGCTTTGACAACACTTTCAATCCCAAATATACATTTACCGAGAGCCAAATATCTAGCTATTTGCTTCCTTTTCTCCCAATTAAATGGGTGGATAGAGTAAATAGTTCTTCAAAATTTTACGTCAAAAAGAAATACTATGTCAATCACTTGGAATAGAAAAAACTTCAGATATAAATTTTGTAAAGCATAGATATTGCAGTATTAATATCACCTGATCAACACCCAGAACTTACATGAACAGAAACTCTAGCAAAGGAAAAGTGAGATCTTAAATTTGAGTTATGCTCAAGAATGCAAAAGCACTTTTCAGTTATGCTCAACAATAAAAAAGCACTTAATGACAACCAAAATTTAAATACAGAAAAAGGTAAGTAGAGCTTTTACAAACAACATATCATCTACAAAAATACGAAGCATTGTATTCTTTTTTTTTTTTTGTTTTAAATCCCCATGCATCATTTTGGTGTTAAAATGATGTTTACTGAGACATGACACCTAAAGCTAACCTAATGTCATAGAAGAGTTACCTCATCTTCCACCAGATAATTCAATTGCTTCCTGGTTGTACACAGAATCTTCGCCCCAGTCAAATCTTCTCTGCAGTCTCTCATATTCTTGTCTGCGAGTAACTTCAACATGCTGCCACTCTTCCCACCTCTCGGCTAACCCTTCTCCTTCCAGCATCCGCACCACCTCGGACATCACTGGACGGTCCTCTGGTGATGCTTGAGTGCAGAGCAGTGCAACTTGAATCATTGTCTCCACCTCTTGGATGTTGTAATTTTTGTTAAGGTTGCGATCTACAATCGCGTCAAGCCTTTTCTCTCTCTCCAGTTTCTTGACCTGCATTAAGCACTCCAGTAAGAGCTTGCTAGGTTCAAAACTTTAAAATCACAGTGAAAGCTTCTCTGTCTTATGTCTAAAGTTGAACTATAATTTATGACTTAAATTACAGAGAAAGGTAATGTAATACCTTAACATGTAAGTCACATATAATTAGTTAATCATTAAAAAAACACAAATCAAAGAAAAGAATGCATGCATACAAAGCAAGAAGGTAATATCATCAAATCCAGCTTACATGGTCAAGCAATAAGACATCATCTTCTTCTTCCAAGCGTGAAAAGTCAATTGCCCTTTGACCAGTTACAAGCTCTAAAAGCATAATTCCATAACCAAAAACATCTGTCCTTTCTGATGATTTCCCGGTGGACAAGTATTCAGGTGCTATGTGACCCATTGTCCCACGGACCTGAGTTGTCACATTAGTCTTTCTCACATCCACCAATTTTGCCAAGCCGAAGTCACCAACAACCGCTTCAAAATCTTCATCAAGTAATACATTAGCAGCCTTCACATCCCGATGAATGATCTTGGGATTGCAATGTTCATGAAGGTATTCCAGCCCACGTGCTGCACCTAACGCTACTCGCTGTCTCGTAGTCCAATCCAAAACGGGCTCTCCAGGTTTAATTTCTGCGGCAATGCTTAAAATTAGTCAAAACATTTTCATAAAATACAATTACATGTGGACAAACACAAATGAATGAAGAAGCTTCTGCAAAATAATGATTTGCAGAACAATACCTCGTAATTGATAGGCTACACTTAAGTTCTGCATAAATGGATATACCAAAAGACGTTCTGTTGGGGTTGTGCAAAACCCAATCAGCCGTAATAGATTTCTGTGGACAGCTACACTTATCATCTCGACTTCACGCTGGAAAGCTGCATCTCCTCCAGGACTTTCAAAATCAGTTAATCGCTTCACAGCAACTTTTGTATTATCCGCAAGCACTCCTCTATAAACCTTTCCAAAACCTCCCTGTCCAAGGACATTTTTTTCACTGAAATTTTCTGTAGCCAACTGCAGTTCCCGCCATGAATATCTTTTCAGTTGACCAAATGCGATTCTTCGGTCAACTTCACCTGGTAACACAATCCAAAACGAGATTCCAAAATACATTCATGAAGGAACCACATTCAAAGAAAATGTAAATCAAATCATTTCATCCAATACCCCAACATGGTAAACAATCACAATGTGGTTAAAATGGGATTAATGTTTAAGATCTGCTGACATGCTGAAACAAAATTGATTCACTGCTGCAAAATATTCAGGCTTTTGGCATGGATTTTGTAAAAGAAATCACAAACCTGCAACATCTACGAAAACTTCAGGCTTGCACCCTTTACGTCTACCCTTGCACAGAACAAACAGCAAGCCTCCGGAAAGAAGAACCATAAGTCCCCCAACAATTCCAACTATAATTCCAATCTTTGGCTTCTTTGAAGACCCTGAAAAGATAAGGAAACACTTGGCCATTAGCCAATCTAAGAAATTTTAATGGCACTAGTTTAAAAAACAGCTCCCACAATATTTGAAAAAACAAAAAGAAAACTAGCATCAAACCAAATTACCTGAGTCATTGTTACTAGATTCACAAGGGTGCGGAAACACTTTACCACAATTCAAGTTGTTTCCTGTGAAACTGATATAAGCCAACCCAATCCAAGTTAGTGCAGATAACAGAATTCATGAGTGTCAATGGAAAATTCAGGACGTACAGTATTATATGAGAATAAATTCATAGAAGCATATGAAAACAAGTGAAATATTAACAGTATGCCATAACTGATTAATTTATGAGTTGTAACGGTGATAATAATGTCATCCATACTTGTATTTTGGGATTTGGAATAAACGTGCAGGAATTTGACCAGTGAAATCATTTGAATCCAGCTGACTGCAAAGATAGGTTCAACAGTATAATCAGAAAATGTACAAATATAAACACATCCCAACAAAGTAATACTCGAGATTTCATAAACAGCAGAACGGAATCAATCCACTCATACTTCATGCAGAAGTCAACTAAGTTGTGATATATCTTACATATTGATCAAGTTTGGAAGGCCTCTAAGTGACTCGGGGATAGTCCCGTTAAGATTGTTTTGACTCAAAGTCCTGATTGCATGAATAAAAAATCAAAACTTTTTGTTCAACTCTTGAAAAAAGCAAAGATATATCTGAACGCCTCATAAACTAAAAATATAATAGAGGGAGTCACTTACAAGAACTGAAGCTTTTTAAGATTACCAAGGGAAGATGGTATCTTTCCAAATAAGCGATTATTTTCCAAGTCCAAGCTGGTTAAACTTGAAAGATTTCCAAGCTCTTCAGGTATTTCACCAGCTATGCCATTTCCTTTCAATGTACTGCATGATAAATTCATCTTATACATATAAGGAATACATTTACAAACATATTGCTTTCAAACATGCACAGACATAAATATTTCTCCTTTTTTATCCTACACAAAATCATAAATGCTCCCCATAAAGAATTTCCTCTGTACATATTGAACAAAAAAGAAAATAACTATTTCTCCTCTCCCAAACAGAGGAACATACATCACAGTCTCTGAAGACTAGTTCTCATTCAGTCACCTTCAAAGTAGACATAATGCAGTGGACAAAAGCTCAGATTGCATTGAAGCCATAAAGATAACATAGCATTGTAAACAAATAGAGTATTCACCACTATTTGTAAATTTTGCAAACTGAGAATAATCGCTTCAAGAAAATGAGTGAAACAAGTACATAAGACACTATAACTCAAAATATATAACGTTTGCTCGAATATACTTGATACATACAGCGTTGTAAGAGTTCTCAGAACCCCTATTCTAGGAGATAAAGTTCCAGAGAAGTTCATGGATGACAAGGTTCTGCAAAAGAGAAAAATCATAAGCATATCTTCACATAAGGTACAAGAATGCAATTGAAAAACATAATTTTCCACAAACCACTATATAATGTAGGCCAACGTATAATATTTATGCATTATAGACAATCAAAACATCTTTAGGAATAACTTACACAGAGACAACATTGTTACTATCATCACAGATGATATCTGACCAAGTGCATGGATTAACATGGTTCTGATTCCAATCTGTCAGCTGATTGTTTGGAACATGCAATGAGGACCTCAATGCAAATAGTGCATCTCCTGAAAGAGACCATGGAAAATATAGAGAAACCATCACCACCACAACAAATCAGTACCCACACAAATTAAATCTAGAGTAACAAAAGTTCTTCTAGTATTCCAACCTGTCAATTGCTACAAGTATGTTAAAATAATCAAGGACCAAGCATAACCTTCACAACCAAATAATTATAAAGCAACACACTTCTTCGCCTTGCCTATTCCTATTTGTGTGCGATGTGACTAATTTACCAAATGCCTATTTATCTCGTCTGAATCTGACTGGAAAGATTTCAATTCCATACTTTGAAAAATAATGAGACACTTATGCTGTCAGGATCCAAGTACCCAGTTAGGGAATAAATCAAACCTTGATAATCAGATGCCGCTAAATAATGCAAGCAAGTCAATATCAAAGCAGCAAGGACCAGTTTCATCTTCATCATCATCAAACCCAGAGGCCAATACAACAATACACATGAGCTGCAACAAATACAAAATTGAGATCCATCTCTAAAAAAGAGTCATGCCACCAAATTAATAAACAATAACTGCTGATCAAGAAACCAAAGTTAAGAGAAACTGACATGTCTAGTAGCACACAGCATACATATGCCTCTGGATGAATGGATGTTTGTATATGAGCATTAAAATAATTGTTTCTTAGCTGTAAATGAGTCACTAATGATGACAAACAACCACCTGAATAGCAGCATTCACATTTGCATCAATCTGATGTTGGTGCCTTTCTTTTATGCACGATCAACTAGATACGAGAGTTTGACGGTCTTTAACTGTTTCTATATCCAGTACAAGGGGCAGAACAAGTAAAAGACATATGAAGGTAAAAAAAAAATCCTCAATAACCATCATTTGGGTAATTGCAAAGCATATTTGATCAAAATCCCAGAATAAATTACTGTTCATTTTCTAGGTTTTCGTTATAGTCTAAAGTAAACTTCTTTCAATTTGGGTAATTGCAATACTAGTTGTAACAAGTTTTAGCAGTCAACAATACAAAATTACAAGAACCTAACTTCAAAACAAGAAAAATCATAGTTGTTCAAGTGTTTTTTGCCACAAATGTCAGGAATACAGATACGCATATGGTTTCGCAGAGCTGAAAAATCAGAAATTTAACATAAAACAATAAGGAACTCAACATAATTCAGACAATAATAAAGGTACTCATGGTAGCTGACAAAATACTAAGTAAAACTTGGATTTGCTCCATTGCAAATCATCCCAAAATGCAAATCCAATTTTTCTTGACAATTCAAAATAAAAATTCTATTTGCTTTACCGGGTATCGTCCAAAAAAAATAAACATTTCTTTTTCCACATTTTCTCATAAAGCAAAAAAAAAAAAAAAAGCAAAGCACAGAACTTTGGCGATAACAATTCAAACCACAAAACCCAGAAACAAGATCATATCCAGGGAAAGAATCACCATGCAACAAATCTAAAATGAGAACAGAAAACATTAATAATATGAAAGAAAAAGAATCCAATTACCTCTAGACTGGAATCAGATTGGAGCTGAAAAAACAGAAAGGGGATTGCATTTTTTATGGTGGAAACCTCTTAGTAAAAAGGGAATCCACAGTTTCTTAAGTGTAAGCTGGCTGCTGAGGAAGTTAAATTTTTAACAGCAAAAATCTAAAGAAAAGGTTCTGTCCTTTTGTTTTTCTGCAACTAGTCTTTCTTGGTCAGCATGTTTTGAGATAGAATATTTGTATAGACTATTAAACTTATTGTGGTTATCAAATTCACATAAATGAAAGAAGTTCTACAGTTGCTACTCTTTACTCTTCGTCTTTGGTTTTTGTGTGTCAGACTTAAGTTTACCTTGGAGTTTGTCACATGGCCAAAACCCAAGTCATTTACCGTGTTCTAACTCTGTAAGAGCGAAGACTTGGTAGTTCTGCAGTTTACGAAGTTCACAGATTTGCTGTCCAAACTATATTTTTAGGATAAAAATCGCAACTTTCTCCTAAAATCTGACGAAACGCTGGTACCTGTATGTAACGAGTAGAAAAAGTCTAATAAACGAATGAGACAAGTAAAAAAACACAGAAAAAAATTTAAAATTCAAATCTGATTTTTAAATTTTAATTTTTATTTTATGGAAAAGAGAGGAAATTGTCAGAATATTTAAGATTAGAGAATTATTTGCTGTGTTAGGTGGAAGTTTTTGTCTTGTAATTTGTGGGTAAGTTGCTTAAGTGACCTTTAATTATTCAAGTGAAGTAGACTAATAAATAAAGCCAAAAAATGTGCGAGTACATTCCATTGCTTCAAAAATACTTTTAATGTAAATAAAAGAATGTCCCCACCATTGCCCAAGTTTTCCAATATTTGGCCCACAAGCCAATGAAATCTTGATTGCAAGGGGCGGCAATGCTGTTGATGTGATAAAGATATTGAAACAATCTTCATTCTTACTATTATTTAGTGCTACGAATGAAACCCACTTTACATATTAAAAGCTACGTAACATCAATCCATCTAGCGGAGATTTTTGAATTTTTTACGACTCTGTTGATTTTAGTCTTTGGTCTGCCATGTTATTCATTAAATACTTCTTTTGGTCAAACTTCACTTGACAATGTGTACTTTAATTTGCTCGCTTTTCTTTCACTCACTGTATGCATATCTACGTTTGTGTGTGTGTGTGTGTGTGTGTGTGTACGAGAGAGAGATGCTTTTATCTTTATTGATTTATTATGCATACTGTGCATGGACAAAAGACTCTTTCTCGTTTATAAAAATGAATTAACCGATTTGGATTATCAAATAATATATTTACAATATGTTTTAAATTAGCAACTAACCTTTAATTTTTGAATTAAACTATGACACATACATATATTTTTATATCTATATTTTAAATTTTTTTGTTACATATTTTAAATATTATTTATTATTTATTTTATATATTTTAGTATTTTTTATTTATTTTAAATTTTGTAATAATCATTTTAAGTTTTCAATACTTGAATATAAGAGTATACATATGCATAGTAAGTAAATCCTTAATTATCATGTTAAAATTTAGTTTAGAAGAAAAACAGGGAGAGAAAAATAGCAATAAAATCAACGACCAAAAGGAAAACAAATAACAAAAATCAATTATGCATCTTGATATGGGGCCTGAAATTAGATGGGTCATATGTGTATGATGGTAATTGGAAATGATAATTAATTAGTGGTCAAAGAAAGGATCATTGCGGAGTGGTTAAAATCCCACAAAAAGAAAAGCAAGTCAAGCCAAAAAAAGAAAAGCAGCATGAAAATGGCATGTGAGCTGCCTTGCCTCCTTCCAATTCATTATAATTAATGACTGTAATTTTTCATGTTGGTTTAGTCAAACCCAACAAGTGTGGCCTCCTTCCAATTATTTTTAAACAATGTGGTTGTAATCTCCATCATTTTAAGGTGAGCCCACGGAAAACCCTAATTAATTCTCATTTACATACAAGTGTGTATCATGCATAATGGTGGCTTTGGGGACAATTGATCTAGATTAGATTATAAACAAATTTTTAAATTTTAGTTCAAAATTTAAATATTTAAATTTAAAATTAATTATATACTATTTATTTTTTAATCTAAAAATATGTTACACTTTAAAAACTCAATTAAGTTTTCAAAATTAATGGAATCAATTTTATACTAATTTAATAAAATTTTGAACATATTAAAATTTAATTAATACTAAATGTTAAATGCTCTCAATTTTTAAATTTACATCAAGTTTTAAGAATTTTGGAAGCACTTCATGATTATTTATCTAAATATATAATAGAGATTTTTTATTACTTTCAATGAATATCCATACAAGATTAATTATAACAATTGGTTAAACTTTATAAATAAATAAACTTAAATTTTGAGGCAAAAGAAAAAATAATGCTTCTTTGCTTAAACGACTTTCATTATGCTAATAAATAATGAATGCATGTTTTTTGTTACACAATGGCCTTTTCCATCTAGTGGCCAAGTCAAGGGGGTGTACCCCAAAGTTTCATTGATTTGAATTCATTGGTCATTCATTACTCTAAATTGATGACCGATGGCTCTTTATTCCAACCAAAGAGAGAGACCGGAGAATATTCATTTCACTCACTTTGATTGTTAATATAATTATTGTATCTATATGACATGGTACACTACCCATATCAAATTAGAATATAAAATTTAATATATAATAAATGATTAAATATTTTATAGATAGGTGTTATTTATAGTCACATATTAATAACAAAAATGAAACTACTTTTTTAATAATATTACTTAAATATTTTTTAAAAAATTAAAAATAACAATATATTAAAATATTAAAATATAAATTGAATTACTAATAAAAAATGATATTAATTATATAAATAATACAATATAAAATATTAATAAATTTAATACAATATTGTACTAAATATGTTACTGTATTAAATTTAATATAATATATTTTAAGTGCAATGCAATGTAATCTAATTCATTTATTTTAGAAAATTTTTTTTAAAATAATCTTATTTTTAAAGTCATTTACCTAAATAATTAACTCTAAAAAATTTTTACAAAATAGCCGAACTTCACTATTTTTAAATAATTTTATCCTCAAATAATCATATTCATTTAAAATCACATTAAATAGTACATAAATATAAATAAATATAAATTTACTAACAATTTTATGACTTTTAAAAATTAATTTATAAAAATAGCTTCTTTCATATTTTATTGATCAAATAAGTTAAATATAATATTTGTGAAAAAAAAAATAGTTATAACTAAATTATAAAATTTATTCTTTTTCCTCTTTTCCCTTTAGCCTCTAACATTTAATTTGGCTTTGTTATTTTTGGTAGAATGTTATAAATTTTTGTTGAAAATTTTTGAAAAATAAACAAACATAATTTAATAAAGTTGATAGGCTGAAAAATTTGAAAGAAGACTTAAAAAAAGGTTGAAATTTTCTTATTTGAAAGGGTCATCACTACTTATGGAGACTAAAGTTAGATTTCTTTTTTATTTATAACTCTTAAAATTTTATTATTTATAAAAATTAATAAAATATTTTAAAATATAACAAATAAATTCTTAAATATTTTCACAAATTATAAAATTTTTCAAAATACTACAACAACTCCCACCAATTTCGGTCACTAAAAGGGAATTTGGGTCACACAAAGGTGATTGAAATTGTCTTTTTTTATTAATAACCCTTAAAATTTTGTTTATTATAAAACATTAGCAAAAAGTTTTAAATTATAACAAATAAGTTTTAAAATATTTTTATAAATAACAAAAATTTTAAAAATATTATAAACACACCCTGACCGAAACCCACAGTTTTCTCCCACAAAATCCAAATTTTCATCCTTCTCCAATAAATTTTTGGCAAAAGTAAATATCTCAAATAAAAATTTCAGCTAATTAAATCCAAATAAATAAAATGTTTAAATAAAAATAATATCTCAAAATTTATAGAAAAATAAAAGAAAAGAAGAGAAGAGAATGAATGTGAGAGACAGAAAAGAAAGAGACGTTAAATTTTTGGCTATAGAAGTACTTTTGTCTATTTATATATATTTTTTACTTATTTAATTAAAAAATTATAAAAGAATTTAGTTTGATAAATAAGTAGTAAAAAAATTCCCTCATCCTTGTAAAGATAAGGGCATTTGTGGAACCAAAGTTAGTAGTGGAAAATTGACTTCAGCGTTAATTTCCAGAAAAAGGAAAAAAAAAGCCGTCTGAAAAATAAAAACCCCTAATTTTTGTCTATTTCACTAATGACTGATCATCATTCCGCTGCTTTTCTTGCTTTGGTATTACGCCAAAATATTTTCTGTGTTTTTCAGGTATTATTTTCTTATCTCTACCAATTGTAACGTGTTCAATTGCAAATTTCTTTTTCATTTTTGTTTTATTTAATTCAATTTGAATACCAGTTTCGTCAACTATAAACTTTTGTGTGTGATGTGATATGGCTATAGTTTTACCGCTTGATTATTACGATTATAAACATGATATTTGATTTGGGATTTCTCCCATTCTTGGGTCGCAACAAATTATGTTAATCTGTTATTCTTAGTCTTACTTGGGCCATGATTATTATTGTTTGATTTGATTTGATTTGATAGATAATCCGTGTGTATATTTTCTGAAACGCCTGTTACGTTTTGACATTTGCAGTGATGAGCAATGCACAGATCACGTAAAGCTTTTCTTGGCAGAAAAGCTTTTAATAACAATTCTAGTGCCTCCAGGAACACCTGGAATAAATTCTCTGTGCCTCAGCTGCTTTGTTTTTGGTGGGTTTCCTTCTTGTTCCTTGCTTATGATCGCGGAGGTATGCTTTCCTTTTTAATATCATTACATTTCGCTCTTGCTCGTATATATCCCATATTGGATATGAAGGCATCAGATCTGAACTAAAATTTATGAATATTTTAATAGAGCTTGCAACTTTTGTATTCTTTTGATGGTTTATCGGCCGGAGAGTACTTCTCCTGCAAGAAAGATATTGATGATTTGGTGAGTTTATAGCATTTTGTTGATGCTTGACAGTGGCTTCTACTAATGCTGCTAAATTATCTAATAAGATTGTTGAAAGTACTGGATGACTTTTGATGTGATTAAATTCAATGATACTATACAAATAAACGATTTGCCCCACATCTGTAATGGAAAGTTATATGGTTTTTTTATTAATGTAGGAGACTACATAAGTTCTCACCTTTTATCGGTCTTGATGGATGGCTTCTGTGACTTTTTCGGAATAGTTTATCTCGAGTCTTCTTGGACAGCACCTAATAATGTGCAGTCATCTGGTGCATGATTTTCTTTGTTTCTATTTCTAATTAATGTGTTCCCTGACCACCTATTTCTGGTAATTCTTGATTTCAGGAGAATCAGTAGCTCTGAATGAGAAAACATGTCGTCGAGAAGTTGAGCATAGACTGATCAAAGGGTTTTTTCCTGGTGCCGAGTGGCCATCTGCACATCATATGTGTTGTCATTCTGCTCACTGGAGTTCACACTCAACTCAAGCTGACACAAGTGGCTCTGGCAGTGAGAAGCAGTCTGAAGAAGAATATGAACATTATGGCAACACTGTCAAAGAACAAGTTGAGACAGAAAATCTTAGTCTTGCTGGAGGATCTGGGAAGGGTACACCTAAGAGTGATAGATTCATTCGTGATGTGCCGGTAGGTTTAGATGAATTCAAAAACAAAGCAATTAATCCCAAGGGAAAGCCGGCAGTTCACCAATCGGGAAGCACCATCCGCAAAGTAGAGCCTGGTGGGAAAGAGTATAATTTTGCTTCTGCTTCAAAGGGAGCTAAGGTTTTGGCTGTCAACAAGGAAGCAAAGGGAGCACCTAATATCTTGGGGAAAGACATGGATAAGTACCTTCGCAATCCATGCTCAGCGGAAGGAAAATTTGTGATTATAGAACTGTCCGAAGAAACTTTAGTAAATACAATTGAAATTGCAAATTTTGAGCACCATTCCTCCAACTTGAAGGAGTTTGAGGTACTAGGTAGTTTGGTTTATCCCACAGAGTCATGGGTGGTACTTGGGAATTTAACGGCTAGAAATGTAAAACAGTCTCAGAGGTTCACTCTTAAGGAGCCTAAGTGGGTTCGTTATCTGAAATTAATTTTACTTAGTCACTATGGATCAGAGTTCTACTGTACTCTGAGCACTGTGCAGGTATATGGTGTGGATGCTGTTGAGCACATGCTAGAGGATTTGATCTCCGTTCAAGAAAAGTTTTGTTCATCAAAGGAATCAACTGAGGATCCTAAAACAATTGCTCCTCATGTGAAACTCTCTCAAAATGATTGTCTGTCTCAAAATCTTGATATGGAAGGTAATGCCCAATCTTCTGCTGATGACTCTACACTTAAACATGATGCTTCTGTAAATGGTGTTGATGATCATCTTGGAGATTCAAGGCAGCAGCCTGTCGGAAGGATGCATGGGGACTCTGTTCTTAAGATTCTAATGCAAAAAGTGCACTCTCTGGATTTGAATTTGTCTGTCCTGGAGCAATACCTGGAAGAGTTGAACTCAAGGTACGGGAGCATTTTCACAGATTTTGAGAAGGAAATTGCTGAGAAGAATGCACTTCTAGAAAAGATGAGATCAGATTTGATGAATTTCAGTGATAGCAATGAGGCCATTGTATGTGTTTTGTCAATCCTGACAGCTTTTACTTTTGTTATTTGCTTAACTAGTAGCTGTTTTCTTATATTGTTTCTCAAATTTTTTTCAATGCAGCTTAAGGATGTTCAAGATATTATGTCTTGGAAATTACTTGTTTCCTTGAAAATGGATGTTTTAAACAAAGAGAATGCAATTCTCAGGTAGCTGATACTTATCTTTGTCAATATATAATTCACTCTTTATATAAATGCTGGATTATGGACAATACAATCCATTGGCAGGTTAAGGGTTTTCAGTCATTTTAAAACTGGCCGAGATTATGGCATGCAGGTTCATAGTCTTGGGGTTATATTCCTAGTGCTACACATTATACATTACTCATGTCCCTATGATTTTAGCTATATGAATGAGTTAGATATGAATTGATACATATTAAAACACTGCTCCATATCCACACTCATTTTGACTTTTGTGTGATACTCTCACTGCTATATTGTTTTTGTTGCATATCTGTTGCCGAGGGCTAAACTTTTGTGTCAATTATATGACCATATCAATCACTCTGTTTCATCTTGCAAAATGTTGTGTTACAGATAATTTGCTTGAAAACATTAAATGAAAAATATGGCTGTCATAAATAAAGTCACTAATGGGTCATGATTGAATGCGTTGGCTGTGCGTGTCATATCCTTGTTCTGATAAATGATATCTATTTGCAGATTGAAGGTGGAAAGGATCTTGGATAATCAGATACACATGGAAAATAAGGAAATCATCGTGCTTATTATAAGTTTGTTTTGTAGTATACTAGCAAGTATGAAGCTATTTGTAGATATGTCAAGAAGTATGTGTAGAAGAAACCAAGAATTCAAGAGTTTTTTCAGAACCAATTTATCCTTGATTTTTGTGTTGTCAAGTTATGGCGCAATAGTAATCATTTGTTTGCTGTAAGGAAGATTTGTAAACCAATGTGAGATGTACTTGCACTTTCCTAGACGAGTACTGATGTTTTTCCCTGGCTGAAACTTATTGTAACCGTATATATTATTACAAAGTTGTTTATGACAGGTTTTGTTTTGGTTTTTCTTAATTATTTCAGAAGTATATATTACAAAATGAGCATTATGGTGTTGGACCCCCATGTATTTTTCGTGCTAACCTTCACGCAATAGAAAAGCTTACAACTTACTTCAACGTTTGAAGTTACGGAGTCTTTTTTAGAAGGCAAGGGACACGGCGCGTGCAGCTGCCCTCTCCAGAAACCCCACGATCTTCAGAACTACGCCTACTACGAAGTCCAGTCTAACTGTGTCGTAGGCCTTCAGCGTACAACTCTTTTCAACTTTTCTGTTGCAATCTGGGAGCTCTTCTGTTGTAATTCTTAAATTAGACTGAATTTATCAGTCTAATGACTACTTGGAGGTGTCTGAACGGAGTTATGTGTGATTCTTTCGTTTTATTATGGGTTACATCTGAAAAATGAAAAATACAACAAAAATATTGAAAATTACAATGAAAATAATTGTGAATGCAACGAAAGAGTTAGGAAGATGTACAATGCATATTAATGTTCCCCTTTTTAGGATTTTACAAGTATCATGTTGCAGGTTTCTTCCTTTGAAAAAACGTCACAAGTTTCAGTTCTTTTGTTACAACTCCACTTGAACATGGAATATGCCTCATATAAATACTACTCGTACATGTGCTGTAGTGTCGGGTTTCATGTTGGAAGTTTTTGTGTTGCGAGTGTCATGATTCCGTGTTTGAAGATTCTCTTTCGTACTCTGCTACAACACCCATCATTCACCGCATGGCAATTGTCGTGACAAATCTTACAAAATTCAGTATCAAACACGAATGTCTTCTCAACACATGCTCTGCCTTTTGCTTCTTTCAACATATGCCAGCAGTGAACACTAATTTAACATCATAGTACATCACCAATCAACGAATAATAATATATTTTAGAGTATGTTGGACCCTAATTCAGTAAAGAGAAGACCTTACTATCCATAACTTGAGCAATTTAGACATTTATAAATAAATTATAAAATGAATGTATAGCCAGTTTATTCAGATGTAATCACAAGAACACAATAATGGAAGCATTTTCTCAACATACCGTTTACATCTAGCATACAAAAAAGAACTCACTCTTGTTGTTGTATGAATTTTGCATGGAAATAAATTGTTTCATCTCTGTTCTCCATGGAACTTCGACTGCCCTTCTCGTCCCTTTTCTGGGGTGCTGTCTGTCTACAATGCGCTTGAGTCGAGTGCTTATAAGAATGACAACTTACATAATGTTGTTGCAGAAAGGCACTTCAACGTTCCACCCATAAACTTTGATGAGTTTGTTTCATAGAGAACCTATAATCTCATTTCCATGAAGACTAAACAGGACATTAATCATCCGCAACCAAAAAGATGAACATTCAAACATCGAGCAAACAACAATAATTCATCAAAAATACTACTTGTGAGGCTTGATATGAGGGTAGAGTCCCAAAACATGCTCTGGCATAAAGTCGTGTCGTGTCAGAATTCCGACAATTGGAGGCCTCTGCAATGAGTACATATGTGAGCAGTAGAGTCATTAGACATCATGTGAGTTCCAAATTCAGTGAAGCAATTTTTTTTTTTTTTAATTAATAAAAAAAATTTACAGCGAGAGAGGCTTACCCCTTGACTCTTTGGTACAACACACATGTGCCGGAGACCAACTTGTCGAAAGAGAATTGCTGCTTTGGCAAGTGACATTGTCTCAACCACGGTGTATGGGGATGTATTTGTAATAGGATGGAGATCAATGTACATTTCCATTTCTTCGTCTTCAAAATCTAGATCCTCCAGTTTGATTCCCTTCCCCGACCCTGCCTTGGCAAAATCAAATGCGGCAAATCTACACAATATCTCTTCTCCGGCAAGTACCCTATTCCTTGAAAAAACTTTTCCCTTCAGCAAAACAAGCAAATGAGACCTCAAAACAAGCCCACACAATTCTGGTGCTTCCGTGAAAGGTGGTTCGTCAATCACAGGGAACCCGTTATGCCCTGTAGTCCTCAATGCATGTAATACATTCCCCACCTTTTCGATACCAGAGAAGGTGACCAATGGACCAGGAACAACATCAAGTGCAACCAATTGCCGCATGTAAGGCTCTGCATGAGCCTCCATATAAGGAAATCCCTTTAATTTTACTATTTGGTCATAGACACCTTTGTTAAAATTATCAGCAACTGTTTTTGAGATTAAGAGAACCAACATCACAAGCGGAAGCAGTAACAGGTCACTTGTAAGCTCAAGAAGTATAACACAAAGAGAAACTGTCATTCTCATGGTCCCACCAAGGAAGGATGCAGCTCCAAGGAGGGCAAAGAGACCAGTATCAAGTTTGGAGAAGGGTTCAAATAGTCTCCCTACAAGACGGCCATAGCAAGCTCCAGCTAGAATGACAGGAATGAAGAGCCCCGAGGGAATAGCAATGCCATAAGTTACAATCCCAAGGAAGTAAACAGCAGCAAAGAATACAAATAGGGTGGAAATATGAAATTCTTTAGTTGTACTGGTACTCAATAGGTTGCGAATAGCATCGTCATTAGTGTTCAGAAATAAGGAAGCAAGATCGTTATAATAACCTGCCGGGCACTGGAAACTTTTATAGTTGCCAGATTCATCGGTATTGGGACAGCTAACTGATGTATCAGAAGGGCAAGGAATGCACTTTGCAAACCACGGCAGGCCATAAGCACAACATGATGTTAGAAGGGAAATGGTTATAACAAGCAAGACTTTATACACAGCTCCTCTTCTGTAGCAGCAGAACCACAGAGTAGAGTTTAGTATTAGAACAAAATGATTAAGCATGAATGAAGTGAAGTCGAATCATAATCAAATGAGAAAACATACTCGTTAATAATGCTATAAATACGAAGGACCTTGTCCACAAAATAATTATACAGGCTTCCCAAAACGCCTCCAATGGTTCCTAAAAGTAAGACTGCTAATATATCTGCACCGCTGTACGTAACCTTTGCGGAGCTAACATCATACATAATCAAACCTCCTTCACCGAACAGCCCACACCTTCCAGTAGAGCAAAGTTGCATAAAAGATCTCAATACGATAGCAACAACTGCTGTTGTGAAAAATGTTCTCCAGAGAAGAGCACTCCGCCACCTGAAGCATGTCTCAGAAAAAGATATACTCATTGGTTTTGAAGACAGATTATAATCAACACATTTGCGCATGGACAGGAAAAGGAATATCTATTTGCACATTTGTAAACTAACAGGAAATATCGAATCAACATTCACTGATCACGGCATTTTTAGTTTTACATATTCCCTTCACTAGACTAAAAGCTAGGTCTTTCAAATGTACCTGCTAATCAGACTAAAAGCTGGCATCATTTTAAGTACAAATGGTAGAAACATTTCAACCAGTACTCTGCTTAGAGCAACTAGCCTGGTAAATCTAATGAATTAGATATCAGGCAATGGATTGAAAACGACGAAGACTTAAAATGCAAAAGAGGAAAAATACTGCATGTGGGAAAATGAGAGTGTGGTACCATGAAGCTGCCTCTTCAAGAGCAAAGAGGACACCACCAACTGGAGCACGGAAAGCAGCAGCTACACCAGCAGCAGCTCCACAAGTGATCAAGTCTCTGCGGTCCCGATCATTTTTGAAATATTTTAACCATCTCCAAGTTAAATGGTACTTGCGAGAACCCCCCTGGCCAAGTAAAGAGGCTATGCAAGCACCAGTGTGGACCATTGGCCCTTCTTTACCCACCACAAACCCAGCAGACACACCAAGCACGGAACCAAAGATCTGACAAATTCCGAATAGAGGTTACAGATGTTCTAGTGAACTTAGAATGGAATCAAATAAAAAGGGTTAAAAAAAAGGTAATAACAGGCCACTAAGACTTAATCCAATTGACAGCACACATTAAGGAAGCCAATCAACTTATAACTACTGATTTGTTACCAGACATGGGAAATGCCAAAACTTTAGACTTCAAACACTGTTTATCTGATTTTATAATTATTGATGTATATACTCATCCATAATTTAATGTTTTCTGTACGTGAAAGAACCAAAACATAATAACTACATATTCATGAAAAAAAGAAAGTAGGACAACCTTATGTCCATGAATTTTTGGATGATTAAATGAAATCTCTGCCTTTTCTTGCAGAAAAAAGAAAAAAGAACCCTCCAGCATACATCTAGTTGACCAAAAAAAGATTATGAAGACTTACTAATTTCTACGTTTTCTAAAAGATTGATATTTTTTTATTCCCTGCAACCATGCCCGAAAAATGTGTGCCCACATATACAGAGGTGTCAATTTTACTCACCTTTACAAAAAGGGTACCTGGAGCCAGTATTGAATAAGCATCCACGCCATTGAGATAAGCTTTCACTTCAGGGATACCAGACCCTGCTGCTGCTGGAGCAATGAAAGCACAAAGTGAGCCAGCAGCAGCTGCCAAACCTATATTGCATCCAGCAAATACAGCAAAAGCCTTAAAATATCTGCACCAGAACCATTATCACATCAAATTGAAATCAGTAAGATCTCAAAAATGGATTTCACATTAACTAGAAATTCTTGTACATGCTACAAGTACAATCTGAGCATATGTAGAATTAACTGATATGACTTGCAGACAAAATTTTATAAGGATATGAAGGATTTACTATCATAGAAGACAATTAAATCTTCAACAAATATTAAGCACTTCTCAAATCTATTAACTCTTTTGTCTATCCTTTTCATCTAACACATTATTTTAGATCCAAATCTTCATTTTATCCATCCTTTGAAACCTTTCTAAATCCCCACCCTATGGTCACATTATTTTAGATGCACTGTCCTGCTCTAAAAAAGTTAAGCCATTTCAAATCTCTGACTTGTTTTCTTCGCTATAGTAAAGTAAAGAACATCTGGTGATAATTCTTTTGTTGAAAGATGCTCCGATTATCAAAGAATCAACTTAGTCTTTTTTTGTTGATGCCCAATTTACAAATCAATTGTTTCCAACTCCCCAGGCTGAATTCCTTCAACACACATTAGTTTATGGTAAGGAAGATAAACTCTTTCACAAGTCCACTCCATAAGTTATATTACAGGAGTTTATAACTAGTCGATTTTTCTCCTAGATAATCTAAAAGAGTAGCAATTTGCATATTTTCATACATTTATAGATCGATCAACTTTATATCTGCATTACAACAAAAATTAGTCAATATTTTAAGAGAACTAGCTAGCATGCCTTGTTATCACAGGCTATTAATTCATTTCTAGGTGGTTGTTAACATTTAGAAGAAGCAAAGCTTAAACAACTAAATGAAATTTAACTATCAAACATGCCCAATAAACGGACACAAATCCATGTATAAATGGTTAACGACTAACAATGTTCATTTGGTTCATAACACAATAACAGTAAAGATCGTGAAATGAAGTAAAGGTTAAATCACAGGAGGATTCAAATACACTTGGGTAGTGGAAAGAAAGCTCACTTCTGCTGACCCATGAGATCAGTAGTCAACAGCAGCTTAAAACCTGATATGTTCTCGACTGCAATATTATTGAAGATGCCAACTAGGCCAGTTAACAGCCCGATAAGCAGTGCAAAGGCCCACTTCAGCATAACATACTGGAATATCTGAAACTTCTTCCTTGACCTCCAATCTTGCTTAAATAACTCATTTTCCACAATCCTGAAAACCACAGACAAGTGAAACAACTTCTCTGAGTAACTAATTAGGTACAATAAAGACAATAAACCGACATTTTTCTAAATCCAATTCACTTATTGTAAACTTAAAAGACCAAATCTTGGCTATGTTTAAGAGGTAATGAAGGAGATTTAGAGCTATTACTCGTAGTCAAGGCTTTCGATGGGGCAAACGTTGGAACCAACAATAGCAATCTGTGAAGTGGTGTTGACCCTTTTGGATAAGAGTGGTCGGCTGTAAGTTTCAGTCTCTTTCCAATCCATGAGTTGATCATTTTCAATGTCACGCCCATCACCATCTTCTCCCCGATTCACCTCGTTTTTTCTATCCATGTCTTCCTCTTCTTTGAACTCTGCTTTCAACTTATCTAATACATATAAAAACCTGCAGACAAGTATTACGAGCTTTGTTTAGTCAACAGATTAACAGAATGAAAGATCATAAATTTGAGCAGAAACTGTTTCGGTGATCATCATGATCAAGATAATTCATGGTTGGGTATTTGAGATCATCTTGAATTGACCAAAATGAAATGAAAAAATAAAAATAAAAATTTAACAACCCCATGAAGAAAAAGTTGATGAAAATTTCGGGGAATATTACACTGAAGAAAACAGAACAGAACAGAATAGAAAGAAGAAGAAAAAAAATAGGAACAAGATAGAAAGTGTACTTAAGTACTTACTACAATTACGGCAGTATGGGAGCTTCTGTCTGAAGATGGGAAACGACAATGAGACAGAATCTTAACTGATCGAATCTAAAAAAGAGAGACCTAATTGTACAGTACAAAATGTAAATGCGTGCTGGCTGAAGAATGAATGATTGACGATGCTGAAACCAACAGCAATGCAAATAAGAGAAGGGGTAAAAAAATGAGGTTTGGCTTTTTTAGGAGGAATGGAGAGAGCACCAAAATTATTTAATATCTGGATAAATTTTATAAACATGATTGCTTGCTTACTGGAGTCCACGTGATGCTTTCTTTCTCTTCCGTATACAGTATGTAAAAAATAATAGACACGAGTAAAAATGATATTTATCTAGTAATTTCTTCTTTAATGAATAAAAGTAACTATTAACATTATTGTGTAAGTAAGTTATCACTGCAAGATTCAGAAATAAATATTCATTTATGTATTCGATAATTCATGTATTATTATATCAGTCATAGATAGTATAAGGTATACTGAGAGATAATTAAAAGGAAAAAAGCTTTTTGAGGACTCTTAAGGGTTAATATATACACACACACACACGTGTGTATATATATATATAATATATATATAAGGCTAACATATTGTGTGGAATGGAGGAGTACGAGTCAGATCATGAGAAATGATTTATAATCTACAGGTAGTACAAACATGTGCCTTCCTCCACAAACATTTAGTGCAACTACCTCCTGGCCATTGCTATCATAAGACCCTGCATTTATTTATGAAATTCAGTAGCCAGCCAACTAGCCAGCCTCGTGAAATGTACATTACTTGCATCTTTTCAGATATGAAAATCTTCAATGTCTTTGAAATTCTTTAAAATTTTGGTTTGATGATCTCTCTGCATCATAAATACAAAGTAAAATCCAATCATCTGAATATTTTGGTCCATCCATCAATAACTATGATAAGGGAGAGAATGCCCCAGAAAGCAACAGAAACTGGCTAGTGTCTGCACTAAATTTGACACTTGAAAAAACTTATCCTAAGAAAAGAAAAAAGGCAGTTCACATAACACACATACAAGCCAACTATCACAGCTTTCCTGTTTGTTGTACAAAATCCAATTGCACACTTGACAATACCTAAAAGCAACAACAATCAGCAATTATCCAAAATAACCAAAACCTTTGGGAAGGGATAGCTCAACAAAACCACTGGATGTCCAACAGAACAAACCAGCATATTGTTGAATACTTCGGTTGGGTGTAGTCAGTTAAAACCGTTAACATTGTCTCAGTCGGGGAGTATTTGCTCACTGTCTGCATCTGCTTCAGTCTCAATCTTGGGTTTTGATGGTGCTTGGCCTGCTCCAGGGGCCTGTTTCTTCTTAATCCCGCTAACAATGTCGTCAATCCTTAGAAGCATGCAAGCAGCTTCAATCGCTGTCTTGAACGTCTGTGCTTTCACATTATAGGCATCCCAGATCTGTTAACATATAAACAAATTCAGTTGAATGTTTATTCCCTTCATTCTTAGTTAGTGGATCTTTGTACCCACTGAGGGGATAAGTCGAGGATTATTTACTGAGCTTAGTGTAAGATAAGTAACAGAAAAAAAAAAAAAAAAGAGCAAAGAAACAAACAGAATAGCCAAGAGCATTTTGCCATGGTATATCTGACTACTACTCCGTGAAAATGAAAAAAGTTCTAACCAAAACAAGAGAAAGAGTGAGAAGCACAGTATGAACATACCTTCAGCTCTTTCATGTCAGTAATAGCACCAGTGTTTCCGTCTATGCCAGTCCATGCATTTTCACCATTGGCATGCTAAATTAATAGTTTAAGAGCAACAAAAAGAAAATGGATCGGTATATATATTACAGGACTCATCAAGCGATACCAACACAAGAAAGTAAAAAGGAAAGCACGGAGAACCCTTAGTGTGTGTGTGTGTAGAGAGAGAGAGAGAGAGAGAGAGAGATCAGCTTTATTGGAAATGATAGTCCACAAAACATGTTTCTGATAATCTCAGTTTATACAAATACAATTTCTCTCCAAACAGTTTCATACCTTTCCTTGCAGGGCAGTCATAGTCCGGATTACATTAACCCCACAATTCTGTGCCAAAGTTCGTGGTATAGCCTCAAAAGCTATAGCAGCCGCTTCGTAAGGCCACTGTTTTACAATCACAGAGCATGAAAATCAGGATAATATGTAACATAAACAAGTGGCAATGCCACAGCTCACTTCCAAATTTAAGATGTTACATTCTGTGACCAAATGAAATTTCTACATCCAAAATCATTAAATATTCTAAGATCACTGACCAAGATGGTGCAAGAAAGTAGTAAATTGTTCACCTTTTCGATGCCTTCAATTGATGAACTCTTTTGCTTCAAAGTGGCAGATACTGTTAACTCTGTAGCCCCACCACCAGGAACTAATTTTGGATTCTTGATTATATTTCTTGCCACAGACATAGCATCCTGTAATAAAACCAAACTTCAGAAAAAGACACCCCCAAGAAAGAATAATTAAACACAAGAACGTTCGTATACCTGCAAATTTCTTTCCACTTCATTCAGGAGATCCTTACTAGCTCCTCTTAAAAGCACAGTACAAGCTTTTGGGTCTTTACAATCAATAATAAATGCAAAGAATTCATCCCCAATTTTCTTAACCTCAAATAGCCCAGCCCCAGTACCAACATCAGACTCTTGCAATTCATCTGGTCTGTTCACAATGACAGCCCCACATGCTTTTGCAATTCTATTATTGTCTGCCTTCCTTAACCTCCTGATTGCACTAACACCAGCCTTGCTCAGATAATGGCATGCCAGATCACTTAGCCCCTTCTCTGTAATTACAAGATCTGGTTTAAACTTCAGTATCTGCATGCAGAGGTTTTCAATGTATTCCTCTTCCATTTTCAACAGGATTGCCCAATCTTCTTCCCTTACCAACTCAGCATTTGTTTGATTCTCTCCTTTCTTGTATTCGAGAGGAGAATCAAGAAGGATAATACGTGGGTTGACAATCTTTCTTCTCATTTTCCCAGGGGCAACAACATCTTTGTTGAACATAACTCCTTTAAGAACCTTAGAATCTTCCAACTGGCCACCAGGGACCTTCTCAACTTTAATGTACTTCTTAATATCCACCTCTCGCAACCCTTGGCCAAGGTCAACACCAACCGTTGTGGTGGCATCAATTGCTAGATCCTTTTAGTTAACCAGAAATGCAAAAATATGTTAGATAAAGTAACAATGTTAGAGCAAACATCTGAAACAAATAGTGTATAACATTCCTTGCTTCCTGTTTTGGATATTTAACATTTTCCCAGTGAAAAAATAAACCATCCAACCATAAAACTGGAAAATATGAAGATATGCAACAGATGAAGAAGACACATAAATAGGGTTTCGCACAGAGATGGGTCATACAGAGCTAACTCCCAAGCTAGCCAAGGTCTCTTCAATTCCACTAGCAAGTAAGAACATACATTCTACACTAGAAGCAACATGCCTCATGAAATTCTCTTAAAAGCATTGGCAAGCTTTACACGCATATCTGTACAAATTAATGAATTCACAAAGAAATTTTCTCTAGGTAAAGGATGGGATGCAAGGTGAGGTGATAGGAGGCAAGGGCAGCAGGTGCCATGACTCCTGCAAAACACCTTCCACCCCTCTTTTAACCCAAATGGAAGCTATAAGCTGAAGTCTTTCTTCCTTTTTCTTCGTTGTTTAATTGCACTTAAGCACAGTTTGCTATCAAAGTAATGAGAGACCAATTTGGATTCCAAACAATTTTTAAATGGTCAAGACTCTACACACTAGTGATTATGTCTCGTACAAGACTTCATATCGTAAATGAAGAGTTTGGAAAAGATTAGAGATAGATGGAGGGATTACACGGTCAAGTAATTTTTTGAGCCAAGTGAGAAATAGATAAAGTGAAAAAGCAGAACAGCACTGAGATAGACCTTAATCTAAAAGCAGATACTTACAGCAATCAGATCCCCAAATTGACTTGTGAACTTTGTGCCAATGCAGCTCTTGACCAACCCCAACATTGTTGCACCTGCCATACACAAGAAAATACATATATTACTAGCAACATAATATATGGGCTAACATTCCAAAACTTCCCATGACCTCACTCCCAAAAGTTAATGCTACATCTTCTGCATATACAAATTCTATAAATTCTTTATTAAGGTTAATCAAGTCCAGAAAATATTAAATAAAAGAAATTGGCATCCACAAATCCAGTTGTTCCATAACTATGGTAAAAGAAGACCCAAATCTGCTTTAAACCAAATGCACATGCCAAATTACACATAGATTAAATGTTGAGAAATCAACAGTGAAGAAGACTGAGGTACTCAAAGAGACTTACGATCCTTCACATCAACAGGCATTGCAATTTTATCAAGCACAGCAACAGCATCCTCCAAAGCCTTATTGTAGGCTGCAATCAAAGAAAACTTACTTCATTGCCTCCCACATACTCAAAAGAAAAGGTTTTAATCAAAAGAAGTGAACTACCCAAAGGAGCTACCAGCATTACCTCGAGAGATGACTGTAGGATGATAATTCTTGTCAATGAACTCTTCTGCAACATGAAGCATCTCACCAGCTACAAGTTTGTTCAATTTTAGGAAATGAAAAGAATCACATTGGGATCAGTGAATTAAGTACACATAAATAACAAGGTGGCATACACTAGTAATAACAATAAGAAGCATGTCGAATCTTAACCCACATGCTAAAATTAGTTAAACAGCCACAACGACCATTTGACATCAACCTTACTTTCCTTGATTAGAACCAGAAAATTTTATTACCTATTGAGACCAAAAAATGTGGGAAAATGTGGCATTAGTATTCACATGTTTTGTGCTAAAATCTTACCAAGGACAATGACAGATGTTGTTCCATCTCCTACTTCTTCATCTTGTGTTCGACTTAATTCGATCATTGACTGCCCACAAATATAATATTTCAGAAGAAGAATGCAAAACTGCAGTAGAGGTCAGGATGCCCAAAATATAATGTTGACAGGGAAAACATAGATTTTCAAATATTTAACAGAGGGTAGCCAAATAGATATTTGAAACAGAGGAAGATCATGCCTTAGCTGCTGGGTGTGCAATATCAAGCTCACGAAGAATAGCGTTTCCGTCATTAGTAACTACAATTCCTGTTAACAACCAAAATGGAAATAACCTCAGTGTTCTTAACCTAATGACAACTGGGAAGTGGAAAAGAGGAAAAGGGGGGGGTTGGAAATTGTTAGTGGTTTGTAGGAAATGACATCCAAAGGTGTACACTCTTGCTCCCCAAATTCAAAGCAGAACACAAGTGGCACATGTATAAGCACTGTTGACACACGAAGAAATTATTTCCCAACAAGGAGTAAAGAAGTTACCGCCATTAGCATCGAGTAGCATCTTTAACATGGATCGGGGACCTAAGGTTGTACGAATGATATCAGCAACAGCCTGTTTACACAAAAGATTCAGCATCATCAAAAGACCAGACGACATGCAGAATAGCCAAGTTCTAAAATCAACATTGAGTTAGAAGTAATAAACTACCAACAGAAAGGACCCAAAAAGAAAAACCCTTTCCTTGTCATTGTGAGCTTCAGTATCTAACTGTACATTAAGTCCGGTAGGCCTGGTATTCCTCCAGAACATGATATATTCTAAAATCTCTTATATAATTTAAAATACCCCAACAAACATTTCCCCCTTTTTTTTGTGACTATAAAACCATCAAAAATTCAATAAAAGGGAAAAAAAAATTAGTCCGAAGTGAACAAGTTCTTACCTTGGAAGCTTGAATATTGGCATGGTGAACCTTTGTACCTGATTCACGCTTGAACGAATCCTCTTTTCATTTCAACAAAAATTTAGCACAAATAACCAATATTAATGGTTTCCAAAGAATACTCAAATCTTTACAAATACCACCAAGTTCAAAAAATTCAATGCCCTTAAATGTACAGATCACGAAGAAAACAACGATAATTGTAAAGAAAAAAAAAAACTTACTCAGAACAAGAACTGGAGCTTGCATGATTTTATCAATGTAACAAAGCCCTAACTGAGAGACTACTGATGTCAACTCAACAGAGGGAAAGTTCGGATCTTTGTGTTTGAAAGTGGGACTGTTTGCTGTGTACTAGAAAACCCTGGAACTTCCTGCTTTCTGTTTTTAAATGGTTGTAGCGAGCATGCTCTTAAAGCCATCAGTTGTAGAAATAAGCCTAAGAAAAATGTTTTTACAATGTTATACCGGACTTAATTAAAAGTAAACGACGAAAGAACCCTATCCATATAACCTGACACTCCCCATCTAAAGAACCGCAACATTATACATTAAATGTTATAATTTTCTCTTTTTATTTTACATCTTAGAATTAGGTTTGTGCAGAAGCAATTCTCAGTAACACCAAAATTGTCATAAATCAAATTGAAAAAATTAATTTTTTGAAATACATTCTAGTTCTTAAGATCAAAAAATCAGAATTGAATCGAGAAATTGAAAAGTTGAATTAATATTAAAAATTATTTATTTATTTATTTTATATTTTTAAAATTAAATAAATATTAATTTATATTTAATAAATTATTCAATTAATAAAATAATAATAATTAAAATTTTTTATTAAAATTATAAAAAATTAATTTTAAATAAACACTTTAAGTCAAACATAACACGTAATATTAAAATTTATTGTTAAATTTGTACAAACATAACTTTTATGTAAAATATTATCATATTTAATTAAATAAATTATTTATTGAAAGAAATATTTTTTATCTATTACACTACAT